>JAVJIF010031621.1:0-390374 GCA_038442645.1 Agave tequilana | reverse complement strand
ACTCAAGATTTGGATGACCTTACCATTCAGTGTCAAGATATGAACCGTAATTATATGTGCAGAATTAGCGAATCTAAAGTTAAGAGGCCTTGAAGAGGATGAAGTCAAGGAAAGCTGTTGGCCCGGATGAAATTCTTATTGAGGTATGGAGATGCTTAGGAGAGGTGGACGTGAGATAACTGACAAACCTCTTTAACAGATCTGGCTAACTAAAAAGATACCAAATGAGTGGGAAGAGTACCCTAGTACCTCTCTACAAGAACAAGGATGATATCTAGAGTTATTCAAACTATCATGGAATAAAACTCATGTTCACTCCATGAAGCTTTGAGAAAGGGGAATTGAACACAGGTTAAGACAAATGTTAAAATATCAGAAAACCAATTTGGGTGCATGCGGGGCGATCGACGACAGAGGCTATTCATTTGCTTCGTCAACTTATAGAGCGATTTTGAGAGACGAAGAGAAATTTGCATATGGTCTTTATTGATTTAGAAAAAGCTTATGATAAGATGCCAAGAGAGGTATTATGGTGGACATTGATGAAAAAGAGAGTCCCCATCAAATATATTGACATAATCATGAACATATACGATGGAGTAGTGGCAAATGTCAGAACTTGTGAAGGCATAATAAGTGATTTTCTATCACAATTAGATGCATCAAGGACCAGCATTGAGTCCATTCTTATTTGACATAATGATGGATGAGCTTACTAGATCTATTCAGGATGAGATACCGTGGTGTATGCTATTTGCTGATGATATTATCCTAATTGATGAAACGAGAGGTAGGGTAAATACAAAATTGGAGTTATGGAGGCAAACTCTAGAATCTCAAGGTTTTAGATTAAGTAGGACAAAACAGAGTATATGGAGTGTAAATTCAATAAATAGGGAATCCGAGATTATAGTATTGTGATACTAGATGGTCAAGAAATACCGATGAGTAGTCATTTTAAATACTTGGGTTCTATTATCCAAAAGGATGGGGAGATCAATTATGATGTCAACCATAAAATCCAAGCTGGCTGGTTGAAATGGAGGAGTGCAACAAGAGTTTTATGTGATCGTAATATTTCGTTATGACTGAAAGAAAAGTTTTATCGAACTGCTATTAGGCCAGCATTGTTATATGGCACAGAATGTTAGGCTATAAAGAGATATCATGCCCAGAAAGATAACTGTAGTAAAGATGCACATGCTTCGTTAGATGTGTGATAACATGAGGAGAGATAAGGTGAGAAATGAGAATATTTGTACTAAGATAGGCGTAGCCTTATAGAAGAGAAGATGAGAGAAAAACTGTCTACGATGGTTTGGTTATGTTGCGACGTAGACCTACAGATGCGCCAGTCGGCGAGTAGAGCGTATCAAATTAGAGCAAGTTAAAAGAGCACAGGGGAGACCGAAGAAAACATGGATGGAGGTAATACGACAAGATATAGAGGCTAAAGGTCTTAGTAAAGGCATATTGCTCGATAGGAATGAGTGGAGAAAGTTGATCCATGTGCCCGATCCGGCATAATTCTCTTTTGGTTCATGTATACTACCCCAAATACTTGGGACAAATGGCTTAGTTGTTGTTGTTGTATATTATCAAGCTCCCTCTCACCAACCCTCACCCAAAAAAGAAAGAGTAAAAATAAAGAACTCCTCCTTTCGTAATGTCTCTTCCTTTCATAATATAGACATCTCCAACTATCTCAATAGTGAAAAATGGCTATGACGATATGATCCTCATCCCAAAGGATACCAAAACCTAATTTTCACTATTGAAATAGTCGTGATATATATATTCATAACTATAACAATATTTGCAAATGACTTCATTAGCCCCTAAGCAGCAGTTGTGATCCTCATCCCAAATTCTGAATTTTCCAACATCTCTAAACTTTCTACCAGACAGTGTGAGTCCTATTTCCTTTGGGACTAATGATAGACATTGGTTCACACCATACTCTTAATCAGATTGGAGTTAGTAGCTTGGGCCAACATATCTAGTGTATTTATCTCACGTTGCTTCTCTTTCATATTTGGCTTAAGCTTCACCTAATCAATTGTGAGTTGTATTCCACTTCTTATTTTATCTCACACTTAAAAGCTCACAATTTTCATGACAGAACTCAGATTCGGAGCATTTATGCATACATTTATAGATGCATTACAAATTGAATTGCATATCATTTTGAGAAATCCTTATTACTTTATGATAATGAAATTGTAATTGAGTTTTTTTTCTTTTCTTAGAAAATTGAAGGCAGGGACAAAGCGCAGTACCAAAGACATAGGAGTAATCGCTATTGAGTACACCACTGCAGCTCCCTCCGCCACGGGGCAGAAAGCTTCAGAATCTGTGAGCTTCAAGTAGGTAAGGTACCCAGTTTCAAGAAAACCAAGGCCCCAAGCCCTGCACACCAGCTGCTTGTGGAAATGCCCAAGAGAGAGGAAGTCTTCCCTGTGGCCTCGGAATCGAGATCAGGAGACGGACGGGAGCAGCACTTAAAAGGAACCCCTGCTGCTCTCTGTAACAAAGAAAGTAAAGATTATTGGTTCTTGCTCAAATCGTAGCTAATTGTTTGCGAGAGAGAGGAAGAGAGACTTGAAGCGTGATGGAAACGAAAGGGGAGAGCGGCGGACAAGGGAAAGGGGAGCGGGAGCTGGCGAGGGCCGCGGAGATGCTCGCCATCGCTGAAGAAGAAGAGAAGAACAGCGGACCTCAAACAGCTATTTTTACTGCTGCTTGTCGCTTAAATTGCTCGCATCTTTCTGAGACTCTCCCCGTTCTTGTCTTTAGATTTCAGGGTTCAGATTTCCTCTGGGCCAAGCTCCTCCTTAAAGGGCCCAATCTAAAGCCGTCGATGAATTATAAACTTAAACTAGTATATCGCTCTTCTGGCGGTGGAAATCGACCAACAGAGGGACAGAGATGGAGGTGACACGAAAGGGAGGGAAGGGGGAGGGGTGTGGTGGGGTTTTTTTTTTTTTGGGTGGGGGAAGGGGAGTCTCTCTCTTTCTCTCTCTCTCTCGACTGAAGATGAACGGACAGAAAAAAATTCGTGAAGAAGTCACGGAAGAAAAATATCTGGTCGATCGATTTTGATTAAACTAGCACACTTCTACTATTAGTGTGAAACAAATCTGTTAGGAGGAGGAGAGGGAGAGGAATGAGGAGGAGGAAGAAGCAGGAGGAGCTGAGGAGAGAGAGAGGAAGAAGGAGGAGGGGGACGACCATGCTTTTTCTCTAGCAGATGAAGACGGACGGACTAACAAAGTTTACATATGAGTTACAGGAGAAAACCTCCTTCAGTCGGTTTTGACTGGTACTTGCCATGTAAAGTTTATGGGTTTTTCTTATATATACCCTCAAATCTTCCTTATTTCTAAATTACTCCGAAATCACATTTCTAAAATTATCCCTACTGTTAGTGTAAGAGAATAAAAAACAAATATTATCTGCATTTCTTTCAAAAAATTGTGAAATCTCACACTTATCCTTACAGGTCCGCCTCTCAATCTCCACCGTCCATTCCTTCGACACCCTTCGCCTGCTCCAAGCTTGAGACCCTTGACCTCTGTAACAACCGCCTCTCCGGAAAGGTCCCGTGGAACTCTCCTCCTCCGCCTACTCAGCTTCTCCAACGGCTTATCCGGCAACCTCAGCTTCTTGATCCACTTCCACAACCCTTTGCTGACAATTTCTTCTTTGGTCGGATCCCGGCTTTCTCTTATTCTGATCAACTGAGTATTAAAGTTAATCTTGAATCTCTTTTGAGTTTTCTTAATTCTTGATGGGTGTTAATCACTGGATCCAAGATTTTAATTTCAAATTAAGAGATCCTTGGGTTTAGGGATGGCTAACGGGACGAATCGGGTTGACTCGTCTCGCTTGTCAGACAAATCTGTTACGTGACGAGTTGAACTCGTCTCGTAACGAGTCCAACGAGACGAATTGAATTTTCAAGGAACGAATCGGGTCCCATGACCTGAGTTACTATCCGTCGCCGAGACGGGTTGGCCCTGTCTCATATTTTATTATTATTTTTTTTGAAAAATTTGAACTTCCCATAATTATTAAAACTAAACATTAGGATGTTTTTAAAAAATTTAAAGTTGCAAAGAAAATTTAGAGAAATATTAAATTAAGAGAAAAAATATTTAGAAAATTGTCAAAAATTATAAAAAAAATATTCAAATTGAAATACACAATTACAAGTCTTTTTTCAAGGCAAGTCATTTTATTAGTATTGAAAACTCAAAAATAACACAAAACTACCATCATTTCAATGTTTATTTTCTAATATCAAAGGAAAATGAGAGGACTCTAACCGTCACTTATCACTTTGAGCTTGACAGAACAATATCAAATCAGATATCAAACTGCTCGTCTCATATAATGTATGTAAAAAACTACCTAGTGGTTCTCTACTCTTCATCCTCGTCATGTTCAAATTATTCGTCTAGAATGACTTTTCATTGTGTGCGTATTTCTGCATCGAACCAGTAGTCTTTTAAGCAAACAACCATCTTCAAGTACTTTGACATCAAAAGGCTCCTCCAGGGCGTCAAAACTTTACCACCTGCAGAAAAATGGTGCTCCGGACGCTACTACAGAGGCTAGAAGTGTTAATATATCTCAGGTCATGGTGGAAAATACAGAAAATTTATAATAAAAGAGAAGAGAAGAGGGTTGAGAGTGGATGACGGAGAGGCCAAGAGGATGAGGGGTTTATAGAGCTTAGAGGGGTCCTGGGGCTCTTAAATTTTCTTTTTTTTTATGTAGCCAACATTCGGATACACAATGGCTCAAAAAAGAGCCATTGTGGGCGAGTCATACGGTGCAACATAGGGTGTCAACTGGGTCGTTCTAGGCCGGGCATGGCGACCAGCAGGCGGGGCTGGCTTAGGCCCCTCCCCCCCCCCCCCCCGGCGCCCGGTAAAAATGCAGCGGCCTGGCCCGAGCCCAGCCATTTAGGGAACCCAGATCCGGCCCGTGAGCCGGATGACCCGGACCCGGGCCAGGCCAGCCCGTAAATTAAAAAAATAAAAAGAAATTTAATAACTATTAAATATGTTTTGTTTCCCATTTTTCACACAAGAACTATGTGGCATAGTGGTTAGCATGTTTGTATGGTTAGCTTGGGGTCACAAGTTCGAACTTGGGTATTAAAAAAAAAATGTTTTACATTTATTTCTTGGGCAGGATGGCAGAGGGTGGTGGCATGGGTGGCAGCGGAGGGCAGAGAGGCTGTAGGTGGCGGAGGGGCAGGCCGGCCCGGGCGGCACAGGCCTGGCACAGCCCGCCCGGGCCGACCAGTGCCAAACCAGGTCGTGCCCGTGCGGGCTGCCAGGCCGGCTCGGCCCCCTTGACACCCCTAGTACCATCATGAGACGAATCTGACCCATCATGTTGTTCGCCCAGAGGCCCTTCACTATAGTTTTGATGATGATTAACTCATGTAGTTATAGTTTACTAATAATCTTGTGATATTTAGTTTCAAATATTTGATCAAGATATTAGTATGTGATTAGCTTCAACAAAGGTGTTTTGGAGTTTTTCACTTGGTGATTCAAGAGCTCGAGCATCGAGTTCACATCTAGCACTCGGTTGGAGTCAAGCTCTGTGGATCACGTTTGGATCGAGTCAACTTAGAGAAGGAGTTCTACAAGAAGACCACAGTTTGTTTAGTTTAAGATTATGTTTAGATCTTGTGTAAATATTAGATAATATTGATATGCTCAAGTTCACAATACACACACAAGTTTAAAGTTTCATGTTTTAATTTTTCGGTTCGGTTTAACCGATCTTGTTTTCATATCAAAAACATAGATATAATTCTTTACATGTATATTGGATTCCATCCATATACAATATGCTTCAAAGTTAAGTTGAAAATAAAAAATACAAAGAAAATACTTGGGAAAATGACTGTTTCAGATATTTGATCAAGATATTTGTAGTGATTAGCTTCAACAAAGGTGTTTTGGAGCTTTTCACTTGAAGCTTTTCATTTTAGGATTTAGCATTGGCATCAACTAAATCATCACCGGAAGAACTAGCATAATCATCTAAGTGAGTTTCCGAATTTACCTCAAGGGAGTCATTCCCTTGGACCATATAGCAATGTTGTTTCGGATTCATCCTCATTGGATTTCATCTCCACAATGTTTGGCGTTTGAAGCTTGGAGAGGTCAAGGTGTTTCCACACTGCAAAGGCGGAATCACAATGAGAAACCATAGAAATATATTCTTTGTTAAGTCTGCTCCTAAGTGCCTCAAGGGCTTGTGCATTGGCCTCTATATGCTTGCTATTATCAAGATAGGATTTCTTGATAGCGGCAAGGAAACATGCAAACCTAGGGTTTTTAGGTACATACTCATCCTAAATTTCACATGTCAATGTTGGAAACCTCATACATGGGAGGGGTCAAGCAATCCATGAGTGTGTGTAAACAAATAAGTGTGCAAATGCAAATGATAGATTAGCAACCAAGATCTCACTCCTAGGTGGTTAAACCTAATATCAGGAGCGTGGGCTCTGACATCAATTGAAAGTACACCTAGAGGGGGTGATTAGGTGTAAGGCTAATCTAATGATAATGATGCGGAATTAAAAACTTAATGCAACACACTTAGTGTAACTAAAGAGTATAGTTGAATTCCCAGTGAAGGGCTCTGACTATCTCCTCTAAATTTCTCTAAATAAGAGTTGAGGTGCTATGTAAAGCTCTCTTGGTTGAACACAAGTATGGGCGCACACAATCAACAACAAGCATATATATGATATGAACAATATGATGCAATGCACAATGTAAGAGAGAGAGTTAGAGAAAGTGGATCAAACACAAACACAAAGATATGTTTCGAGGTTCGAGCACACAGCTCTACGTCCCGCCTTCACACAGAAGAATTTTCACTAACTCGTCCGCACAGGACTTCCCACACGGGGAACTTCCACTGAGGATTTGGGTAAATACAATTTGGGAGTACACAACTCCTCTCTCAACAAATACAACCTCTCACTAGAGGCAAGATACAACACAATATCAACCTCATAATTGAGGGATAGGCACAAAGCTAAAACAATAATCACCTCACACTTGAGGGATAAGGCACTTAGCCACCACTCCAATAATCACTTCTTCACTAAGAGGGATATCAATACAATCACCTCTCACTAGAGGGATATCACAAATAAAGGAGGGTTTACAACACTTGGTGGTTCCACAATCACAAACTAATTTTTCTCACTAAATAAGATCCTAATAGATAGGATATATATGATAGCTCAAGTGTGAGAAATAAAGAGTTTGAAAATAAAAAATACAAAGAAAATACTTGAAAAAACTTCTAGGATATAATGGAAATGAAGAACAAAAATAAATCCCAAAGACTTCTCTTTTTCTTTGATTTTTTCCAACTCTTTAAAACAAATGAAGATACATCTTTTGAACCAATATATTTCTATGATTTCTCATTGTGATTCCGCCTTTACAGTATGGAACACCTTGACCTCTCCAAAGCTTCAAATGCCAAACATTGTGGAGATGAAATTTAGTGAGGATGAATCCAAACAACATTGCTATATGGTCTAAGGGAATGACTCCCTGAGGTAAATTCAGAAACTCACCTAGATGATTGTGCTAGTTCTTCCGGCGATGATTTAGTTGATGCCCATGCTTTAAATGAAGAACTTTCCATTGTTTGTGAAAAATTATTAGAAAAATATAAAGTTTTGAAAAAGAAAAGTTTTGGACTTAATAAAGAAAATAAGGGTTTGGTTTCAAAACTTGGTTTTGCAAGAGAGGGATGAGATTTCAAGTGAACGTGACTCGCTTAAATCCCAACTTGACCTTGCCCTAAAAGAAAATGAAATTTTGAAAACAAAAAATGATTGTGAAAATGTTTTGAAGAAAAATGAGACTTTATCTTCAAAACTTGATTTTGTTGAAAAAGAAAATGAATCTTTGAAAACAAAATTGTTTCTATTTCAAAGGAATTGGATTTGGTTTCTAAGAAAAATATTTTTTTGAAAAATGATATCGATACTCATGTTTGTCATGCTAGTGTAGTTTCATCTTCTAGAATACCTATTGCATGTTCCACTTCTTCTTCCATTATTGAAAATGATATAAATATTTTAAAAGAAGAGTGTTGATTGTCTGGGCTCCACTTTGAGCCAATGTGTCATGAAACACACACGGTTGGAATTCATGTTTCGAAAGAAACAAGTTCCAAATATGCATGCACACAAACCATGACATACACATGCTCCTCACGTTCACACTCATAACACTTTGTATGCTCATATGTACACTTGTACACATTGTTGACGTAAGGGCCACCTTGCAAAATTTTGCTTTGATAGAATTAATGATTCTAAGTTTACAAATAGATTTGTTTGGGTTAGGAAAGGAGCTAACCCCATGGACCCAAAAGAGTATGGGTACCAAAAGCCACTCCTATTTTATTTGATGTAGTGTGGGCTCTCACATGATGTGAGAGTTGTTGGTGCCTTGAGGTGGATGCGTTCTAAGCTTAATGGTGACCATTTTGGATGCATCACTTTTAAGGAGAGTTTGGTGGAGGACCACCATGGTTTTGAAGACATAGAGATGTGCCGTCTTGATTTTGGTAACAATCTCTTACTCCCATTTATGTTTACATGCTTTTAGATTATTAATTTTTAACATGTCATGTTTTTATGATTATTATGTTAAATACCATGATAGTTAGATTTGTGACATACATGTATAGTATTTGAGATACACCCATATTCATATGGATTATTACTCTTGTGTTCTCACTATAGGTTAACTATTGTGTATATCATAATTCTAAATCATATGCATGTACATATTAATCATGTTGGTTTATGTTTTCATTTTGCACTTCATGTTTTGATTACATGTTTAGATGTAGTTTTCATTAAAACTTGTGTATATACTTGTACAACTAGTGAGTCACAAATAGACTATTATATATTTATGCCTAAATGCTCATTTGTACTCATTAGATGTACTAGTATAGCCTAGTTTTGATGATTCATACATTTTGACTTGTATTCCCTATTTTTTTGTACATGTTTTCATTAATAAGTGTTTAACTTTATGTATATGTTAATTTTGCCAAAACTATTGGATATACAGTATCTTGAGTCATTTGTCTTTCATGCAAAATCTCTTTATAGACTCAATTGTATTTGAATATGTATGTATGCCTTTAGTTTTGACAAAACATACATATGTCTTGGAGTTAGTATTATTTTGATAAAAATTATTTTTTTTTGGAATTTCACATTGAGCTTAAATGCCTTATTCCATGACTTTTGTTGATTATATAACTTTTTACACTATATATTTGTTGTTTACTAATGGTTTATTTTCATGAGATTATATGAGCTTTATTACTATTTGAGGTGTTGATGATTGTGTAATTTTCATGTTTTCATGAATATGTTATTATTTTATTCCTTATTTGAAGGATTTCGCACTAGTTTTCAAGTTTTTCAAAAACTAGTTGCGTATTTCTTTATTTTAGAAGAGTTTTCAATTATGCTAAAAGTATTTTCAAACTTATTTTTTGAAAACCCCTCCATCAATGGGTGGTTGGTTGGGCGACCATGCCTTGTATGCATTATTGAAAATCTATTTAAACACTGTGCATGAAATGGGTGGTAGAGAGTATGAGTTATACACTTGATCCTTATTGTATTTTCAATTGGTATCTGTTTTGTATACTCATGTTTTTTTCTATATATATATGCTTCTACTTCAAATAGTATCAATTTCGATTGGTATTTAACTTTTCATACATATATATGTGTTTTGATTGTGCTTACTATATCTTTATATCTTTAAGCACAAATTTTGTTATGCTAAGCATGATTTAGTCCTTAATGACAATTATTTTCAAATTGGTATCTTATACAAGCTTATGCATCGTTTTCATTAGTATTTCATAAAGGGGAAAAAATCATGTTTTACCTTTCAATCGGTTTTGTTTACAATTGGTATCTTACTCCCACTCTTTATTTTAAAAAATGATATCTTAGTTTTCATTTGGTTTCCTATGCTCCTAATGAAAATTATTTTCAATTGGTATATATTTCATTTTCAATATTGGTATCAAGAATATTAAATTGATATTATTCTCTATTTGGTATCTCTATTGTTAAATGATTTTAGTGTTTAACCAAAAAAATTGGTTATGTTTTTTAATTGGTATCAAAGTGTAAAATATTTTCAATTGGTACTAATTTTTTTTCAATTGGTATTAAGACTTCCTATATATTTATATCTTTCAATGGTATCAAAATTTTTGTTGGTATCTTCAAAATGTTTTGTTTATTTTCAATTGGTATCATAAATTGGTATCATAAGGTTTCGATGTATACCTTCATACTAAATTGATATATTTTTCAATTGGTATCATGATATTTTGATTTTATTGCTTATATGTAAGGGAAACTTAACATCTTTTCTATATATAGATTCATGTTGAGTGTATGTCATATTGAAGTGATTGACCTTTCTTTGGTATGTAGTACATGTGTGTAGAGGGAGCTTCACATCTTCTTTTATATATTGCATATTATGCTTTATGTGGTTAGGGTTTAGTCATCTTTTTTCATATAATTGCATGTATGCAGGGGAGTTAACTTCACGTCTTTCCTCTTCATGAATGTATATAGCATATACACCTTTATTGTTTTGATTTATGCAAAAAGGGAGAAAAATTTTATTTACGCCCTTTATTGTTTGTACCCCTTTGTTGATGAATTGACAAAAAGGGGGAGAGATATTTTAGAGTTTTATATATGCATGCTTGTTTATATGCATGTTTGTTTAAATTTGTTATCTTTTATCATTGGTATCAAGAGCATCTTTTATTGGTATCAAGAACTTTTGTTGGTATCAAGAGCAACATTTTTTTTAAGAACATTTTTATTTTAAAATTGGTATCAAGAGCATGTTTATTTTATTGGTATCAAATATCATGTTTATGCATATTATGTTGAGCATTCATTGAATATCTTATTGTTTATTGCTATGCATGAGTTAAGGGAGAGCTTCTATGAAGCTTAACTTTAATCCATGCATATATAACTCCATGAGTTTTGTCATCATCAAAAAGAGGGAGATTGTTGGCCCATAGGCCCTTCACTCTAGTTTTGATGATGATTAACTCATGTAGTTATAGTTTACTAATAATCTTGTGATATTTAGTTTCAGATATTTGATCAAGATATTAGTAGGTGATTAGCTTCAACAAAGGTATTTTGGAGCTTTTCACTTGGTGATTCAAGAGCTCGAGCATCAAGTTCACATCTAGCACTCGGTTGGAGTTAAGCTCGGTGGATCACGTTTGGATCGAGTTCGACTTGGAAAAGGAGTTCTATTAGAAGACCTCGGTTTGTTTAGTTTAAGATTATGTTTAGATCTTGTGTAAATATTAGATAGTATTGATATGCTCAGGTTCACAATACACACAAGTTTAAAGTTTCATGTTTTGGTTTTTCGGTTTCGGTTTAACCGATCTTGGTTTTCATGTCAAAACATAGATATTATTCTTTACATGTATATTGGATTCTATCCATATACAATATGCTTCAAAGTTGTTTAAATATCATGTTTTTGTATTTGTATGAGTTTTGGAGAAAACGGTTTTCCATTTCAAAATCCTAGTTTTTGGAAAATACGGATTTTGGTTTAAGGCAAATTTTTTATCACACAAAAATGGATCAAATTGTTTAAAATGTGTTGAATTTTTGTCACGCATATTTTTATTTCAAAGATCTAATAAGAACTTATTTTGTGAAATTTATATGATTTAAAGGGATTTAATAGAAGATAAAAACTCAAGTTTTAAAATCCTAAAATGACTGTACTGGCTGTCTGCCGGTCGTCCGGACTGGTCGACCGAGGCAGAAGTCGGTCGACCGGTCCGGTCGACCGACATTCACAGAACGTGCGCGCAGCCAAGGCTGGTGGGCCGGTCAACCGGGCGGTCGACCGTCCAGAGAGCTCTGCTCTCTGGAAATGGCCCCGGTCGACCGGCAGAGAGCTGCTACTATCTGTATCCAGTCCCGGTCGACCGGGCGGTCGACCGGAGGCACAACGGTCATAAAAATGACCGTTGGGCCGGTCGACCAGAAGGGCAAAATTGCCCTTTCCAGCTTCCAACGGAAGATTTCTTTGGGGCTATAAATACCCCCCATTTGAGCTGGTTTTTAACAACAATTTCAAGAGAAAAAAATTCTCATCTACTTAAGTGTTTAACAGTAAGTTTTAAAAGAGTTTTTGGGTTCAAAAGATCTATTTTTATTTGTTTAAAGAGTTGAAAAAATCAAAGAAAAAGAGAAGTTTTTAGAATTTATTTTTGTTCTTCATTCCATTATATCCTAGAAGTTTTCCCAAGTATATTTTTTTTATTTTGATTTTCAAACTCTTTATTTTTTCACACTTGAGTTATCATCTCTATGTTAGACTTATTATGTTTTAAAGTCTAATTATTTTGGGCCTACTCAAGTCAATTAGATATTTGCACCCGCCCACTTAACCTATGTTGTTTGACCCAATAAAGAATTGATCAAACCTAAATGGTTTGGGTCTAGACACGTTTCAATTACACTTAGCCATGAGTGTATTTAAATTAGAATGTGGGACTCATCACACGTGTGGAACTCGTGTTATAAATCAAGGGCCTAGATCTATGATGAGTTGAACTAGGGTTTCTTGATGCTATATATACCATGAGTAGGGTTCCCTCTCCACCAACAAGAATAACTATCTCTCTTAGAGGCCTCTCATCTCCTCTAAGAATAAAGGAGAGAACTTGGTGGCTGGAGAGAAGAATCCTCTCCCTCAACTCCGGCGCCTTCGAGATCGTGCAATATTCGGCATCCTCGCGATGGAATCAGGTATGCCTAAAACCCTCCTTCCCTTTGATCATGATAAAGAGGCTTACAGTATATGTATAGATCTTGCATAGAATAAATTTAGATCTAACAATTGGTATCAGAGCCTCCTCTTTATCGGATCATCGGGATATAAAGTAAATTTGTTGATCTCGATCTATCAAAGTTACAATCAATCTCTTGATTTAATTCAATAAAGATTATTTTTTGTGTCTCAAGTAATTGAATTAAATTGGAGATGATTAAATTAAATTCATGTATATATTTTTATGATTTAAATCTGTGTGTTATTATTTTGATTCTATAAAAAAAATAAAAAATAAAAAAAAAAGGCCTGGCTGTGTGAATGCAGGCGCTTGCAGGCGCCTGCATGCAACGAAGAACAAAAAAAAAAAAAAAGTTTTTTTTTTTAGATGCATGCGCTGGAAGCACCAGCGCATGCATCCTTGTGGACACCAAGGCTGCATGCAAGCAATGCATGCAGAACAAGAAATTAAAAAAAAAAAAAAAAGAGGATATTAATTGACATGGCCTGCATGCATATATAAGGCAAACGGGTCTTGTGAAAAAACAAAGAAAAATGGTTAATTATTTAAGTTTCTTTAATTTGGGATTATGAGATTAATTAGGATTCAAAAAAAAAAAAAATTTAGAGATTGAATTTTACTCTAATAAGGAAACTTACTCCTAATTAATCTCATATTAATTTCAATTGGGATTGTTGAGATTGATTTGGGTATTATGATTGAGATATAATTCTAATCTATTAAGGATATTTTGGGATAGAATTCTACTCAAATAAAGAAACCTAATCCCAATCAATCTCACATAAAGCTAATTGGGTTTTTTTTATTCAGTTTATTTAAACCCAGCCCAATAAGAAAGGAAACCAATAACTTAACCATTGCGGGTCGGGTCTGATTCAGACCCGATAAGCACTGCAGACCCGTTTTGCTAATAGAAACTTCAATTAGCCGTTACGGGCTCATACGACCTCTGTTTTGGGCATGTAAACAGCCGTTTCGAAGCTCTTGACGAGCACTACAGTATTACAGGCATTAGACATGACAAAACAGTAGTTAGTTGACATAAAGAAGGCATTGAAGTGTTTGTTTATCATGGTTATGTGTACCCTTACATGCTTCCGCTTTATCATCAATATTATATTGCTTATATTGTCTAGCATAATGAATATTGATGTTTACTACAGTTGATAACACACAGATAAAAATATATACATGTTCAAGTTAAAGAATTTATAAAAGAGCTTATTTAATTGCGTATGTAGTTCATGCGGACAATAGCCGGCCCAAAGGAAGACTATTGTTTGGCCGAATTATGTACGGCTTCGGATACTTGATGTGGGTAATGCAAGTGGGAGAACCTTGATGTGTGGTAATCGGCCCAAAGGAAGGTTGTCACACTATTGGCCCATATTGCATTACCCTCATCAACTAGTCCGATGGCGGAACAAGAATACAGATGCATAAATTTGTATGGCCCATGCGTGTGCAATCGGCCCAAAGGAAGGTTGTCATTATGGCCGGGTCATTACATATATTATATGGCCAATATAGATTACTTAAACTTTAGGACCAATCCTATAAAGTGACAGTCGGCCCAAAGGAAGGCTGTTCTCTTACATAGGACCTAGACTTTAGGATATCTATATTGGGCCAGTACAGTGTTGGCATATAGAGACACAACTTGTTCTGAAAGTTTAACCGGCAGCTCTATCGGTTAAACTGGTTGCATTTTCTGAAATTCATTTTTTTTTATGGCTATTACAATAGAATTTTATTAAATACAATGTTTATGTTAAATTGATGAGAAATTGTACACTTATGTAGTATAAATTGAATGGTACATACAAACTTTAAGAAGTGGTAAGACCACGTAAATGATCGTTCTTGAATTCATGCACCTAGAGTACACCTTAAAGATTGATGGATCTCTACTATTACTAATAAAAGTTCAGTAAAGAAAAGGTCAATTATGATAAGTGGGAGAGATCTTACAAGAGGTGTCTAATGGTCATAAAGTACACTATTCCTATGACTATTAGGGGTGCTATGCCTGATAAAATTAGTGCTAAGAGTTTTCTAACTGAAGTAGCAGACCGATTTATCGGATAAAGTTGAGGCTAGTACGCATCTTAGCAAGCTAGTAAATATAAGCTACAATGGTAAAGGAAACATAAGGGAGTACATTATAGAAATGTCTAATCTTGTTTCAAAACTAAAGGCACTGAAATTGGAACTCTCCGAAGAGATTCTAGTGCACATTTTGAATTCTCTTCCTCCACAGTATAACCCTTTCAAGATTAATTATAATGCTCAAAGGGAAAAGTGGAGTCTCACTGAGCTCATTAGTAACTGTGTTCAGGAAGAAGAAAGGTTGAAACAAGAAAAGACTGAAAGTGCTCACTTAGCATTTCAGGGTAACACCACTAATAAGAAAAGGAAAAGTGAAACTAAAGGGAGGAACATAAACACCACTACAGTGGCTGATCCTAAGTGGCAAAAGTGCAGAAAAAGTAGCCTAAGGTCATTGCATACTTCTTCTGTAAGAAAGTAAGCCACTTAAGTAGGAATGCATAAAGTATCAGAAATGGCTATTTAGTGGGTATATCTCATATTTATGTTTGTTTTGAGATTAATTTAGTTTTAGTGCTACTTTATAAATTATGAATAGATAATTCACATAAGCAATTCAATGCGGAACTTCCAAACCCAAAAGAGGCCCAGCCCAGCTGAGCGATACGTATACATGGGTGATGGAAATAAAGTTGCAATTAAAGCTATTGGAGTTTGTAGGCTTAAATTAGATTCTGGCTTTTGGTTTTAGATTTGGATGAGACTTTATATGTACCGTCCTTTTAGGCGGAATCATATTTCAATTTCATTTGTTAGACAGATCTAGTTTTACTGTCACTCTTGATAATGAAATGCTTAGTCTACTTTTCAAATCTAAAGTTGTTGGTACTAGAATTCTGATTGATGGCTATATAAATTGAAACTTCATGCTTTATATACTGAATCTCTATATGTGAATAGCATAGGCACTAAGCGAAAATTAATTAAAGAAACATTAGAAAGTTTGGTACTAGACGAAGTTCAGATGTCTTAATTTGGTGTATACAGACATTTGTGGTCCATTCCCTACAGCTTCTGGAATGGTCATGAATATTTCATCACTTTTACAGACAATTACTGTCGTTATAGGTACCTACACTTGTTTCATGAGAAATCTCAATCATTGGACATGTTTAAAGCCGTTAGATCTGATCATGGTGGTGAGTACTATGACAGATATGACGAATCAGGTAAATGTCCAGAATCATTTGTCAATTTCTGAAAGAGTGGTATTGTCGCTTAGTACACCATATCAGGGACACCTCGTCAAAATGGTATTGCTGAGAGATAAAATCACACACTAAAGGATATGGTTGGGAGTATGATAGCTCACACTACTCTACCAGAGTCATTATATATTGAAGCCTTAAAAATGGTTGTCACCTCCTTAATAGAGTACCTAGTAAAACAGTAACTAAAACCCTATATGAGTTATGGACTGGGAAATTTCTCAGTATTAGGCATCTATATGTTTGGGGTTGTCCAGCAGAAGCTCGGCCATATATACCATATGAGAAGAAGTTGGACTGAAGGACAGTTAGCTGTTTATTCGTAGGGTATTCTGAGAGGTATAAAGGCTTTAAGTTTTATTGTCCCTCCATTAAGAACATAAAGACGGATTGCTAAATTTTTTTGAGAATATTCAGAACAGTGGGAGTCAACTACATAAAGATTTCATATTTAAGGAAGAACATATACCCATGACAAATTGTTCCAAATGATAAAGTAGTTGTTCCACTTCAAGATGAAAATACAGTTGCATCCTTACAAGATACATATACAGTTCATCCTGAAATAGATCATGCTGGTGAGGTAGAAATTGAAAATTCTCAATCACAAGTCCCTTAGGAGATCAACTAGGGAGAGGAGATCAGTCATTGCAAATGACTATATTGTTTATCTCCAATAGCATGAGTTTGACATAAGGCTAGAGGATGACCCCGCATCCTTAAATGAAGCCAAACTCAACATTCACTCCAGTAAGTGGTCAAATGCCATGAAAGATGAGTTAAAATCCATAAAGGACAATGATGTTTGGGATTTAGTAGAGTTGCCTGAAGGAAAGAAACCGATTGGTTGTAAATGAGTATTCAAAACCAAGCGGGATTCGAAAGGTAATGTCAAAAGGTATAAGGCACATCTTGTCACAAAGGGATTCACTCAAAGAAAGGGCATTGATTATAAGGAGACTTTCTCCCTAGTTTTCATGAAGCATTCTTTTAAGATTATTATGACACTGGTGGTTCACTTTGACCTGAAGTTATACCAAATGAATGTTAAGATTGCCTTTCTTAATGGTAGCATTGAGAAGGAAATCTGTATGGTGCAATCAGAAAGTTTTTAAAGTGAAGGTTTCATAATATTTGGTTTGCAAATAAAGAAATTCATTTATGGTTTAAAGCAAGCATCCCGTCAATAGTATTTGAAATTTGATCAAGTAATATCCGGCTTTGATTTTAAGGAAAATATAGTTGATCAATATATTCACCATAAATTTAAAGAGAGTAGACTTATATTTCTTGTGCTATTTGTGGATGACATTCTATTAGCAAGTAACGATATAGATCTTCTACTTGAGATCAAGAGTTTTCTCTCAAAGAATTTTGAGACGAAAGATCTTGGAGTCGCTTCTTTTGTGACAGGCATCCAGATTCAACGTGACAGGACACGTGGAATATTAGGTTTATCACAAAAGGCCTATATCGATAAGGTGCTAGATAGATATAGCATGAAGAATTGCTTTAAGAGAGATAAGTTAAATCTACTCTAATGTCCCAAGAACGATCTACGGAAAGAGCAAATGAAAGACATTCCATATGCATTGGCGGTTGGATGTCTGATATGTGCTCAAGTTTGTACCCATACAGAATAGCATATACCATTGAGAAACTTGACAGAAACTTGATCAATCATGGGATTGATCTCTGGAAGACTGTCAAGAAGGTAATGCGATATCAATAGAAGACTACATGAAATCTGATCAGTTGCAGCTGATCAGATACACAGATTCAGATTATGCTGTATGTATCGACAATAGGAAGTCCACTTCATGTTATATTTTCCTTATTGTAGGAAGATGGTGGATTTAGTCGAGAGGCCATTACAGCTACACTGTGACAATAAGAGCTATAAAGTTCTACTGCAATAGTGACAAGAGTTCAGCAAAATCGAAGCATATCGACATCAAGTTTCTTGTCATCAATGATAAAGTTCGGAATCATATTTTGTCTGTTGATAGTGATGACACTATTCTTAACATTACAGATCCACTCATTAAAGGACTTTCACCTAAAGTATTCTTAGAGCATATTGCTCATATGGGGATGACTAGTCATTATGATATCCTGATTTTGTGGGAGTGGATAATTTTATGTAACAGACATTATTTCTAAGTGCACTTTATGGATATTTGTTGATTCTGATAAATAAATTTATAACTGCTTTTTTCTAAAGTTTACTTTTGCGCATTTGAGTTTGTTGAATTAGCAGTTAGACTCGTTGGAGTCATAAAGTGAGACTCGTTGGAGTCATAAGGCTAGACTCGTTGGAGTCATAAAGTGGAAACCAGTTGGAATTGTACCTTATTTGATCAGAAGACATTTCCATGCCACAGGTCCACATTTGATCTATGTCGTTAGGGGTTCTGAAACTTGTGATGTGGAAGGTCCTACCTCGATTATACAGAAGGTAACGATCGCCATGTTCGGTGGCAGGACTCTTAATGGACCAGATTGTTTTGAAACGTGGTTTGTCGGCGGTTAAAGTTTTGACGTCATAAAGTTATGCATAATATCTATTCAGTATGACTTGTTTGGCCCAAGTGGGAGATTGTTAGACTTATTATGTTTTAAAGTCTAATTTATTTTGGGCCTACTCAAGTCAATTAGATATTTGCACCCGCCCACTTAACCTATGTTGTTTGACCCAATAAAGAATTGATCAAACCTAAATGGTTTGGGTCTAGACACGTTTCAATTACACTTAGCCATGAGTGTATTTAAATTAGAATGTGGGACTCATCACACGTGTGGAACTCGTGTTATAAATCAAGGGCCTAGATCTATGATGAGTTGAACTAGGGTTTCTTGATGCTATATATACCATGAGTAGGGTTCCCTCTCCACCAACAAGAATAACTATCTCTCTTAGAGGCCTCTCATCTCCTCTAAGAATAAAGGAGAGAACTTGGTGGCTGGAGAGAAGAATCCTCTCCCTCAACTCCGGCGCCTTCGAGATCGTGCAATATTCGGCATCCTCGCGATGGAATCAGGTATGCCTAAAACCCTCCTTCCCTTTGATCATGATAAAGAGGCTTACAGTATATGTGTAGATCTTGCATAGAATAAATTTAGATCTAACACTCTATGGATATCTATTAGGATCTTGTTTAGTGAGAAAAATTGGTTTGTGGTTGTGAAAACCACCAAGTGTTGTAAACCCTCCTTTATTTGTGATATCCCTCTAGTGAGAGGTGATTGTGTTGAAATCCCTCTTAGTGAAGAGGTGATTATTAGAGTGGTGGCTAAGTGCCTTATCCCTCAAGTGTGAGGTGATTGTTGTTTTGGCTTTGCGCCTATTCCTCAATTATGAGGTTGATATTGTGTTGTGCCTTGCCTCTAGTGAGAGGTTGTATTTGTTGAGAGAGGAGTTGTGTACTCCCAAATTGTATTTAACTAAATTTTCAGTGGAGGTTCCCTGTGTGGGAAGTCCTGTGCGGACGAGTTAGTGGAAATCCTTCTGTGTGAAGGCAGGGACGTAGAATTGTGTGCTCGAACCTCGAAATATATCTTTGTGTTTGCGTTTGATCCACTTTCTCTAACTCTCTCTCTTACATTGTGCATTGCATCATATTGTTCATATCATATATATGCTTGTGTTGATCGTGTGTGCTCATACTTGTGTTCAACCAAGAGAGCTTTACATAGCACCTCAACTCTTATTTAGAGGAATTTAGAGGAGATAGTTCAGAGCCCTTCACCGGGAATTCGACTACACTCTTTGGTTACACTAAGTGTGTTGCATTAAGTTTTTAATTCCGCATCATTTATCATTAGATTAGCCTTACACTTATTCACCCCCCTCTAGGTGTACTTTCACCTGTATCTATGGGAGGAGTCAACCCATATTGAGTCGTATGTAATACGAGTCGAATACGAGTTAACCTGTATATGAGTCGCACAGTACGAATCGGAACAGGTTGAATCGGGTTGACCCACCTCGATAGCCAGCCCTACTTGGGCTTTCAGAGCTTGTGTCTTGGAGTGGACTGGGTTGTTCGATTAAACTATAATCAGCACATATGCATGGTTAATTAGTTTGCAAATAATAATAGACAATCAATTGGGTTAATCAAACAAACACAAGGTCCTTGGGTTCATCACCGGCTCCCTGACCGGCGTCGTCAGCGGACTCTTCTTCTCCGTCGTCTTCCGAGTGATCCTCGATCGGCGTTCTTATAAGATATCCATCTGAAATTTTGAGCAAGAATTAGTTCTAAATCTTGTGCTAATTACATATATGCACTCATCATTTCGTTCTTATTATGTTGAACAAATCTTGCCAAGGACAATTCCAGTACAATCTTAGAACACTAAGCGCAGCACTACAAAATATCATCCAAGACATCAAGAAGGAACAAAGACCCCACTCTGATTCTCTTTCCACACAAACGCGCTAGCCTCTAGCCTTCAACTACAACTCTCTAATTCTTCATGAGTTAATCAAATCAATGCTTACAAAATACCGAGTTTTCAATCCTTTCCCCTCGCTCTCTCCGTCCTCGCCCTTCTCCTCACAAAACCCTAAAAATTTGCCTTGAGGATTTTGGAAATTATATCCCTGGGCCGGTTTCGGGAGTCGTTGGTCTCGCGTGACGGGTTGGATGCAGTTAAAAGGCCATCAATTAGACTCCAGACCAAACAGCGAAAACTATTTAAATGGGGGTTAGAACTATTTAAATTGGGGTTAAATGATTTTAATCTGGATTTGTAGTGCCAAGAAATTTGGATCCATGGTTACATGATGTTAAGCTGGCTTAATTTTTTTTTTCTTTTCATTGTTTTTTTTTTTTAGAATTAACACAGCGTACTCTTACATTTTTACTAGTAATCTAGGGCTCACTGACAGCCTGGCTTAAATTAGGATTATGGGAACCATCTTATCCTACAATCTACCGAATAAATATGTTAGATTTGTGTCCTTCAACAACTTAATCAAAAGCCATGACTTGTTGCCAAACAGAATTATTTTTTGTGTTTTTGTTTATTTTCCCTCTACGGATTAAGTGAGCGGGTGAGCGTATGTGTTCATGTATGTGCACGGGTGGCTTCTGGGTGAGGGAGCAATTGGTTCGGGTTGAAGGCCAACCCATGCCCAAATCCAAACATGAAACATCCAGTCCAAACCCGAACACAACCCAATTCCAACTTGAACATCCCAACTCGAACCAAATCCGAGCTTAATAGACATATTCGGGTTCTGTTTGGTTTGAGTTTGCGCAATTCAAGTTCAGGTCGGGTTGATACTAACATCCAAATTAACTTGGTAAGTTATATACAAGTATTTATCTGTATGGGTTGGTATATATAAGAAATTATAATTTTATACTATTTATTATATATTATATACATAATTACATATATAATTAAGAAGAATTTGGGTTCAGATTGGGTTCAGCTTGATGAAGTGTCAACCCGAACTGTTTTTGAGGTGAATTTGACAACCCATGACCGACCCAACTGGTAAGGGTTCGGCCCAATCAACACAGATTTTGGGTAGGTCGAAGGTTGGGTTCAGGTTAACCTGACCCACTTGCATAGCTAAACGGTGGGTGTCTGTGTGTATTGTGTGTGCCAAAAATTTGAATCATTTTTTTCTCTTCTCACTGTTATTATTTTAATTTTTTTAAGAAATGTGGTATTAGGTACTTGAATTTGAAACCTCGCACCACCCAAAATTCTCCTTTGCATTGTGCATGGTCTTAATTATATAACCTAGAGGGAAGTAGAACAGGGTTTTAAAATAATTAAGATCTTATCTAGAAATTTTTCAAGAGCAGATTGTTCTAGTAGAATGCCAATCAGGCTGGTAGGATGGTGAAATGAATTAGAAGTGAATTTGCACAATGTAATATCAGCTACAATATATACTCAAAAGTGAAGCAAATAATTTTAGTGAAATATACTACAAAATTCATATGATAATATTCAGATGAGAGAGTAAACAAAGTTAAAATCAAATTTTGATCGTTGTAAATACTTCTGACTGAATACAAGACTGTTAGTAGAATACATAATTATACAATGATGCTCTGGCAGAGTTCAGATCGTTGGTAGAATCCAGAAATACACTACAGAATGTCTGGCAGAATTATCAGCAAATTAATAATAAATAACTATAAATAAGGAGAAATTGTTAAAAATCTAACATCATGATGAAGGATCAACTGTATCTATGTGTAGATCTAAATAACATGTATGGTGAGTGTTAATAGAGGAATTTTAGATAACATGATGATAAACTATACCCGGCTCTGGATCGCCACTATAGAGAACGAGATGGAGAGCCTTCTCTCTACTTAACCTAACTTTCTATTAGTAGAGATCAATGCGTGACGCAGAGATAGATTTCCTCTCCATATGACTTTTTAATTAGTGGCCTTCCCATAATGCCCCTTATCATAATAAGAGAGTAGTACTAAATCCACCGACCTTTACAACTTAGACACCTGTTAGACACACCTAATATGTTGACTAACATAAGTTGCATGTATGTCATGATATGAGATAGGAAATATGGTATGGATCGAATCATGAAATATCTTACAATCTCCTACTTGAGACATACCAGACTAAAATTTTGAAAAATATTTATCTTGAAAATCTTCAATATCCCATATCATAATTTTATTTTAAAAGTGGATGGTCATTCTTTGATTTTTGAAAAAAAAATCCACACATGAAATTTATCGTTAGTCATGGTACTGAAACTACTAACACTTTACGACTGAGAGGATGACTAGCTCAATTCAGGGATAAATTTCGGTCAAGTTTTATACTTTTGCCTAATTTGTATCGTGGACTTTCGGGCTAATGATCCTAACAGCTTTCGAGAAAATACATTATCGGTGGAGTTTAGTACGTATATAGTAAATATACGTATAGTGTATATAATACATTTCCATAAATGTCCTGCAACGTGTGCTTATCAGACACACGCCATCTCAATACTTAGACGACAGTCATACAAATACCATCGCTCATATTGAGATGAAGGATTAAGGTCGTAGAGCCTACCCACGTCCAACTCAAGCGATCTTAAGAATTCTTAATAGTCTTCTCTAAAGGTACTTTATACTTTAACATGTGCAATTGCACAACTTTAATTTTAATATAATAAATGTGCATTTAATAATATCAGCTGAAATAAAACACCATATAATAATTGTATGCCATCATAATAACTGTTTGAGGAAAAAACTCATGAAATTGAAATATATAATGTACTAAGAATATAAATGGCATTACTGAGAATTGACATAAAAACTTTCACTCAAAAGGACAATTATAAATATATTCTTACCTTAAAAAACAATAATCAAGATGACTCTAGTACCCCCATGACTGCATGATGTCCCTGAAAGGTGGTCACTGAGAGTCTTTTATGAGTGGGTCTGCAATATTCTCTACTGTGAACTTATACACTCTATCAAAATTAGCGCATCAGATTGACAAAGAAAGCTAATGCTAAATAGTCATATATCTAAAAGTAAAACCTTTCATAATCCAATTTAACTCCTCTGTGGTGCCAACCAAAAGTTAGGGTGCAAAAATGAAACCACTCAATGAACAATACATAATCTCACTCAGTTCTTCGGTTATAAGACCAAAATATCACCGTGTAATATCAATAACTGACTCAACTATATAAGTCAACAATGACTCAATTAATCAATACACAGTCCAACACTGTAGAAGGTACTTCCTCTACTAAGCTAAAGGGCTCTTGTAAGATCAAAATGCAATAATAAACCCAAGAACAATATCACTCTATATTACAACAGAAGATAATTGAAATTCAGGTATTGTGTTTTTGACCAATAATTTTTTTGATCTTTCAGAAAACTATAGAAAGGTCCAGAGTGTTGACCGTCTTGATTGATTTAGCCATAATATTCTCCCCCTTCGACTAAACCTTACGGCCTTTATTTTTCCGATTCAACTACCGTTCAACTTCTAATAAAAGGTCTTGAAAACTTTTAATGAATCAGATTCTGGTGGAGAAGAAAGACATAGGCATAACAAGAGAAATCATTAATAAATGTGATGAAATATCTATGATCCTTTTGAGAAGAGGTGAGAAAGGATTCACAAATATCAGTATAGATAAGATAAAGTAGATATATACTCCTTTCTGACTCAAATTTTCAATTTGATCAGTTTTCCTCGAATACAATCAAAATCTATGGAGAAATCAGAAAAAATAAAGAGTCAAGAATACATATCTTCACAAGATAATGCAATTTCTTTTTGAAAATATACCCAAAATGTTTATGCCTAATCTAGAGGACTGCAAGAAAATTCTAGAGTGTTTTGCAGAAGTAAGCAAAACGTTATGAGAAGGACTGACACCTGATAAAAACTTTTCATATGATGCACCCAACATTAATTAAAATAAACTAGCAAACCAACAAATTAGAATCAACAAAAAATATTATGGAGATTGGTAATGAAACTATATTTATTCAAATTAACACCAAAACCAGAATGGTTAAAATGGCAACATATCCACAAAGAAGCAGTTTAAAAAAAGAAATCAAATGACGCCTCAAATATGACACATACAAGATTTTTTTCTAAATCTAAAACATAACTAGAATTCAAAACTAGTCTGAATGTTTCTACGGATTCCCCTTGAACTTTTTCTTCAATCCCCAAATAGAGATGTTCCTCAGGTCTGGCTATTCACCTTCCTGTGAACCCCTTCTTTTTTAGATAGCTAAGCCTTATAGCTACTGCAATCATTCTTCGTGTGACATTCTTTCTTGTAGAAGTAGCAGGTATTGTCACTCCCTAATGTTGGATTACTGTTGTTAGCTGGAACGACCTTCTGATTTTCCTTCTGGTATCTTTTCTGATTTTCATTTTTCTTGAACCCTCCTTTCTTGAAAATTTTCTTACTGGCAACATTGATGGAGAGGTTCTTCATACCTGACTGAACAGTCAAGTGTACAGATTCAGCCTTACATTTTTATGACGTTCTTCTTCAACAGCACATGTGACAATCAGATCATTCAAACTCCATTCTTTTTCTTGATTCTGGTAGTAAACCTGGGGCATCTCAAACCTTTTTGGGAGAGAAAATATCGCCAAGTGAACCATCAGGGTGTCATCGATAAATAAACCAAACTCCCAAAGTTAAAGAACTAGCTTGGAAATCTTGACGATATGCATCCTTATACTTTCACTTTCATCATATTTCGAAGAAAGAAGTTGGCACAAACATCTATATTGCCTGCTCTTGACAGACTCTTCAAACTAATGCTTGATGACCGCAAGCAAATTCTTAGTATTCTCCTTCTCAGAAATTTCACCACTCATAATGAGGCCTATAAAAGACTTAATTATGAGAATACTCATTTTGTTGGCTTTAACTCATTTATTGATGGATACCTGAGTTGTTGCCTTTTGAGCATCAATAGCCATTGGGTCAATAATGGGCTTGTCCTCAGTCAACAGAAACCATAGTCCAGACAACCCAATACTATCTGGAGTTTCTCTTCCACGTTGAATAGTTTGATTCTGTTAGGGTCTCTATTCCTGTCGAGTGTATCTGAATTAAGGTGAGATCCATAACCGCAGTAGAAATAGATTCTATATTGGTTTAATATTTACTGGCACATAATAAAATTATGTGAATATATATGCATTAATTATTTACTATCACGAGCCTATCCAGGGTTAGGATAGTTGAGTCAGAGTGATATTATGTTCATGGTTCATGCTTTTACACTCTGCGAGTCCAACAATCAACAATTTAATCATGCCTTTAGGCAATGATTAATTTTAATTATACCCAATTGATGATAAAATTATGCTCAAGACTAAATTTATCAAATTCGGTTCAATTACAGACACTTCCTATCCTTTGGGCTTAGGGTTATCCTAATTTTTTCGAATCTTGTAGTCTATCTTTTCCTATTAGGTTACCTAAAAATTCTTTATTCACCTTGGGGTAATATATAAAACTTTAAGTAACCTGGCATCACTATCAATCTTAATGGGTCACAACCAACAGACCCAAAATAAGAGTAAAATAAAGTATGTTACTGAATAGTCTACCTTTAGGCAGATCTATCAAGTCATATTAGATTTTAATCAAACAATCATTAATATGACCAAGTCTTTAAGTATCAAAGATACGTTTTGTTCATTTTAAAAGGTTCTTATCTCTTAAAGATAAACTAGTTGTGTTATTCATTTCATTCAATTGCAACATAGGAGAGACCATATTAAAAATATAAAAATTGTCAACTAATGAACCAAAATAGATAAAATATTTAATATGCCTAATAATCACAGAGTCATTAAAATAAACAGAATATCCAAAACGTATTAGACTAGAAAACAAAACAAGGTTTCTTCTAATACTAGATACATAAAACAATCTTTTAAAATTAAAGTTTATTACTACCAAAAGATAATTCTAAATCTCCCACTACAACTACGACACTTTCACATTGTTTCCCATGTGAATATAAATCTTTCCTGAAATTCCCGCAAAGTATTGCAAACATGATTAGTAGCTCCTGTATCTGCACGCCATGCGTTTGCAGATAGCACATGATTCAGCTATCAGTGAACGAAGTTTACCTTCCTGGTTGTTAATCTTGTTCAGATAAACTAGACATTGCTTCTTTCAGTATCCTGACTACATACAGTGAAAACACTTGCCTTTGGGCTTTTTTACTATTTCTTCTGCTTGCGGTTTCTGAATCTTTTTTGCTTCTTCTTGCTTTTTGACTTAGAAGCAGAATCTTTTCAACAAGATAAGCGCGAGCTATTGTCTTAATGAGACCCTCAGCAGACTGGAATTCTTTATGTAATTCCGCCATACGAATGTTTATTCATATTGCAATTTAGGCGAAATTGCGTAAAAGATTCCGACAAAGATTGGAGCATTATATCAACCTGGGTTTCCTCATCAATCTTGGCTCCCAAGATATCCAGTTCATTCAGATGATTCATCATTTTTAGAACATGATCACGAACTGGTGTCCCTTCAACCATATTTGTGTTCATCAATTCCTTCATAGAAACTTACGTAGCAACACAGTTTTGATCCCCAAATATTTCTTTTAGGCTCATCACCATGTCATAGGCAGTGGACATATCTAGATGCTGATGTTGCATCACACTTGATATTGAGCCAAAATGTAACACCGCACTATCTCATTTGCTTTCATCCACTTCTGGTAAGCCTGGGCTTCCTTATTGGTTGCCTCATTATCAGGTTGCTTAGGACATATTTCAGTGAGCACAAATTTGTACTCTTCAGCAGTCAATATTATGTCCAAATTACATTTTCAATCAATATAATTAGGCCAGTAAGTTTGTATTCTTTGAGAATAACTGACAGAGGGTGGAATGAAAAACCTCCCATTTTAAATCATGAGTATCACATAATTTAACATAAATTATAATGGAAAAAATATTTTTTTTGAATCCAAAAATTTAATTGATACCCTCAACTAATAAATATAAGAACTCGCCAGCAGCTTAGTATACCTTGAGTAGAATGCCTCGATGGGAGGGTCATTCTAATCATTATTTATCTAGACAAGATAAATTCTAATGATTCCACCAACTAGACGTTTAACCATGCCAAGTGAAATTATATAGCTGACATTACTTTGGTCCTACAAGCAACTGCAGTTGTTTTCCATTGAAAATTGATAATCGAAAAACTTACAAAAGTATGAAGAGAAAGTTAAAGTAATCAAAAAGAAAGAAAAAATACAAATATCTCTTTCGAGATTCTAGGGAAGTATGCCGGCGAGAGTTTGATCAGCGCGCGATCACTTTGTCCTGTTGATGATGCGATCGATCAATTTTCAAATGCTATTACCTGGGAATTCCTTCTCGCCTAATTCTGGAGATTTCTTGAAAGAGAGGAAGGCCTTAACACCCTAAACTTAGAGAAATAATTCTCTAAAACTTCTGAGAAATAAGAAAAAGTTAGCCTTGCTAGCTCTCTCGATGTTTTCAGCTTTTAGCTCTGATGCTTCATACCAAATGCGATGCTTGATTCTCAGATGAGCTATTTATATGTTCTAGAGGGATGTAACTGCCCCTAGAATTCAGCCATGACTGATAACAGCCAGCTAGCCTCGCGCCGAAAGTTGTTTTGAGCTTCGCGCGAGGCTATAACGCCCGCGCTGGGTTAAATATGAGCCGCATGCGAGCCTAGACAGGCTCGCGCGAGCCTAAAAGTGGCCTATTGCCTTGCCCGTTTCCACTGAACGTGGGGCGAAGTGGGCGGGTGTAACCGCCTACTTAAAGTGGCATTAACTCCACTAACGTAGTGGGGTTAGCCCACTAAATACTAGGTTAAAGGTTTGACCCCGCCAACCCTCGCATAGAGGTATGGAAAGCCTCGTGTAAGGCTAGATTAGCCTCACACGAGGCTAGTTCTAGCTCCGCACGCGGGGCTAGAAGCTCTTAAACAGAGTAGCCCTCTGTGCGGCTATGAAGAGCTTCAGGTGAAGCTAGTAATTAGCTCTCTCGGAGCTATGAAAAGCTGCACGCGAAGCTAGAAATTTAACCTTCTAGTGAGGCTATAAAGCTTCAAGAGAAGCTAGTTCCTTTGGCTCACGCAGGCTAAGTACTGAGCTAATTTAGCCTCATAGACCTGCTGAGGCCTCCTCAAGGGCATTTCTTGGCCTGTTGTCTGCTTTGCTGGACCAGTAGGGTCCAAATTTCTGCTTTGTCCCTTGGGAATGGATGAGTTGGTCATCAGCTTGTCCGCGGCTTGTCTTTTGTAGATGTCGACAAGTTGAACATCATTCTGACCAGTTGAAAAGTTGTACGGGGGTTTGTCTTTTTAGTGTGTCAACAAAACCGCCTTCAAAGTTTTCATAAATCTGCAATGAGACGGTTCTGATTTCGAAATATTTTGAATTACTTCGATTGATAATTATAAATATGTGGATATAAGCTTTGCCTTGATGGTTGGACTCAGCTTCACTTTTAGGGCTGAATTTTAACCTTATCTTTGAGCTGAAATAGGCTTACCTCTGGGTAGCCTCGCATTGACAAGAGGCACACCATAGGCTGAAATAGGCTTGCTTCTGAGCTACAATAGATTCGCCTTTGGGTGGCCTCGCATCTGATAAGAGGCTCACCTCTGGGAGGAGCTTCGGGCTTCTTTAAGCAACCTCGCATCAAAGCGAGGTTGGCTTGTCAGCGCCCTATCAGTGCTAGCCTCGCATGCGCTGTGACAGAACGACATTCCATTTCCCAAGGCTAACACTCGAGTGCTTTAGCCTCACCTTCATTATGAGAGAGATTACTCTCTTTTCCGAGGTCAAATGGTGCCAAACGGTCTTGCTTTATTCCGAGGGAGATTACTCCCCTTTCCGAGGCTAAAAAAGCTTCACATGTATTACGAAAGAGATTACTCCCTTTTTCGAGGCTAAGCACTCAAGTGCTTTAGTATCGCCTGTGCCTCAAAATTCGAAGCGGGAGCGGCGAGATTAGGCCATGGGGCCTATAAATAGGATTCCTGCAGCCCTTTCTATGAAGAAATTACTTTCTTAGGCCGTCTCTTTCCTCTCTTCTGGTTTTGAAAGTGCCAGGGCCTTCACCCTCTTCATCTCTCCAAAACCGGGATCCATGGCATCTTCACACCATCCAGGCAATGAAAGTCTTTACTCCGGTAGTTACCCAACTCATAGCCGGTGAGCCTCTGTTGTTCAAAGACTCTACCAATCAATTGGTGATTTTAGAAAATTTTATCTCTCTCAATTTTAGCTTTACCAGTTATTTTAGGGATTGAATTACCTTTACCTTTGCTTTTGGAAAAATTGGAAGCAAGGGGCTTTAGTTCTTTGGAGCTTCCTGATGAAACTAAGACTTGCCTGATTAGACGAAGATGTTCTCCAGGCGAGGCTTACGCCTTGGCCTTTCTAAGGCGAGGATACCTTGCCATATAGGCGAGGTAATGCTTTGGCCTTCTCAGGGCCTGGCTAGCCTTGCCATATAGGCGAGGCTATGCCTTGGCCTTCTCAGGGCCTGGCTAGGCTTGCCATATAGGCGAAGCTATGCCTTGGCCTTCTCAGGTGAGGCTAACTTTGTCGTATAGGTGAGGCTATGCCTTGGACTTTTTAAGGCCTGGCTGGCCTTGCCATACAAGCGAGGTTATGCTTTGACCTTTTCTGAGATGAGGCTAACTTGATCTTTCTAAGGCATGAGTGCCTTTCAAGCTCCCACATGAAGCTAGCCTTTGGAGTTTTTAGCATCTTGCCTCTGTGTAGCACGAAGCCTAACATCAAAGTGAAGTTAATTTCATTTGCGGAGCGAGGCTAGATCTAGATCAGTCTCACTTAGGGAGCGAAGATATGACTTATCACTTTTCTTTTTACCCAATACTAACACATTTACTTTTCTTTATTTTGCAGTGCATTGTGTTCTTGATCTATTGAGCAATCTCTTTGACTTAACGACAAAGGTAAACGAAAGTATGCATCTCCATTTTCAAGTCCAGGCTTTACTTATCAGCAGGAGTGGCTGGCGCAAATTCCAAGAGGGGATCAACGTAGATTCACACCAGGCATCAGCCGATAGTTGCCTATTCAAGATGGCCCATGTAGTTGCAGACTTATGCTATTGAGCTTAGCGTATATGGGGAATTGTGGCATTATTTTCGCCAATATCTTGCCTTTGCTGGGTCTCCGCACAGAATATTTGAAGGTCACAGGGAAGGGGATGTTACCAGTAAGGTCTCAGATCCTCCCTTCGTCAATCTTATTCAAAGAAGTGACAGCGGCGAAGAACCCATGCTCATTGGATGACTTTCTGATAGCAAAATCTTTCATTAAGCGAAGGATTACGACCTCGTGAGGGGGAGGCCTTTCGTGTCCAGTTAGTCTGGTGGAATCAGAATGACCCATTGCATTTTGTCTTCGAGAAATGCCATTGTTCTCAAAAAGAAAGACTGGAAGTAGATCTACTGTTTCGGATGTAGAGCAACAAGTCGCCTATTTTTGAAGAATAAATTGTATGAGAGACTATCTTGATGTATCATCAATGTATCTTTCTTTTTGAATCAATAAAATATTTGCCTTTGACTCATTTGTTCTTCTCTAATCTTTCTCTGTGTTTTCTCATGTAATTATCCATAGGTAATATAAATCTCCCGTAAAGGAGAATGTAGTAAGTAAGTTCTTTTGAAAGAACTAAAAAGGGTGAAAATTCACCAAGTTGAATTTCCGAGGAAATTACAAATGTGACTGAAATTATTTAGAGATTAAGAACATGATAAAATCAGTCAAATATATGAAATCATTGGGGATTAAAAGAGGGTGGATTTAGGAATCCGTTAGGAATTACTAAATTCAAAAAAGATTAAGTCTGGTGATCCGTCAGTTCAGAGGTGATAAACTGGACATTACTGATTAGAGATCGTCATGAAATCACCTAGAGGGGGGTGAATAAGGGCCTGTTTGTTTCGTTGCAAAACGTCGCAAGTCGTAAGTCGTAAAATGAGAATGGAAAAAGTGAACTGTAGCAGAGAAAATATATTGTGTTTTACGGTGTTTGGTTGATAAAGTGAAGTGTAAATGGAAAAGTATATTGTGTTTTACAGTATTTGGTTGATAAAGTAAAAGTGTAAATGGTAAAGTATATTGTGTTTTACGCTGTTTGGTTGATAATTTAAAAGTGTAAGTGGAAAAGTTGACCACAAAATTAACTGTAGCAATGATTTAAATATTATAAATACTGTTAAATTAAATCTACTATTGCAAATTAAATTGTATTAATAAATTTGAGATAAAAAATTAATAATCTTAATATTTTATTTATAACAATAATATTAATAAAATATTAGTATAAATAGTAAAATATTACTAAAATATTAACTAAATAAATAATATAAAATTTTAAGAAAATCTAAAAAACATTAATGAAATTTTAAGAATACTAATAAAATATAAATATTAAAAAATCTTACAATAATAATAAAATATAGTTATAATATATAATATTAAAAATACTTGAAAATTATTATAATATAAATTTTATTATAATATTATAGAAATATAAAATTAACAAAGTAAAATATAATTATAATTTAATAATAAATTATCATTAAAGTATTATTATGCTGAATTATTATTACAATATTAACATAATAAAATATTAATATAATAATAAAATATATTATGATATTAATAAAATAATTTTTTATATTAAAAAATAAATAATTAAATATATAGTAATTTTATATTAAAGTATAATATTGTTATATTAATAAAATATTAACTCTAAATAAAATAATAGAAAATGGAATAAGTATTAATAAAATAATAAAATATTAAATAAAATATTAAATAAAATATTAAATTAAAATAGTAAAATATTAAATATTAAAACAATATTAAAAACAATAAAAAATTAAAGATTAAAAATATAAAATAATTAAATAATTAAATAAGAAATTGAACACTATTTAAAATATTAAATATTTAATAATATTAAATTATATACTGATTATCAAGTAACTGTTTTGAACTGTAAGTGTATTACAAGTAAGAGGTACTTGACCACAAAATTAACTGTAGCAAGTGCAAGTGAAAAAAATATGAGTGTAAAAGTGAGATTTACATGACTACAAATTTAACTGTAGCAACTGCAAGTGGAAAAAAAAGAGTTGCATTTTGCAAGTTGTTTTTCAGCGAAACAAACAACGGAAAATGGAAAAGAAGTTTTACGATTTGCGTTTTGCGGCGTTTTGCGGCGAAACAAACACGCCCTTAAGTGACTAGCTAATCTAATAAATGCGGAATTAAAACTATTTAAGCAAACTAAAAACTATTAAGTTAAACACACCCAGTATAACACAAGAGTGTAGCCAAATTTCCTGTGAAGGGCTCTAGACTATCTCCTCAAGATTCCTCTAGATAAGAGTTGAGGTGCCGCTATGTCTCTCTTGGTTGAAAACAAGTGTGAGCAAACAATCCTAAGCATATATCAATTTATGCACAAGTATATCAAGCAAGTAATGAATATGAATAATAAACACAAGCAAGATATAAACACAAGTGAGAGATAGAGAGAGCAATCGCAAACACGGGAGATTTGTTTCGAGGTTCAAGCACCCTTGCTCTACGTCCCCGCCTTCAACACTATGAAGGATTTTCATTAGAATCGATCTCACCGGATCACTCGGTGCCGCAACACCTACAAGGAGTTCACACTAGAACTCTTGGACTCACTAGTCCCTCTCTTGTTCCCGCAAGAACTACACATGCAAGCACACTAGCTTGCCGAGGCCGAACCTCTACACTGAGCTCCCACAAAAACTCGAAACAACACGAACCCCCAAGTTCGCCTCCTCAAATTCAAGATAGAACACTTTGGTGATCTCAACTTTGATCACCTAAAAACACTCACAACAAAGATCCCTAGAGGATTGATATAGTAATGGATAGCTCAAGTGTGCGTGAGAAAACTAGGATTGATTTGGTGGTGAAAAACTCAAGAAATCTCTTTTATGAAACACTCTTGACAAACTCTCCTTTTGATATGAAATTCTTTGGCTCTAAAACAAGTGGAGATAAACACTTAGAAGTATAGGAAAAACTATCTTAAAAACCCACTTAAAATCTTATAGAAAACAACCCAAAACAGCCCCATATAAATAGGCTCCAAAAACTAGCCGTTGGGGATAACTCAGTAGAACTTTCTGTTGTTGGTCGACCGCCCGGTTGCTCGGCCAACGGTTAGATTTCTGACCGTTGCGCCATCAGTCGACCGGCCGGTCGACCGAGGCCTGGATACAGAGAGCAGGAGCTCTCTGTCGGTCGACCAGGGCCAGAACCAGAGAGCAGAACTCTCTGGCGGTCGACCAGGTCGGTCGACCGGCCTGATTGAGGTAAAACCTGCACAAAAAATACAAAATTTTAGATTTAGAAATAAAGATGTGCAAGTGCTCAATTCTTACCGCTATAGCAAGTGGCTATGCGGGTCGTGATCCACAAGGAGGGTTTTGCGATAAAATCGTTTACGTTTCTTTATTGAAATCTTAATGAAGATAAAACGAAGATTCTTCTTTGTTTAAAGAAATGAAAATGAAAAAGAAAGTTATGTTAAAGTTAGAAAGAAAATGAGAGATGAAGAAGGTGGAGAGAAATGGAGAATGACTATTTACAAAGAAAAGGGGAAAGAAAGTGACTATGTACAAATGAGTCGAAAAAGAATGATTTGGAAGAGGTGGTGATCTATACTAAAGAAATAAAAGAAAAGAAAGAAAGAAGAGTGAAGAAATACTTACCTAGGTTGATTGATGACTTACCTGGAAACCTTTGCATGTTCTACCTTGCATTCGGAGGCGTTCAACGCATAGACCATACGATCGAGCTCAGTCCCCGTGCGCATTATATCATCAAGCTGAGCAAGAATGAATTGATACGGATCTTGAGGAGGAGAACGTCTTCATGAACTATCGTTGGCACTCACACAACATCGTTATACTAATGCTTCTGGCTTCACTTGCAAACTCATCAAAAACAAAGGAGGTAGAAAGAGGGAAAAGAAAATGAAAGTAAAGAAGAACATAAAAATATTACCTTTTATTGCTTGAAACGATGGAAGAAAGGAGAAGGGTACATCAGTGTCACTCTCAACATAGGCCTTCATCTCTTACTTACATGAATCTTCATCTAACCTAAGCCTACATACACATTACATAAAAAGAAAAGAAAAACCTAAACTACAAAATGAAAAACTAGTCTAAATCCTATCTCTGCCTGGTCCTCCTTCTTGCTCAGCTAAAACCAGTATTTATAGGCAAAAAAAACCTAAAGGAGAAGATCCAAGGAAGATTGGGGGAATCTCCTGGTCTGATGTATATCCCGTATCTTCTTCTGATTTTCTTGTTTTTGCTTCAAAAGTTGACAAAACAGCCTTTGATTGTGCCTTATTCAGGGAGGAGTCTTCTCAACCTTCCTTATATGCTAAGATTTTGCCCTTATTTCTTCATCTTGATTCAGGGTCTCAACCTTCCTTATATGCCAAGATTTTGCCTTGATTTCTTCATCTTGATTCAGGGAGGATTTTTCTCAACCTTCCTTATATGTCAAGATTTTGCCCTGATTTCTTCATTTCAAATTTATTCTAAATTAATCAGAATTTGGTGGGCTTTTGGGCTTGTTTCTCTTCATCTCCTTAAGGAATGGGCCTGCAAATAAATTAAACATTTAATTAGGACAATGCAGATTTTATTCTATAATAAGTATGGAAATATGATAATAAATGTGCAATATTAGTGACCAATCACACCCCCATACCTATCTTTTGCTCGTCCTCGAGCAAAATAACTAAACTATACTAAGGATTATTTAGACCACTTTCGCAGGTCACGCGATTGCACTGAGCATGTGCAACAAGCCGTTAAACCTCTAGGTTTCCCCTAGAGGACGAGTTTTGTCTCGTGAGGGTTTTCAGTGGATTACACCCACAAAATCCATAATGAAAGAGAAACAAAGAGTTAGTATTTTCGAAAAACATTTTGAAAGAAAAAAATATTTAAAATATAATTATAAGATTTAAGCAATCTATAAGTTATAGGAAAACTGAATTTTTCATTCCTAAACTTAGTCTCTATTCAAAAATTTGTTATCAATCAAAGTAAGGAGTCAAATTATACTTCTCATCTGGTCTATTACTTTAGCCTAAGTCATATGCACCTTGTGATTGTGAAAATTTTGACTAAGCGTTCTTTAACTCTAACTCTTATGCCTCATTTATTAAATTTTTTTTTTGGTATTATTCCTTAGTTCTATTAGGCTTTCTAATCTGCCTATGTAACGAGCCTTTAATCGATGACTCCCAAACCAAACGGTCCTAGGGCACCGGGTGAGAAAACACCCCAAGGACTTAAGGACTCGAGCAAATAAGGCCACAAAACTAAGGATTTTATTATTTGAACCCCTTTTAGGCGTGAATACTTATGCTTTATTAGGCACAAATACCCAGCTTAATCAGAGAATGTTTTATATATATATATATATATATATATATATATATATATATATATATATATATATATATTTCAAACTTAACTAATCATCTTTCGCATAAATACTAATGCTTGCTTAGGCCAAAGCACCTAGCTAATCAATAATTAGATTTGTTTTTTTTTATAAGGCATAAGAATCTTTGTTTTTGAACCCTAAGTGTGTAAATGTATGAAGTGTGCATATTTCATCAAGGTAAAGATCAAGACTAAATTACTTTAACAAATTATCTTCCTAACCCTAAAAATCAAACAAATAATCTTATTTTGACCAAGTATAAGAAATCCTTATTTAAATTTTCCTATTCCTTAAAATTAACTTAATTTCTTACAAAAAATATGTCAAAATATTGTTTCTATTTTTAAAAAGTTTTTAAAGGTAAAGAAAATGTTAATTTTTTTTAATAAAAAGAAAAACCTAAGTTATGTTAGACCCTCCCCCACACCTATCTCATGCATTGTCCTCAATGTATAAATTAATGCATAGATGCATGAAAAAGAAGAAAGGGAAGGAAAATGTTACCTTAAGGTGGTGGTTCCGGTGGTGGTCTGATTGGTCCACGAAATGCGGCCCAATCGACTTTTCGTTGGGTTCGGAGCAACCCACCAGAAGTTTCTCTAATATAACCTATTAAGATTGTGTATCCATGAAGGATTTTTATTAAGTATTTGACCCCATCTAATTTTCAAATTCCATAACTGATTTCAGAGTCAAATTTGTCAACCACCTCGTCCCAGAATGGAGTGTGAAAAGATAGAATGATTGACTTGGACTCAGGAAGGACAGGAACTAATACTGACTCAGGAAGGTGACTTAAGTCAAGTAAAGGTTCAAGAATCGAAATAGGTTCAGAAATTGGGTCCAAGTCAAGAAGTTGAAACTCAAGTCCACATGTATTTTCTAACAATGGGATGTAACTTAATATTGGTGATTCAAGTTCAAGAATGATAGGTGGGGGAATCAAAACTGACTCTAAAATATTACTCAAGTTTGGTAACAAAACATGAGTCAATATTGATTCAAAAAGTTGAACTGGATCACAGATTTGAGAATCTAGGTCACATATCTCATTGAGTTCAATATCAAAAAAATGAGAACTTGTCAATTTGTCAATAGGATTTTCAAAAGTGTACAATTGGTCAAGTTCAATATGATCATCAAATATAGATGATTCAATTTCATGATGAATTGGCACAGGATCCAATGTTGACTCGGGGAAAAGGTTGAAATCAGGTGAAGACACCGGAGTCATTTTTGAATCAGGAAGTAAAATTGAATCACTAATTTGAGGTTCATGATCATATTCATTTTCAAGTTCGATTTCAGGCAAGGGATAACTTGCCAAACTATCAATATTATTTGGAGTTTGGGCAAGTTCAAATGACGGTTCTGAAATGGAACCTTGATTTCCAAAACTACATGACTCTTCGGCTCTAACAGAATGGTTACCGACATCAGAACTGACCAAACGGTGAGAATGTAAAGATTGGACCATCATTTCTATGTCGTGATTACGAGCGTTTTGAGCCTGAGTCATGGCTTCAAGCATCTCTTCATAGATGATATGTTCATTGTTGTGTTGAAAAGATGAAGTGTTGTCTTGGAATTGGTAGTGAAATTGTGAGTCCATCAGATTTTGGGATTTGTGTTTGGACTCACGCATACTCATTTCCAAAATTGATAGTTTTCTATTTTGGACTGGTGGATCTGAGTAGGAATCTTGAAAATATTGTGGACTAGGTGGAGGGGGGACAATTTGGTTGAAAATTGGACTCGGGGTAGGTGAATCCCCACTGACTCTGTGAAGAGTTGAAATCGTTATGAAAATTATGGTTATAAGATTGGAGACATGGGTTGTATTGATTCGGATAAGACCAATCCGGCACACTAGGTTGGTTAAAGTTATGATATGCCGGGTTGGTAATATCCGAAAAAGAGTTTGATGTGTAATATGGATTATTATTGAAGTTAAAAAAATTGTTATTATAAGCCATATCACACAATGGAATACAAACAAAAAGAAAGAAAAACAAACAAATAAACAAACAAAAAAAAAAAAAAATTCTAGCCTAAGTTAGGGTAGACCTATGACCTAGACGACTCCTAACTAATTAGACTGTCCACGGGAGGTTTAATGCAGACTTTGACCACAAGCTAATCAGCCAGGTCAGGGTAAGGTTGGTGGGAGGTTTTCCGTCAAAGACGTTCCTTAATTAAATAACCACCAACCTTTGGGCTTTCGGCCCTTAATCCCTTTCCTAGACACTGATTTGACAAGAGTCAAATTCCAACACCTTTTTCCCTTAGGATAATCTCCTAATTGAGTCCGAGATGTCCCTAGGGCCAACGTCTACTCATTTTTAGTTAGGCTTGGGTTAGTGAGTGCTTGGAATCTGATTTTTGGGCCAAGAAAGGGTGATTAAATTCCCACCTTATCTTGTTATGGGTTAGTGCCCTTAAGATAAGTTTGTGCAAGTGTACAAGATATGTAAATAAGATTCACTCAAAGCAATGAAAATCAACCAAGAGATGAATCCTATTCTACATGCAATGCGAACGTACCTTGCTCCAGCACTCTTCAACAGTAAAAATAAATGAATTGAAAAGACACGTGCCTAAAATGCAAACGTCTAATCAATTTTTTATCTTTTTCAACAAGTATTTTACTGTTGTTTTATTAGCAGGCTTTTGGTGATGGCATATAAGAAAAACAAATTGCAGAAAACAAGAATTTTGCAAGTCAAGCAGCCCTGCAAAAAACAACGTTAGTAGTCAACTACTTTTTGCCGCGGATCCGCGGCTTTGGCCGCGAAAACGCGGCAAAGCAGAGGGCACTTGGTCTCTGCTTTCTAGAGCATAGGCCCAATACCACTTATATGTTACTGCAATCTTATTGTCCTGCTTTGCTTGCCCTCTAACCTGCAACAGAGAAGAAAGTTCGTTTTAGTTCTAAAAAATTTTTCAATAAAAATCAGATTTCAATAAAAACGTTACCCTCCCCGGCAACGGCGCCAAAATTTGGTTGAGGTAAAACCTGCACAAAAAATACAGAATTTTAGATTTAGAAATAAAGATGTGCAAGTGCTCAATTCTTACCGCTATAGCAAGTGGCTATGCGGGTCGTGATCCACAAGGAGGGTTTTGCGATAAAAGTGTTTACGTTTCTTTATTGAAATCTTAATGAAGATAAAACGAAGGTTCTTCTTTGTTTAAAGAAATGAAAATGAAAAAGAAAGTTATGTTAAAGTTAGAAAGAAAATGAGAGATGAAGAAGGTGGAGAGAAATGGAGAATGACTATTTACAAAGAAAAGGGGAAAGAAAGTGGCTATGTACAAATGAGTCAAAAAAAGAATGATTTGGAATAGGTGGTGATCTATACTAAAGAAATAAAAGAAAAGAAAGAAAGAAGAGTGAAGAAATACTTACCTAGGTTGATTGATGACTTACCTGGAAACCTTTGCATGTTCTACCTTGCATTCGGAGGCGTTCAACGCATAGACCATACGATCGAGCTCAGTCCCCGTGCGCATTATATCATCAAGCTGAGCAAGAATGAATTGATACGGATCTTGAGGAGAAGAACGTCTTCATGAACTATCGTTGGCACTCACACAACATCGTTATACTAATGCTTCTGGCTTCACTTGCAAACTCATCAAAAACAAAGGAGGTAGAAAGAGGGAAAAGAAAATGAAAGTAAAGAAGAACATAAAAATATTACCTTTTATTGCTTGAAACGATGGAAGAAAGGAGAAGGGTACATCAGTGTCACTCTCAACATAGGCCTTCATCTCTTACTTACATGAATCTTCATCTAACCTAAGCTTACATACACATTACATAAAAAGAAAAGAAAAACCTAAACTACAAAATGAAAAACTAGTCTAAATCCTATCTCTGCCTGGTCCTCCTTCTTGCTCAGCTAAAACCAATATTTATAGGCAAAAAAAACCTAAAGGAGAAGATCCAAGGAAGATTGGGGGAATCTCCTGGTCTGATGTATTTCCCGTATCTTCTTCTGATTTTCTTGTTTTTGCTTCAAAAGTTGACAAAACAGCCTTTGATTGTGCTTAATTCAGGGAGGAGTCTTCTCAACCTTCCTTATATGCCAAGATTTTGCCCTGATTTCTTCATCTTGATTCAGGGAGGATTCTTCTCAACCTTCCTTATATGCCAAGATTTTGCCCTGATTTCTTCATCTTGATTCAAGGAGGATTCTTCTCAACTTTCCTTATATGTCAAGATTTAGTCCTGATTTCTTCATTTCAAATTTATTCTAAATTAATCAGAATTTGGTGGGCTTTTGGGCTTGTTTCTCTTCATCTCCTTAAGGAATGGGCCTGCAAATAAATTAAACATTTAATTAGGACAATGCAGATTTTATTTTATAATAAGTATGGAAATATGATAATAAATGTGCAACATTAGTGACCAATCACGGCCCTCCAGCCAAACAAGGCTGTGCACGTTTGTGCACATCGATCGACCGCCCGGTTGACCAACCTCTAGCTCGGTCGACCGTGCGGTCGACCGGCAGAAGGTCAGAACATAGGTTCTAGGGATTTAAAACTTGGTCATTTTATCTTCAATAAAATCCCATAAGTTCTCATAAATTCTACAAAAATAGGTTCATTGATATACTTTGATATACAAATATGTTTGATTAAAAATCAAAACATATTACAAATATTTTGAACTATTTTTGTAATATAGAAGTTTTGCCTTAAACAAAACCTGTATTTTTCAAAAACGATTTTTTCAAAACTTTTTCAAATACAAAAATAAGATATTCTAAATACTTTTGAAGCTTAGTGTGTATGGATATGATCCTCTACACATATAAGATGAAATGTCTATATTTTGTCAATAAGCTCTAAAATAAGTTTTAATAAAATACATGTATATTCTGAAGCTTAAAAATCAAACCGGTATTTTTCAAAACGAAAACTCTTTTATGAAAACACATATAAATCTTGTGTGTGAGTGTATATAAACTTGAGAAATCCACCAACTAATTTATCCTTTACATTTTATCTAAAAATAAAATCTTGACACTTACAAACATGACACAAGTCTTCTTGAAAATCTTCTCTTGAAGGTCTTCTTCTCCTTCTTGACTTGGTCCAAACCATGATCCAATGAGTTAGACTTCTCTTGAGTACTTGATGCAATCTTGATGCGCGAGCTCTTGAATCAATACGTGCTAGCTCCAAAACTTTGACTTGAAATCCTTTGTTGAAGCTAAACACCAACTAAGATCTTGATCAAATATCTGATACTAATTAAACACAAGATCATTAGTACTATAACTACATGAGTTAATCATCATCAAAACTAGAGTGATGGGCCTTCAGGCCAACATGTCAGACATGAAATTTTATCGTTCAGAGGTGACGAACTGGACATAATGACAAAGAAGAATAAAATTTGGACAATCATTGGTTTAGAGGTGACGAACTGGATATAACCGATAAATTACCAAATAAGAAATGTTTACTGTTCAGAGGTGATAAACTAGACATAACAATAAATAAAAAAGGTGAGACTTGGCTATCTGTCGGTTCAGAGGTGATTGACTGGATATGACCGATTGAGAAGCTACCAAGCGCAAAATTTTATCATTCAGAGGTGACGAACTGGACATATGACAAAATAAAGGTGAATCCGATTTTAGAGACCCGTCTATTCAGAGGTGATAAACTGGACATGATAAACTAAGACACGCTAAACTCTAAATCCGCTGACAGAGATAGTCGTATTAACTTAGCAGCTAGCCCACTAGGGACTGCAAAGGTGAATTGGATCTGGGCAGCTGTCGGTTCAGAGGTAATGTAGACATAACCAACTAAGAGATACCAGGTCCGCAATTTGCTGTTCAGAGATAATCGTATTAACTTGACAGCAAGAACTCCCGACCCTGATGGGGGAAAGGAGAACAAAGTTATGGATTCGTCTGTTCAGAGGTGTTAAAGTGGACATGACAGTTTGAGTACCATAAAGGGGGAGAGATCTAGGCATCCGTCAGTTCAGAAGTAATATGGACATAACCGATTGTGAGTTACTAGACTTAAAATCCTGCCGTTCAGAGGTGGCGAACTAGATATAACGGCAAAGGAGTAGTCCCTACTGGACTGGAAGATGAGACTTGCTATCTATCAACTCAGAGGTAATATGGACATAACCGATTGAGAAATCACCAAGCTCAGAATTTCTATCGTTCAGAGGTGACAAGCTGGATATGACGGTAAAAGAAGTAATTTCGCTGGGAAAATATGATTTGATCACAAATTTCATGGGCAAATTGTTATTTTCTTGGGAAATCATTTGGAAGAAATTGTCAGAGGCATATTGTTAACGTGATAACCAAGAAAGCCCAATGGTGGACTGGAAAAGGTAATAATAGACTCCAAGGGAGATCTATCAGAAAATTGATGGGGAGTTAGAAAATGAGTCCCAAAAGAGACTATGTGTCAGAGGTAATTATTAACGTAACAAAAGAAATTCTTTGGAGATTCGATAGGAAAATGATTATTTCCTAAAATGTTGTCATAGGTAATCATTAACGTAACAACCAGATTCCTTGTGGGAAATTTAAAAGGAGATTTTGTCAGAAGTGATCGTGACAGCTTCTGCGCTTGGGGATTTGAAAAAGTGACTTGTTAGAGGTGTAATGTTAACTTGAAAAGGATTCATCTGTAATTCATTTTACTGCAAATGATTATAGTTTGATGTGGTCCCACCATTCCATGGACGAGAATTGGCAAGGGACATTGATAGAATTGACTGTTCTTTGCAAAATACAAGAACATTGCTAGAGAATTCCGTCAGGGCGTAGGAGATAGTTTTCCCAAAATTTATTTGGGGAATAAGAGAACAATACTCCTTAAAATGAAGGAAAAATCAGAGGTGAAAACTTTAACATGACTTTCAGCATTGTGGATCTACCATTCCATGGAAGAGAATTGGTAGGGGATTCTGGAGAATCAAATGGGATCAGGTCCCTTAGGATTTTTAGCAAATCCTCAGCTATCAACGAATTTGGTGAGCCTTTACCAACTACCATTGGAGTTGGGCTGGCGATGCTATTCCCCTCAGCATGATAAATTGCCGAGGATTTTGCATTGGGCTTAAAAGTCAACCCTTCCCTCTATCCTTAGGCATTAAAGGCTTAGGATCATGTAATTCTGTGGGGATTTCGGTTAGCAATTAACGCTCCTCATGGAATCTTTTCTGGTGTCTTTAATGTTGACACCATGCAGTGTTGTCTCCTGATGCTTGATCAGCCTGACTCCGAAGGGATCCCCATTGATCAGAGGTATAATGTTAGCTTGATCAGGGAAAATATTTCTTCAAGAATTTGTTATTGATGGGTATCATAAGCATATCACCATTCAGATTGGACAGACGATATGCTCCATTTGAGTAGACTATCTCTACTACAAAGGGCGCTTCCCATTTAGTTCAAAATTTGTCTTTGGACTTGTGTGTCATGACCATAAGTCGTCTAACAGCTAAGACCAAATCTCCTTTCTGAAAAATTCTCTCTTCGACCTTTTTGTTAAAGACCTTTGAGATTCGAGCCTGATAAAGCTCAATACGCTGCTGAGCCTGTAATCACTTCTCGTCTAGCGCTTCAAGCTTTTAAAGATGTAGCCGATGGTCGGTCACCTGGGTTACCAAAGCAACACGGAGTGACGGTATTTGAATTTCTAAAGATATAACTGCTTCGCATCTGTATACCAGAGAAAATGGCGTATTGCCTGTTGGGGTTTGAACCATAGTTCGATAGGCCCAAAGACATTCACTAAGTTTCTCATTCCAATCTCGTTTGCTGGCAGAGATGAACTTTTTAAGAAGTTTGATGATTGTCTTGTTGAATACTTCTGCTAACCTGTAACACCCCGCTCCCGGAATACGTACTTAGTTGCGTATTCGTATTTTTTGATCATATTTTTGATTTACTTTCCGTATTTGTTTTGTATTATGAATTATTTATATGATCGTTTTGCCTTAGATCTGGATTCGTGAACTCGGAGTCAACCCTAGTCTGAACCAGGAACCCGATCCTAGTGAATTGCTCGATTTGATCTTTTCGCTATTCTGATTTGACCGATTTCTATTTCAAACATCATTTTATAATATTCTAGATTTTTCGTGATTTTCTGGAATTTTCCTGAATTAAGCTGAAAATCTTCAAAACCGGGGTCGACCAATACCGCGGACTGATTCTCGGATTTTTAATTTACAATCGGAGTTGAAATTCTAAAAATGGTTTTCCTGTAACTTCTTAAAATCACATTTTCTATCTAAATACTTTTTTTTGAGAATTTTCTAAATTTATCGAAATTCCACTGGATTTGGTGTTGGCCAGTATCACTGGTTGATTCCCGGAATTTTAGTTTACAATTGAAATCAAATTTCTGGATTCCGCTTTCATATTTTCTCTTAAAATTATATTTTATCCTTTTAGGCATTTTCTGAAATTTTTCAGATTTTATCAAAATCCGGCCGACCCGGTGTAGACCGGTATTGACCGTTGACTTCAGGATTTTTATTTTGAAAATGAGATTGAATTTCTAAAAACCGATTTCATCAAAAATATTTATATAATATTTATTATTTTTGAGAATTTTTGTGAAGCTTTCCAAGCTACTTAAATTTTTAGACTTTTTCGGAGTTTTCGGTGTTTTTCCAGATACCGGAATATTATCCAGATATTCTACTCTTCTCTTTTTCTCTCTCCTCGCTAGACGCGAGTTCCACCAACTTGGATTCCGCATTTAATGCGGAGATCCTCTCCATACTACATTTAATGCATTTCAGATCAACTCTAAGTCTTATCACCATGCTTTTTGTCCTTTCTGTTAAAACGCAAATCTCGCGTTTTCTCCCCCGGACGCAGCTTTTATTTCCGCGTCTGGCTTTTTGCCTAGACGCGGATTTGGTTTTGGGGACGCAGCAATTGGCACGCAAGCCTTTTTGGCTTTGATTGGATGGCCACATTTTAATAATCTCCAAACTCCTTTATATATACTCCCACTCCTTCTCTCTCTTGGATTATTTCTTCTCCTCCCTTCTTGTTTCCTGCAAACAACCAGCAGGCCAACGAATGGCAGCAAAAACAGCCCCTTGATCCCCTTTGGCCGGCCTTTTCTCCACCTCCTCCACCTCCATTTCACCACCAACTCCACCACCTCCTTCTCCTCCATCTCCTCCTCCATTCCAACAACAACAATAACAACTTCACCACCTTCTTCTTCCTCTTTCTCCACCATGAACCCATTAACCTCCATAACTTCTCCACCATCTCCACCACCACCTACACCACCTTAGCCACCACGAACCACGCCATATTCCTCTCCTCGTCGTGCTCTTTCCGACGAACTATTGCTTCGCTCTCCGAAATCTCTTTTACAAAACTCCATTTCCCCAAAATAAACTATACTTACACCACGAGATGCTTGGGCTTGGGCTTGAGCTACCAGATTCCGGCCGTCTCCGGCCAACTCCGGCTGCCGCCGGTGACCGCCGGCCATCAACCCCCTTCCCTTCCTTCCTTCTTTCCTTTCCTTTTCCTTTCTTTCCTTTGATTTTCTTTCTTTCCTTCATTCTTTCCTTTCCTTCCTTTTCTTTTCTTTTTCTAACAATTCCCAAAACCTGCGTCCCTTCTCCCTTGCGTCTCTCCCTCTCTCCGTTTCCTGCGTCTCTCTCCCCCTCTCCATGTACGCTGTTTCCCTTCTCTCTCTCTTGCCCTGTTTCTCCCTCTCCTTTACTCTATTGCTAGACGCGGCTCATCCCCGCGTTCGAGCAATTCTTTAACACGATTCTCGCGTCCTCGTATCAACACAACGCGAAGCCCATACCCGCGTCTGTGTCCTTCTTATATCAACCCGACGCAGAGTTCATACTCGCGTCTGCGTTCTCCTCGTGTCCTTACTATAACGCGGTTCTCGAACCCCGCGTTTGTGGTAACCTGTGCGACGTGACTCCCGCGTCTCACTCTCAAGCCCGCGTCTTCCTGTTCAATCTCTCTCCCCATACTCTCTTTCCCTGTACACTCTCTCTCTCTCCATGGACCTCTCTCTAGCTCTTACTTTCTCTCTCCTCTCTCTCATTCTCTTTCTCTCTCTTGATTTCCTCCTCTCTCTATCACTTTCTCTCTAACGCACTAACGCGTTGATTTTCTGGATTCCAGAGATCAGGGATTTCACCGTGTTTTTTAAGGATTTAGGCGAGTGTTCTCGCCTTCCTCTTGACTTTCCCATTTCATCTGGTCGACTTGTATTATTCACAATTTATGCTGTTTGGAACTAACACTTTCTTTAATTGTGTTCAGCTATTATTCTATCACTTGATAAGTACATGTTTGATATATTAACACTTGACATGTTATTACTTAATATCTACCATCTTCATGCGAATACCTGACACCTGTCTATATCACTTGTCAACTGTTGTGTCATCACCTGACACTCGACTTGCTACTTATCACTTGCCTCTTGATATATTAAAACTTGACCTGTGATTATCACATTTACGGAAATACTGTACTTGTTATCCTGTATTATATATATACAGTGACCTGGATTTACAGTACTCATGTACTCCTGAACTCCTGATCATGTCTTGCACCTGCTATTCCCGTAAGTTGACAATTACATAATAAATCATAAAAAGGAACAACTTACATCGGGTCGGGAAAAACTTGCGGCTATCAATATATGTTCGTGTTTCAGTGGTACTAGGTATGTTGTGCAACTAAAACTTCCGGTCTGACCTGTGGGCCTCCAAGCGACTGAGGGGAGTGCTGGCTCCCTCTTTCTTGGTACCATCTTGATAAGGGCATTCTATAAGACCCTCCTGTAGGCCTTGCGGCCGGTTCCATACACCAGCGATGGAACGTCCTGGGTCGTGGTCCCGGGCATGTACGGGACCCACTGTAAACATTGTTCGTTGATACCCCCGTTGGTTTCCAATAACAATCTTGCTTTACTCAGATGTGGATATATGTGTGCTGGGACGCTAGTTCACATATTTAGACATCGGGGTAAGACGAGTAATAATAATAATAAAAGATGCCAGCTATGAATCTGTAATATGCCTTGCCATGTTTGCTTATATCGGATTTTACTTCAGATTTCCAGTTTTATGATTATTATATTATACCTGTTCATACCCTGCCTTTTACTTGCCTCCTGCTCTTATCTTATCATACTATGAATCTTTCCTACTTGATATCTCTTGTTGTATATCTACTTGCTCCTGCATGCTTGTGCCTACGACACGGTTTTCATGTTAATGATCTGGATTTATCGTCACGCATGTGCTTATCCATACTCGCCATCTGGCTTTTGCATCACCACTCGCCGGAGAGTTCTGACTCCTCTGGATCCTCATGTCCAGGTCTTGGAGCTTGGAGCGTGTGGATTCTCCCAGTTGCTGATCAGAGTGGCGCAGCGGTAGTATGGATCTCCAGCAGACCGTCCAGAGCCCAATCCTTCCAGGCCCCCCTGTTCGGCTCTAGAGTTTTCTTGTTATGACTCTGAGCTCCATTTGTACTATTCATACTTGTACATCTCCTTGTATTCTCGCATTTGCGCCTTATTGGTGATGTAATATTCATGTAATATTGTGTCACTTCCTGTGATAACTTTGTAACTGTACTCATATGTTGGAATGTATAATGAACCACGTGCTTCCGTACTCTGATTCTTGCCTGTACTGATGCTTAGCGTACATACGTGAGGGTATTTCTGACCTGCGTATATACGTCGCAGTAACGTCTCCGTACCTGCCGGATCGGGGCGTTACATAACCCATTAGCGGCAGGGTTATAAGCAGTTGACGCCACATTCTGAATCGGTACTTATCACATAACCAATAGAACAATTGACTTGCGAATTGAGGATCATTGTCATGGATGATCCATCTAGGGACACCAAATCGGTGGTTGACATGATGTCTGATGAAGTTGACCACATTGGTAGTTTTAACCTCAGCGAGCGGGACAACCTCTGCCTATTTTAAGAAGTAATCAGTTATTGTAAGGATGAATCGATGACTTTTAGCTGACGGAGGATTGATTGGCCATGATGCGACTGTGGGGTGGAGTAGTTCCGGGGTTTGGTGTATAAAATCTGTATGGATTTGACAAGCCTTACACTTTTTGCGTACTCAACTGCATCGGCGATCATAATCGGCCAATAATAGCCAAGTCGGTGCAATCGATCCTTGAGCTTAGGTCATGGTTGATGAGCTCCACATATGCCATCATGAGCCTTTTTGATAACTTCTTGTGCCTCTGAATTGGATAAACAATGAAGAAGTATATCATCATATGAACGGCGGTATAACATTTTTACCACTGCATCATAGTAAAATCGAGTAGACCTTCATCGAACAGACACTGCTTCCCTGGGGTCATCGGGTAATATGCTGTGAAAGGCATAATCGATGACTGAGAATCACCAGTCTCTTGGTTTGAAGTTTGTCGAGATTGTATGAACTTCGCTAACCTCTAAACCATACGAGTGGCCACTGTGAGATGGGAGCTGATATCAGCAGGTAAAGCCAGCGTAGTTGCTAGCACCGCTAGAGCATCTGCTTTTGTATTTTGGAGGCGAGATACATGACTGATGTAGAAGCCTTCAAATGTAGTTGCCAACTAAACGGCTGCATGATGATAAGATATGAGATCTTCATGGCAGACCTCATATTCACCCTTGACTTGGTTGATAATCAACTTGGAATCTCTATAAGCTTCAAAGTATCGTATCCTCATTTGTTGAGCGAGCTGGAGGCTAATGAGTAAATCATTGTACTCAGTTACATTATTGGAACAAGCTTCCGTTGACGAGAATACATGGGAAAGGACGTGATTATTTGGTGAGATAAATACTACCCCCACTCCGGTAACAATCTTGCCTTTTGGCCCGGTTCTTGATGCACCGTCAAAGAACAACTATCATACATCATCACTTGAAGTTATATTGGCTTTGATAATTTCATCCAGAATATCTGCATGTAGTTTTGAAGACTCAAGAATAGGATGCCAAAAAGTCTATGAGGGCTTAACCTTTGATGGCCTTCTGGGTACAAAGGTCATATCATATTGGGACAATAGTATAGCCTAATTAGCCAACCTGGAGTTCAAGGAACTCGGCTTTGTCATCAGAATCCGAAGGGTGTTGACTCTTGAGATGACATGAATAGTCTGCCCGACTAAGTAATGCCGCATCTTCTGGATGGTGAAGACAAGGGCAAGGCATTCCTTTCGACCGGGTTGTAGCGACTTTCTATCCCAATCAAGGTTCTGATGAGATAATGATGGCTTGCTTGGCACCTTCATCATTCTTGTGTGCGAGCAGGGCGCCTAAAAAATAGTCCATGGCTCTTACATATAGTAAGAATGGTTTCCCCGAAATAGGAGATGTCAGGACCAGAGGCTTAGTGAGGTATTCTTTGATGTCCCAAAATCTTTTTGACAAGCATCATCTCAGACAAACGATACACCTTCTTCATTAGCGCGTGAATGGTTGATAGCAACCCAACAGGTTTACGATAAACCTTCGGATGTAGGTCAGTATGCCTTGAAAACCTTGAAGTTCTCTGAGATTCTTTGAAGGCTGCATTTTTTTGAATGGTTTTGATCTTGTTTGGATCAAGATGGATTCCTTTGGATGTGATAATAAATCCCAAGAACTTGCCACTTGAAACTCCAAAGAAAGACTTTATCGGGTTCATCTTCAGCTGGTGAGCCCGCATGAGATTGAGCATTGTTCTCAAATCAAGGAGATGGCTATTCTTTGTAGGCTGTCCAAAAGTTACTGGAGGACAAGCTATTGAAAAGCAAAGTTTCAAGCTCTAGACGCGAGGGACTATCACCCGCGTCTCAGCATCAAGGCGCGTTGGCCTGACACCCGCGTCTCAGCATCAAGGCGCGTTGGCACGACACCCGCGTCTCAGCATGAAGGTGCGTTGGCTCGACACCCGCGTCTCAGCATCAAGGCGCGTTGGCTCGACACCCGCGTCTCAGCCTCAAGGCGCGTCGGCTCGACACCCGCGTCTCAGCAACAAGGCGCGTCGGCTCGACACCCGCGTCTCAGCAACAAGGCGCGTTGGCTCGACACCCGCGTCTCAATATCAAGGTGCGTTGGCTCGACACCCGCGTCTCAGCATCAAGGCGCGTCGGCCTGACACCCGCGTCTCAGCATCAAGGCGCGAAGGTCTAAAAACCCGCGTCTCAGTTATAACCGCCTTGGTTAAGGGACCAATCACTACCCACACGTAAGGGAAATCAGCCCCCATCGTGGCGTGTCTTTAGCAGGCACGTGGGTTAGTTACCGCCCATGTAGCGGGGAAGTTGGCCCTCATTGTGGAGCGTTTGTAGGGGGCACGTTCACCCCTAGGACCTCTATAAATAGCCTCGTTTACTATGAGGTCGGGGCGATAGAGAGATCAGGAATAGAGAGATCAGCAATAGAGAGATCGGCAATCGGCAATCAGAAGGAGAGAAGAAGCAGATCAACTCTTCAGCAAGTTCGCTGCGTACGAGCTAGCTTTCGCCTACCTTCTCTTTTAGAGTTTTGGTAGACAGAGCTGTGTCACTCTTTTTACCGGCCGAAGAGGAGATCCCTGAAGGACGGTCATCTGGTCAACGGAGAACAAGATTCACTCTCCACCGCCACACGAAGAACCTAGCCTTAAACAAAGGGGGAATTCAAGATTCAATATTCTCCCTCCCTTGTAACCGGAAGGAACAATTTTTGTTGTAATCCTTTTCATTTGATTCAAGGAAAACTTTTACTGCAATTCACTGTCTCCCTCTTTCCCGGGTCATACAAGAGATGGCGACTCCGCTGGGGACTACGTTTGTCACTGAGGAGCAAATAGTGGCGCAAGATGACGTCCACTATAAGGGGAAGATGGTCGAATCGCTCGTTGTCGAGTTCGACCAGGCGAAATACGAAGAGTTTCTCTCTTCCGGCTCCAAGAGCCCAAAGACCCGCGTCTGCCGCCGGGTCTCGACGGGGAATGGCCTCGAACCCCGATCTGTGGCTTTCTCGAGCTCCCTGCTGCCGACTGTGCCAAGGAAGGTACACGCGCCAACGCCTCTCAGAAGGCCCGCGTGGTCCCAGGCACATCTGCCTTTGCGACCAACCGCGTCGCACAGAACACCCGCGTCAGCGTCTCTCAGGAGACCCGCGTGGTCAAAATCCCTGGTGTCCAGCATCAGGATGTCGTTGGTCTCTCTCCACCTCCTCGACGCAATCGAAACGCTGAGCGTCGACAGAGGAGACGTGCGCGTCAGCTGCAAGTTGGCACCGTTGGTTGTCCAACTGAGGCTGGACGCGACGTACAATCTTGCGCCTTGCCCGCGCCGCGTCCAGTACGTGAAGTCCGCGTTTGGCGTCCCAAACGCGAGATTCCTTCAGTTAGGTCCTCCGAGGACCAACTCATCAAACGCCAAGGTGAGACCTCTGCGCCTCGTCAAGCGCAAGAGGCACGAGCCCATAGGCGTGGGGCCCAGCAGCCCATCCTCTCTCAAGTGTCTCTGCCCAGACGCACCAGGCAGCAACGCGAGACTCGCGTTTCATCTCAGCAGAGACGCCAGACGCGCGTTACACAGCCGCGTCGCGAGAACCGCGTCCCTGAAGCCTGCGTCCAGGCTGCGCAGCACATGGATGCTCCCGTCTTCGACGTTGCGAGGCTGATCTTTTCAATCCCCCTCCCATGGATTTGAGGGATTATCTGACGAAGAAAAAAAGTGCCAATCAGGCCACTTCATCGTGTTGTTGCCAACGGCTCATCCATATGCTCATTGAGTGCCATTGCGGATCAGGCATACCCCAGCAGTCTTTAGTCAGACAGCTGACCCTGATTCCTCCGTCAGCTAAAAGAAGACGCTCCCACAGAAGGAGAACCTTCTCTGACGTTGAGTACCCGGAGCTCACTGCGAATATGACAAGCAGGAGCAAGGGAAAACAACTTGCAGTCAGCTCAGACGACTTCGAGTCTGACACTGAACCGGATGGGGTGTATCGACACACTCGCACCCGGACTGGGGCCATTCCCCCAATTGACTATAATGCCTTAGCCTATGGCATTAATGATTCTCACTCCGCCGTAGCGGAATCAAGGGCTTCAAACTCTTCCGTCGAGAAGGAGACCTCCGCCTACATGATAGGCGCTCCTGAGGAGACGACTAAACGTTTGGAGCAGATCCAGAAGGCACAAATGGATATGATTCTTGCTCAGCAGGAACCTATCAACTCCCTCAAGCAGGCGATTGCACAGCTGCTCGAAGACAGGAGGAGGTCCCTCCTAAAAAGTCAAAGGGCAAAGGGAAAAAGGGAGAAAGCTCATCTTCCGAACCTTCTGAGGAGACGCGGCAATCTACTTCCGGCTCGTCCAAGTCCTCGTCGCAAGTAAAAGGCGACTAAGATCAGGGAAAGGCTCATGTTAAAAGAATGAGTCAACTAGAGCGACGCCTCGAGGCCCTTGCCAATCGCAAAGACCTCCAAGAAGTAGGAGTGGTCCGGCCCTACTCGGCTGAATGGGACTTGGTTCCGTACCCGCCCAAGTTCAAAGCTCCAACTCTTCAAGCCTTTGATGGGAAGGGGTCACCCAACCAGCACATCTACTACTTCAAATCCCAAACCAGGAATGTAGTAGATAATGACGCCATCCTGGCACGCCTGTTCATCGGCATCCTGAAAGGGCTGGCCTTTGAATGGTTTATGAAGCTCACAGAAGGTTCTATCAAGAACTGGGGCGATTTGGAGAAGCTCTTTTTAACACGCTTCTTCGAGGATGACTCCGAAGTCACAATGCCAACCCTTTTGGCTACCAAACAGCGAAAAGGGGAGTCCGTCAAATCCTTCGTGGAAAGATTTCGGAACATGGCACTCCGGTGTCCAAGCGGTATGACCCAAGCCACCCTGGTGGAAACATGCCGCCACAATCTCCAAACCTCACTCCTTTCTCAAATAGGAGTTGCTGAAAGCCGCACCTGGAAGCAATTAGTCCAACAAGGTGAACAGGCTGAGGAGATTGTCGCCCGCGTCAGAGCGGAGGAAGGCAAGCCTAGGCCGGAAAGGATGACAAGGCGTGCGCCAGATACATCCCTCCAAACAAAGCGGAAGGATAATTTGGCAACGGAGACCAAATCTCCCGCCAAACCTCAATCAGGCAAGGCGAGTGGCTCTTCAAGCCAGCCACGCGCCAACAAGCAATATTCCTTCAAGGAGGAACATGTCGATTCGCTCTTTAAACTACTCAACAAGAGCAACCGACTGAAGCTCCCTGAAGCTCGACGCCCGGAGGAGGTCGGCAAGACCGATAATCCCAACTACTGCATGTATCACAGGATGTTGGGACACCCCACCAAAAGCTGTTATGTCTTCAAGGACATCCTTCAGGCTCTGATTGACGCGGAGGTGTTAAAGCTCCGACCAGAGCAGAAGAAGGTGACGGCTAATGTGACGTCAGTTCTCCAGTTCGGGAGACAACCTCCAACGCCTGCGGGGGTAACTCCTATTCTAAAAGGAGAGCTGAGAGTGGTCAACACAGACCCTCACCAGCAGCATGAGAAAGGCCTGGTACCCGTCCCTACACCTCAAGGGGAAATTATGTGGGTCCACCCTGACCTTGTCAATGAGCAACAATGGACTACTGTGACCAACAGGAAATCCAAAGGCAAGGCAAAAGCCTCATCTTGCAATGTAGTGGGGTGCCTCCTCCCGAGAAGCGGAGACTGATATCCCTTCACTGACCGACTCAGAGGAGGAAACGATAGTCTTAGCCGCAGAGCCCAACCAACCGATGGCGGGAATCCGTTCAGGACAGGCGTACTTGAAACAGTACGACGAGACGGCAGTAGCCCCTCCACAACCAACTGCGGAGCCAGTCAGGGCCTCCACAAAGCCACCTGTGGAGAAGCAGAAGGGGACTCGATTTTCTCGAGCCCTTCAAAAGGGCATCGCGGAAGGATCTACGGCACCTTACCGCTTTGATGTCTTGGCTCAGTTGGCCAACATTCCGGCACGCATTACCTTGTATAAACTTCTTAGACTATCAAAGTCGACCAGGGAAGCTCTGCAAGAAGCTCTGGCAAATGCTGAGGTCTTTATGACCCAGGTGCCGAAGGAGGAAGATGTAGAGGATTGCCTCCATACCTCCCCGAATGCCCCCTGCATCACCTTCACGGCAGATGATATGCAGGTGAAAGGGAAGCATGATCGACCCCTGTACTTCACAGGGTATATTGGATCGTCCGAGGTGAACCGCATCCAGGTAGACCCAGGGTCCGCGTTGAGCATCATGCCTCGCCGGGTCATGCAATATCTCGGCATTCCTACCCATCGTTTGAGCCCCACCCAGACAACTATCTATGGGTTCAATGCCAACCAGACCCGTCCGATGGGGAAGATCAAGCTCAGGTGTCAGATTGGAAGTCTCAAGTCAGAAGTGACATGCTACATCATCGACACCGACACTTCCTACAATCTATTGCTGGGACGACCGTGGATCCACCGCAACTCCATCGTTCCCTCCACTCTCCACCAAGTCATGAAGTACATTGACGAGAGTGGAAATGTGCAGACGTTGATCGCCGAAAGGCATCCGTTCAAAGGGGTCGAGAATTATTTCACCGACTCTTTGCTGTACCAAGATCCGGTGGAGGCGGATGAAGCCCCACAACCAGAGGAGCCAGACTCTGGTAATGAGGCTGACACTGAGCCTGAGAAGGAAGAGTGCCTGTGGGAGTTAGAACTACTTGTAACGGGCACTAATAAACCCGATGTCGATAATACCACCGATGATGTAGGCGGTTGGTATATTAATGAAGATTTAGATTTTGCGTATTTTTCTGCGTGTGCTTCTGATTCAATACCGTCAGACACTAGCACTGATATAGATGACGATCTCTGGTCGGCAATGGGTGCCTTAACATCATTGCATGTACCAGTGAAATCGTCCTTCGAGACATACCAAGACAATGGTAATGCGCAAGAATCTATATTTATGGTTCCAGCAAGACGGAAGGCCAAAAACTAATTCTTTTTGGCGAATCTCGTCTGAACCAACGCCCCGCGACGAATCGGAAGGCGAGGAAGAATCCCCTCAGTTCGGTCATTACGAACCAAAGCGCTCAAAATAATGAGATCCATGGGGTACGACCTGACCAACAAACCCGGGTTGAACTTCGGCAAAGGAAGGAGGACGTTGCTTCAATCCTTTGTGCCGAAAGGGAAAGCCCCCGATTATTATCATCGGACACGCGGGGGTTGGGCTATGTATCAACTCCGGTCCCATCAGCCTCCGATTCTCAAGAATCGTCGAGCAACGATTACTCTTCAGACACCTCATCTTGGGAGTCAGATGTCAGTGTCGGCAACATCTTCAAGGAACTTTCAGTGAACATGGTTTCGACAAGCCACCTGGAAGATGGAAATGAAGAAATGATCAATCCGATACAGATCCTTGGATCAAACATTTAAATGCTCTTTGGGATACCCGCTTTGAACAGCGCGAGCCACCCACAGAAGACAAGGTTGTTCAAGTCAATCTAGGAGATGAGGCCAATCCTAAGCCCATCTTCATAAGTGACGGCCTGTCACCTTCGGAGAAGAAGGATCTATTATCTCTTGTACAAGAGTATATAGACGTCTTCGCCTGGAATTACGAGGACATGCCTGGACTCGATCCTCAAGTGGCTATGCACCGCCTCAACATCAATCCGGACGCAAAACCTGTCAAACAACAGCAGCGACGGTTCCGTCCAGAGATAATGGAGGCAATTCAATCAGAAGTCAGAAAACTTATTGATTCTGGCTTCATCAGGGAAGAACAACATCCCGACTGGGGAGCCAACATCGTCCCCGTCGCCAAGAAGAACGGGAAGATCCGGATCTGCATCGACTTCCGTGATCTAAACGAGGCTTGTCCCAAAGACGAATTCCCATTGCCAATCACAGATGTCATGATTGACAATACTTGTGGATTCGAACGAATGTCCTTCATGGATGGATTTTCAGGATACAATCAAATCAAAATGTATCCTGACGATGAAAAGCACACCTCCTTCAGGACACCATTGGGGGTTTATTGCTATACCGTCATGCCCTTCGGACTGAAAAATGCAGGGGCAACATACCAAAGGGTCATGAACGCCATTTTCCATCAGCAAATGCGCAAAACGGTGGAATGTTATGTTGATGACATCGCGGTAAAAAGCCGCACTAAAGGTGATCACATAGCAGACCTGAAGGTGGTCTTCGACATCATGCGGGCTCATCAATTGAAGATGAATCCAACAAAGTCCTTCCTGGGGGTGGCCAGTGGCAAATTCTTAGGATTTGTTGTAACATCCACCGGAATTCACTTGGACCCGGAAAAGGTTCGCGCTATCCAGGAGATGCAACCTCCGAGAAATCTCAAAGAACTCAGAGGATTGCAAGGACGATTGGCGTACATCCGCAGGTTCATCTCAAACCTTTCCGGAAGATGCCAACCTTTTGCTAAGCTGATGAAGAAGGGTGTCTCGTTCATTTGGGATGACGCTTGCCAACAAGCGTTCGAGAAAATCAAGCAATACCTCACCCAACCACCAGTCCTTGCAGCTCCAGTAGCCGGAAAGCCGTTTCTGGTGTACGTCCGAGCAATGGATCATTCTTTGGGAGCTCTACTAGCTCAGAATGACGATCAGGGACGTGAGCAAGCAATCTACTATCTAAGTAGAATAATGATCGGAGCCGAGCATCGGTATAACCCGATCGAGAAGGAATGTTTGGCACTAGTGTTCGCTATCCAGAAAATGCGACACTATCTGGTAGGCCAAACTATAAACGTCATATCAAAAGTCAATCCCCTGAGGTTACTTATGACTAAACCTTCATCGCTAAATGGCCGACTGGCAAAATGGGCCATATTGCTCTCCCAATATGAGATGCGCTTTTTACCACAAAAGGCTATTAAGAGACAAGCAGTCGCGGATTTCCTAGCTGAGCACCCAGATCCGAGGGCAGCCAAAGTCTACGAGGATCTCCCAGATGAAGTTGCTGAAGTCTGCCTGACTCAGACATCGTTCGAAAGTCAAGTCTGGCAACTTTTCTTCGACGGCGCATCAAGAACAAGCCCGAAGGGACACTTAGTAGCAGGGGTAGGAGTAGTACTCGTATCCCGACAAAATTATGTGATTCCCCGAGCTGTCTCATTAACTGAGCCTTGTTCCAACAATGTGGCGGAGTACAACGCTCTTTTGATTGGGATGCAATTCGCCGATGAGATTAGCGTTAAAAATCTCGAGGCATACGGCGACTCCAAGCTCATCGTCAGCCAAGTTCGCGGGGAGTACGAAGTCAGACATGAAGACTTAGTACCCTATTACAACGCGACTATCCGCATGGCCGAGGGGTTTGCAAGCTTCTACATCGACCATGTACCGCGCAGGCAAAATGCGCACGCAGATGCACTCGCATCCCTGGCTGCCTCCTTAGCTCTTCCAGCTGGAGCAATGGAGAAGATATTCGTCTACAGCCACGACCTGTATTGCCGAGAAATGCTCTCGAGGATTATCAGGAGTCAACGGGAGGTCGTCACCACGAAGAAGCACTTGAAGCATCAACCGGTCCAGAGCTTAAAGACTGGCGATTCCCCTATATCGACTACGTCTTATACGACATCCTACCTGAAGACACCAAAGAGGCGGCTGCCATTCGAAGGAAAGCCCCCAAATTCTATTATAATGCGATTACGCGAACATTGTATCGTCGATCGCATGAAGGGATCTTGCTCCGGTGCCTCTCACCAAAGGAGGCTCAAGAGGTATTGAAAGAAGCCCACGACGGCATGTGTGGAGCCCATCAACCTGGCCCAAAACTGGCACATCGACTCCAAAGATTGGGTTACTACTGGTCCAAGATGATTGCCGATGCCGTCACTTATGCCAAGAGATGTCACGCCTGCCAAGTGCATGGCGATTTCATCCATCAAGCACCAGGGTACCTCCACTCTACGGCCTCTACCTGGCCATTTGAAATGTGGGGCATAGACGTGGTTGGTCCTATCAGCCACCATCATCAAAAGGACATCGGTTCATTTTGGCAATAACCGATTATTTCTCCAAATGGGCCGAAGCCATCCTTTGAAGGAGGTCAAATCGTCGAACGTGATCAAATTCGTGAAACACCACGTTATTTACCGTTTCGGTGTACCTCGGCGAATTATCCATGACAATGGACCCAGTTCATTAGCCAGGCTTTCTAGAGATTCTGTGCCAAGTTCAGAATCCAGAGTGTGTCCTCAACGGCATACTATCCTGCCGCTAATGGCCTCGCAGAAGCTTTCAACAAGACTATTGGCAAGCTTCTCAAGAAGTTCGTTTCGAAAAGTCAACGAGACTGGGACGACAAGTTGGGTGAATGCTTGTGGGCTTACCGCACAACTGTGCGAACCCCAACTAAAGCTACTCCATTTTCTTTGGTCTATGGGTGCGAAGCCGTGCTCCCATTAGAGATCCAAATTCCATCTCTACGCGTCGCCTTGACAGCGGAGATGACAACCGAGGAGAAGCATCGACAGCGACTCCAAGAACTGGAGGCCTTAGATGATAAGCGTCTGCAGGCCCAGCAACAAATCGAGCTCTACCAAGATCGAATTACCAGAGCCTTCAACAAGAAAGTTAAAGTGCAAACTTTCAAGAAAGGCGATCTTGTCTTAGCCGTCAGAAGACCCATGGTAATGACGCACAAGACAAAAGGAAAATTCCAACCCAAATGGGAAGGACCATTTGTAGTAGAGTCAGTCTACTCAAATGGGTCATATCGCCTCATAACCCCGAATGGCGATACACTCATGATGCCGATCAATGGCAGGTTCCTGAAGAAATACTATCCTTAGATGGTATTTCCCGCTGATCAAGTTAAAGCTTCTTCATTAACATCCGACGCCCCCGACGGCTAAGGATAGAAGAAAATGTTGGCTTCTAAGTCCAACATAAGTCTTCGACAACTCATCATGCTGAGGGGAATAGCATGGCTAGCCCAACTCAAATGGTAGTTGGTAAAGGCACCTCAAACCGTTGACAGCTGAGGATTTGCTAAAAATCCTAAGGGACACGTTCCCATTTGATCCGACGCCCCGACGGCTAAGGATAGAGGAAAATGTTGGCTTTTAAGTCCAACATAAGTCTTCGACAACTCATCATGCTGAGGGGAATAGCATGGCTAGCCCAACTCAAACGGTAGTTGGTAAAGGCACCTCAAACCCGTTAATAGCTGAGGGTATGCTAAAAATCCTAAAGTGGACTTGGCTCCACTCTTTCCTCCAAAATCCCCTACAAATTCTCATCCACAGAATGGTAGGTCTACAAAATCCAACCATTACTAAGTTAACACTATACCTCTGGTAATGAAAAACTTTTCAATATTCCTTGTCGAGTACAAATTTTGCTTGTCAACTCTACACGGAGTATCAAATTTTCAAATTTGCCAAGTTAACACTACACCTCTGGCACTCCAAAATTTTCACTTGTCAATTCTCACCAATAGAATGACAGGTCCTCAAATTACTCTTATCATGAGTTAATCTTTGTCAAGTTAATATCACACCTCTGACAAATTACTGTTAAAGTTTAATACCACACCTCTAAACAGTAATCAAGTTTCTGCCAGGTTTAATATTACACCTCTGACAGTCACTTTTCTCAGACTTCCACACCGAAGCTGAAATGGATGATGCTAAGTTAACACCACACCTCTAGCATCAAGTCATTGCTAAGTTCAACAATACATCTATGGCCATGACTTTCCCTCGGACTTCCTTATGCAAGCCGAGATGACCAATGCTAAGTTCAACATTACACCTCTAGCATTACCCTCACTGTCAAGTTAAACATTACACCTATGACAGTGACACTTCTGAGTTAAGTTAATATCACACCTCTGACTCACATCCTTGTCAAGTTAACATTACACTTCTGACAAGACCACTTCCAACCCGTTAAGTTAATATCACACCTCTGACGGTAACAAACTTTCCTAGATTCCCCACGAGTCTAGCCCACTTGTTATTCTCTTCAACAGAATAACAAGTCTACCTAAAAACATTGTTAGGTTAATACTACACCATCAACAGTGTTTCCATCAAATCCCAGTTGAGCTCAATCAAGTTAATCCCAAACACTTGATAAAAGTTCACCCTCCCTGGGGGTTACCAATTCTACTTGTCACTTTCTCTTATAAAGTGGCAGGTCCATCAAAAATTTCACCTCTGTCAAGTTAATATTACACCTCTGACAGTATCGTGAGAGTTCCTGAAATAGGATCTTTGTCCACAAAGTTTGACTTATTAAAATTTCCATATAATTTTGACAAAGTCAAAGACTCTTTGCTTCTATGCGTCTAATTAAAGACAAAAAAGTTCAAGATAATGAAAGAGGCAAAAAGAGAAGTGTCACTTTTATTTATTTCCAGGTATATGAAAGTGATACAAAAACGCTCTCTTATACAATAAGATTGAGTGTTACAGTCAAAACGCTCTCTTACAATAAGATGGAGTGTTACAATTAAGGAGTACAAAGAAGTCCTTCTCCCTCTCAGAGATTGCACTCACTCCTTAAAGCCGCGTCTGATTCCAAGTGCGCGATGTTTTGTGGCTACAATAGAAGCGTTACTGATTAGACGAGAAAGGTGTGTTTAAATGTAGTCGATGTATCCCTTTCTTATCTCCGCTATAGCATAGAGCTATACCGAGTCGGATCTCAGGGAGAGCTCGCGATGGAAGCTTTACGAGTGGTAGTGAAGTTAGGAAACGAGAATTCTTCTTTGCTTTTAAAAGAATAAAACAAAATGGAAAAACAATGAAAGAAAGGATGGATATGTTCATGGTGAAATCGAGAGAAATCAAAATCGAGTTTGGCTTTGGACTAACAATCTAAAAAGAAAGTAAACTTGAAGAAGACTTTGAATGTAAGAAAACCATGACTAGCTAACCTTGCTACCTTGCTAAAACTTACTAAACTCCGTGATAGTGAATGCGTGCCTCATGTTGATTCATCGGCATAGATTTGTCTTGCGTGTTGGTCTAATTACTTTCCCACTAGGATGATGGGGGATCATTCTTGGACTTGTCTTGTAGCCTCCATAGATGGTCATCGGCCTACAAGATAGACTTTCAATAATGGAATCAAAAGAGATACACTCAAGGGATGCAAATGAAGAACATACAACATTCATTAATGGACATAAAGAAGTTGTACATCAAAGAGCATATTGGGATCCATCTCCATGTTCCATCAAGGCACTTGTTCAAAGACAAGGCTCTAAATGAGGCACACATGAATCATATGGAGAATTACAACAAGATACTTGCCAAGAAATGAAACAAAACCCATCAGAGAAGAGAAGACCATACAACTTGCAAGATGAATTAAAGCAATCACCCATGAGTTAGTAGTTAGCAAGAGTAGTGGTTAGCTAGTACATGGAGAAAGAATTAGCTACAAGCCATTACAAAAGAAAAACAAAGCATGAATTAAATTGCAAGAAAGTAAACAAAGCAAGTAAAGAAAGCAATCAAACTAGAATCAAGCTCAAGTAGAGAAGTAGAGAATGGATCAATCCTTACATAGCTTCAAGTTGTCACTCCTTGATGATACAAGCTCTCCTCTCTCAGACAACTCTCTCTTGCAATGAAATCTAGGGAGAAGAAGATCATAGAGAGCTAAAAATCCTAAAGAAAAACTAACAAAATACAAATCTTTGCACTAATCTCTCTCTCTTCTCTGTTCAGTCTTTTTTCACAGGTCCAAGTGAAGTATATATAGGCCACAGGAAGAACTCTCCAGAACCCGAACAGGTGGACGAAATCTGGGGCTCAGATGCCCCAGATCTGCCGCAGATCTGCGGCTGGATTTGGCTTTGCGCGGCAAAGTAATGGCCGTTGGATCTCCGCTTTCTGTTGAGATCTTGTTACGAGTTTGTTATCCACGTGGCCATCTAGAACCTTCAGTTGTTACGCGGATCTCTCTAGATCTTGATTTCAAATCTTGAGGCTTATCTTAATCTTGGATTTAATCACTTTAATTAGTGTTAATTAAAGTGATTATTTGCTTTATCTCTTGAGAGTGTGTACCTGCAAATATGTAGAGAAGATGAGTAAAAATCATATATTTATTAACTAAATGCATGGGAATTATGAGGTAAAATATGCAATATTGGATTACAATCAGTTACACCACGATGCATGATGTAAACATCGAAAGAGCCCTAGCTGACTAAGCTAAGAGCAATGGTGTTCTTGAGGTCCGGGGGAAAGCAGAAAGTCCGACAACCCTTCGTTCATGAACATCCCTTTCCCCAGCAGACCATCAAGCAGACATGAGGAGTCCTTGATGTTACTTCTGGGGTGGGAGAGGAAGAGGATCCTACCTGCCGCCGTGTCCACCGTAACCTCCTCGCCGCCATACTTACCCTGACAATCTCTTGCCAGCGGCATGATTGGTGCAGTGGATCTGAAGAGACCTTGGCGAGAGTCGATTCCTCGTCAGGGATATAATATATTCCCTTGTGGACGACGAGGACCATAATATATCCCTTGTGGGACGAACATCGACAAAGTTCGCCGTCGATATATTCTCCCACGGACTTAGCGAACATGAAGAAGGATGACCAAGCCTACCTGCAAAAAAGCAAACAGGGAATCAGACAACTCAGAGAGCTTAGTACACTTCAACAGAGAAAACTAAGTCACAGACGCGGCTATTGTCAAAGACTGCAGATGCGGGAATTTCCGCGCAACGAATTGTCAAAGACTACAGATGCGGGAATGATCCGCGCAGCAAACCAAATCCCCGCAGTGACTGCAGACGCACACACAGGATTCAAACGCAGTCTAAGATTTGCATCTGCAAGACGCGATAAGACTCAGACGCCGAAAATCGCCATCTCCCTGTTGAATGAACAGGAGTTGCAAAATTCAGGTCTGAAGCCTTCAACCCGAGTTGGAATTCTCCAAGTCAGTGGCCTAATAAACGCGAGCTTCATGAGTAAAGCCGCGGCCAAGTACAAAGACTTTTGTACTCGCGTCTAAGGAAGTTTAAGTCGGCGGCGCAAATTCAGAAGGAATGCACCAACCACGACTCACAAGAAGTCCAGATGATATCTCTTTAAGGGTATACTGAAATTCAAACTGGTGGATCTAAAATGTCATGGTAAGTGGGCATGGCATACCCGCAGAAGCCTCTGTTAAGAGTTGAACTATCTGCGTTGAGACGCGGACGTAAAAAAGGCTCAAAGAGACACTTCCTGCCATTGAAATCACTTGACAGTGGTAATCCGTTGAAGAGACCAAACAGAAGCATGAAAGCTCTGGGTCATCTTCATCCACAGAGGCACCTTCATCCATGGAGGCAAACCCCTGATAGGGTCCTTGAAGGGAGAAGGCAGAGTCCCTCAGAGTACTCGTTCTCAAACAGAGCACGGTCTAAGCAGCCGCTGTTAAAGAAAAGGGGGTGAGTCCTATTTATAGGCAACTCCTGATAACGGTCATTAATGGTTCATTAATTAAAACCGCCGGCCTTAATGACCACATGACCGTCAAAACCCAATGGGAGGCTGACGCGTGGAACGTCGCCTCGGGAAGCATCGCAGGCGTTGATCTCAAACCGTCAGCGTCGGTTGCATAAAGGGTATTAACGCCCAAGCCCAATGGAAAACCGACGCAGTGGACAACTGCTTCGGGAAACAACGGATGACCCGGTTTCCCAATCGTCAGCGAAGACTTGACGGTCAAAGATCTCTGAAAATCTTTAAGTCAGGCTGCATTAAACGCAGATAGAAATGCCGCGTCCGGCTGCATTGAACGCAGATGGGAAAGCCGCGTCCAAGAATCTGCTTCACCTTTCTCCAATTGGAAGGCGTTCACCTGCGTTTTAAAGGAGCGTCCACGTGACTCAAAGTCGCGTCCCTTCAGCAAACGGGGCCCTTTCTAAGGGAAAGCACTTAGTCCATTCTGAGATTAGTGGAAAATACACAAGGCTGCGTCCCTCGCATCCGCTCAAGTCGCGTCTTCATTGACAGGACAAATTCGCGTTACTCAAAGCCGCATTTGTCCCCACGGATTGACGCTGCGTCTCATCAAAAGGACTTAGTGAAGTCTAAGTTCCTATGGAATGATGACCGCGTCTCACCCTGTGATTGACGCTGCGTCTCATCAAAAAGGACTTAGTTCTATCTGAGTTCTTATGAACTGATGACCGCATCCCCCTATGGATTGACGCTGCGTCTCATCAAAAAAAGACTTAGTTCTATCTGAGTTCTTATGAACTGATGACCGCGTCTCCCTATGGATTGACGCTGCGTCTCAGTGAAGTCTAAGTTCCTATGGAATGATGACCGCGTCTCACCCTGTGATTGACGCTGCGTCCCATCAAAAGGACTTAGTTCTATCTAAGCTCCTATGGACGGATGACCGCGTCTCACTCTATGGATCAATGCCGCGTCCCATCAAGCTCGACGCTGCGTCTCATTGAAAGAACTTAGTCTTACCTAAGTTCAGTATTCACAGCCAGTGATCAGGGAGTTGAATTCATCCACAGCTAAACAAAGAAGATGGAACAGAACGCAAGGATCAAATCCGCGTTCTGCAAACCAAGTCCGCGTCTGAACCCTTCACAATTAGAAATATTCTAAGTGAAGAATCCGAAACGCAGGACCCAATGGCGCGAGAGTCCAAACCCGCGCCTCGGTTATCAACTCAAAGACTGCGTCTGAGACCGCGTCTGAGAATCAAACACGAATTATATTGGTGTTAAGGATTCTTAGGGTTCTATGAGCTTCCGTTAATGGCGAAATCCACGCCTAAAAGGCATTATACCTGGGAAAGCGACATCCCGCGCAGAGGAAGCGCCCCTCTGGACCTCGGCGGCAGTCGCCCGTGAAGAAGAGGCGGTTGGCTTGGTCTTGGGTGCCATCTTTAATTCCAGAAAAAGGAGATGAATAGTTCAAAAGTCCAGTAATGGAGATGAACAGTTCAACAGAGGAAGAAGAGAACTCTCTTGAGCAAGTGCGTTCAGAGAAGAAAAGAGGTCTCTCTGACTGTTGCCTTTTATAGGCACAAGGATTCGCCAAAGATACGCGGCGTGTGACCCGATAAAAGCTGCAGCAAATCATCGCATGACGCGTGGAGAAAATCTTCGCGAAGATCATGCGTCACGACTCCGCAGCGAGTCGTCATTTGACACGTGGCGCGGTTCAGTTAATGAACCGAGAAATCCGCGCGCCAAAAGGTGAAATCCTGCCGGTTCCCCAGGCCAGCTGGCGGCGTAATCATCACACGGCACAGATTTGCACCCAAGGGACGCACCTCTTAGATGGACATGCCCCGTTAGCATCTCCATAAATGCATTCGGAAGGTCGCGTCTCTCTATAAAGTCCGCGTCCGACCCAGCGGGCCCAACATCGCGTCTGCCTCATAGAAGATCAGGCGCGTTTCCATTGCCAAAGGACGCACCCTACAGAAATCGCGTCTTTAAAGCAGTACCATCTCGGCTTTTTTGAAAAGAACCTGCGTTCGGCCTCCTGCTTCTGCAAAATCAGTTCAACAGTACACTGACGCAAGCAGACGACCAACCACTCCTGGCTTAAAGCACACCCGTGACAGACTAAAAGCAATCGGGGAGGTATAGACTGTGCATCTAGACACTCAACATGATCAACTCTGGTGGCTTCAAAGAGTTCAAACAGTACACTCACGAAGACCAACTTCAGATAAGATCGAACCCGGAGCATCAACAGTCCAGCCATGAAGGTGAATTCAGCTAGAGTCCAAAGTATTCGAAATCCGTCCCAGTTAACTGCGGAATATCGAAAACTTTGGAGGGGGTTCTGTAGGCTGTCCAAAAGTTACTGGAGGACAAGCCATTGAAAAGTAAAGTTTCAAGCTCTAGACGCGAGGGACTATCACCCGTGTCTCAGCATCAAGGCGCGTCGGCTCGACACCCGCGTCTCAGCATCAAGGCGCGTCGGCCTGACACCCGCGTCTCAGCATCAAGGCGCGTTGGCTCGACACCCGCGTCTCAGCATCAAGGCGCGTCGGCCTGACACCCGCGTCTCAGCCTCAAGACGCGAAGGTCTAAAACCCGCGTCTCAGTTATAACCGCCTTGGTTAAGGGACCAATCACTGCCCACACGTAAGGGAAATCAACCCCCATCGTGGCGTGTCTTTAGCAGGCACGTGGGTTAGTTACCGCCCATGTAGCGGGAAGTTGGCCCTCATTGTGGAGCGTTTGTAGGGGGCACGTTCACCCCTAGGACCTCTATAAATAGCCTCGTTTACTATGAGGTCGGGGCAATAGAGAGATCAGCGATAGAGAGATCAGCAATCGGCGATCGACAATCGGCAATCAGAAGGAGAGAAGAAGAAGATCAACTCTTCAGTAAGTTCGCTGCGTACGAGCTAGCTTTCGCCTACCTTCTCTTTAGAGTTTTGGTAGACAGAGCTGTGTCACTCTTTCTACCGGCCGAAGAGGAGATCCCTGAAGGACGGTCATCTGGTCAACGGAGAACAAGATTCACTCTCCACCGCCACACGAAGAACCCAGCCTTAAACAAAGGGGGAATTCAAGATTCAATATTCTCCCTCCCTTGTAACCGGAAAGAACAGTTTTTGTTGTAATCCTTTTCATTTGATTCAAGGAAAACTTTTACGGCAATTCACTGTCTCCCTCTTTCCCGGGTCATACAGCGGCGATCTACTTCCGGCTCGTCCAAGACCTCGTCGCAAGTAAAGGGCGACCAAGATCCGGGGAAGGCTCATGCTAAAAGAATGAGTCAACTGGAGCGACGCCTCAAGGCCCTTGCCAATCGCAAAGACCTCCAAGAAGTAGGAGTGGTCCGGCCCTACCCGGCTGAATGGGACTTGGTTCCGTACCCGCCAAGTTCAAAGCTCCAACTCTCCAAGCCTTTGATGGGAAGGGGTCACCCAACCAGCACATCTACTACTTCAAATCTCAAACCGGGAATGTAGTAGATAATGACGCCATCCTGGCGCGCCTGTTCATCGGTACCCTGAAAGGGTTGGCCTTTGAATGGTTTATGAAGCTCCCAGAAGGTTCTATCAAGAACTGGGGCGATTTGGAGAAGCTGTTCTTAACACGCTTCTTCGAGGATGACTCCGAAGTCACGATGCCACTCTTTTGGCTACCAAACAGCGAAAAGGGAGTCCGTCAAATCTTTCGTGGAAAGGTTTCGGAACGTGGCACTCCGGTGTCCAAGCGGTATGACCCAGGCCACCCTGGTGGAAACATGCCGCCACAATCTCCAAACCTCACTCCTTGCTCAAATAGGAGTTGCTGAAAGCCGCACCTGGAAGCAATTAGTCCAACAAGGTGAACAGGCTGAGGAGATTGTCGCCCGCGTCAGAGCGGAGGAAGGTAAGCCTAGGCCGGAAAGGTCGACAAGGCGTGCGCCAGACACATCCCTCCAAACAAAGCGGAAGGATAATTTGGCAACGGAAACCAAATCTCCCGCCAAACTCAATCAGGCAAGGCGAGTGGCTCTTCAAGCCAGCCACGCGCCAACAAGCAATATTCCTTCAAGGAGGAACATGTCGATTCACTCTTTAAACTACTCAACAAGAGCAACCGACTGAAGCTCTCTGAAGCTAGGCGCCCCGAGGAAGTCGGCAAGACCGACAATCCCACCTATTGCTTGTACCATAGGATGCTGGGGTACCCTACTAAGAGCTGCTACGTCTTCAAGGACATCCTTCAAGCTCTGATTGACGCGGAGGTGTTAAAGCTCCGACCAGAGCAGAAGAAGGTGACGGCTAATGTGACGTCAGTTCTCCAGTTTGGAAGACAACCCCCAACGCCTGCGGGGGTAGTCCCTGTTCCAAGAGGAGAGCTGAGAGTGGTCAACACAGACCCTCACCAGCAGCAAGAGAAAGGCCTGGTACCCGTCCCTACACCTCAAGGGAAATCATGTGGGTCCACCCTGACCTTGTCAATGAACAGCAATGGACTACTGTGACCAACAGAAAATCCAAAGGCAAGGCAAAAGCCTCATCCTGCAATGTGGTGGGTGCCTCCTCTCGAGAAGCCGAGACTGATGTTCCCTCGTTAACTGACTCAGAGGAAGAAACATTAGTCTTGGCCGCAGAGCCCAACCAACCGATGGCGGGAACCCGTTCGGGACAGCCGTACTTGAAGCAGTATGGCGAGATGGCGGTAGTCCCTCCACAACCAGCTGCAGAACTAACCAAGCCCTCCACAAGACAACCTGTGGAGAAACAGAAAGAAACTCGATTTTCTCGAGTTCTTTCGAAAGGTATGGCGGAAGGATCCATGACATCTTACCGCTTTGATGTCCTGGCTCAACTAGCCAACATCCCGGCACGCATTACCTTGTATGAACTTCTTAAACTATCAAAGTCGACCAGGGAAGCTCTACAAGAGGCTCTGGCAAATGCTGAGGTCTTCATAACCCAGGTGCCAAAGGAGGAAGATGTAGAGAATTGTCTCCACACCTCCCAGAATGCCCCCTGCATTACCTTCACAGCAGATGACATGCAGGTTAAAGGGAAGCATGATCGACCCTGTATTTCACCGGTATATCGGATCGTCTGAGGTGAACCGCATTCAGGTAGATCCAGGGTCCGCGTTGAGCATCATGCCTCGCCGGGTCATGCAGCATCTGGGCATTCCTACTCATCGCTTGAGCCCTACTCAGACAACTATCTATGGGTTCAATGCCAACCAGACCCGTCCGATGGGGAAAATCTAGCTCAAATGCCAGATTGGAAGCCTCAAGTCGGAAGTGACATGCTACGTCATCGACGCCGACACTTCCTACAATCTATTGCTGGGACGACCGTGGATTCACCGCAACTCCATCGTTCCCTCCACTCTCCACCAAGTCATGAAATACATTGACGGGAGTGGAAAGGTGCAGACGTTGATCGCCGAAAGGTATCCGTTCAAAGGGGTCGAGAATTATTTCACCGACTCTTTGCTGTACTAAGATCCGGTGGAGGCGGATGAAGTCCCGCGACCAGAGGAGCCAGACTCTGGTAACGAAGCTGACACCGAGCCCGAGAAAGAAGAGTGCCTGTGGGAGTTAGAACCACTTGTAAAGAGCACTAATAAGCTCGATGTTGATAATACCACCGACGATGTAGGCGGTTGGTATATTAATGAAGATTTAGATTTTGCATATTTTTCTGTGTTTGCTTCTGATTCAGTACCATCAGACACTAGCACCGAAGTAGACGATGACCCCTGGTCGGCAATAGATGCTTTGGCATCGTTGCATGTACCAGTGAACTCGTCCTTCGAGACATACCAAGATAATGGTAATGCGCAAGAATCTATATTTATGGTTCCAGCAAGACGGAAAGGCCAAAAACCAATTCTTTTTGGGCGAATCTCGTCTGAACCAACGCCCCGCGAAGAATCGGAAGGCGAGGAGGAATCCCCTCAGTTCGGTCATTATGAACCAAAAGCACTCAAATTGATGAGATGCATGGGGTACGACCTGACCAACAGACCAGGGTTGAACTTCGGCAAAGGAAGGAGGACGCTGCTTCGATCCTTTGTGCCGAAAGGGAAGGCCCCCGATTATTATCATCGGACGTGCCGGGGGTTGGGCTATGTATCAACTCCGGTCCCATCAGCCTCCGATTCTCAAGAATTATTGAGCAACGATTACTCTTCAGACACATCATCTTAGGAGTCAGATGTCAGTGTCGGCAACATCTTCAAGGAACTTTCAGTGAACATGGTTTCGACAAGCCACCTGGAAGATGGAAATGAAGAAATGATCCAATCTGATACAGATCCTTGGATCAAACATTTAAATGCTCTTTGGGACACTCGCTTTGAACAGCGCGAGCCACCCACAGAAGACAAGGTTGTTCAGATCAACCTAGGAGATGAGGCTAACCCTAAGCCCATCTTCATAAGTGACGGCCTGTCACCTTCGGAGAAGAAGGATCTAATATCTCTTTTACAAGAGTATATAGACGTCTTCGCCTGGAATTATGAGGACATGCCAGGACTCGATCCTCAGGTGGCTATGCACCACCTCAACATCAATCCGGACGTAAAGCCTGTCAAACAACAGCAGCGACGGTTTCGTCCAGAAATAATGGAGGCAATTCAATCAGAAGTCAGAAAACTTATTGATTCTGGCTTCATCAGGGAAGAACAACATCCCGACTGGGTAGCCAACATCGTCCCCGTCGCCAAGAAGAACGGGAAGATCCGGATCTGCATCGACTTCCGCGATCTAAACGAGGCTTGCCCCAAAGACGAATTCTCATTGCCAATCACAGATGTCATGATTGACAATACTTGTGGATTCGAACGAATGTCCTTCATGGACGGATTCTCAGGATACAATTAAATCAAAATGTATCCTGATGACGAAAAGCATACCTCCTTCAGGACACCTCTAGGGGTATATTGCTACACCGTCATGCCCTTCGGACTGAAAAATGCAGGGGCAACATACCAAAGGGCCATGAACGCCATTTTCCATCAGCAAATACGCAAAACGGTGGAATGTTATGTTGATGACATCGTGGTAAAAAGCCGCACTAAAGATGATCACATAGCGGACCTGAAGGTGGTCTTCAACATCATGTGGGCTCATCAATTGAAGATGAATCCCACAAAGTCCTTCCTGGGGGTGGCCAGTGGCAAATTCTTAGGATTTGTTGTAACATCCACCGGAATTCACTTGGACCCGGAAAAGGTTCACGCTATCCAGGAGATGCAACCCCCGAGAAATCTCAAAGAACTCAGGGGATTGCAGGGACAATTGGCGTACATCCGCAGGTTTATCTCAAACCTCTCAGGAAGATGCCAACCCTTCGCTAAGTTAATGAAGAAGGGTGTCTCGTTCATTTGGGATGACGCTTGCCAACAAGCGTTCGAGGAAATCAAGCAATACCTGACCCAACCACCAGTACTTGCAGCTCCGGTATCCGGAAAGCCTTTCCTGGTGTATGTCCGGGCAATGGATCATTCTTTGGGAGCTCTATTAGCTCAGAATGATGATCACGGACGTGAGAAAGCAATCTACTATCTGAGTAGAACAATGATCGGAGCCGAACATCAGTATAACCCGATCGAGAAGGAATGTTTGGCATTAGTGTTCGCTATTCAGAAAATGCGGCACTATTTGGTAGGCCAAACTATAAACGTCATATCAAAAGTCAACCCCCTGAGGTTACTTATGACTAAGCCTTCATCATTAAATGGCCGGCTGGCAAAATGGGCCATATTGCTCTCCCAATATGAGATGCACTTTTTACCACAAAAGGCCATTAAGGGACAAGCAGTGGTGGATTTCCTAGCTGAGCACCCAGATCCGAGGGCAGCCAAGTCTACGAGGATCTCCCAGATGAAGTTGCGGAAGTCTGCCTGACTCAGACATCATTCGAAAGTCAAGTATGGCAACTTTTCTTCGACGGTGCATCAAGGACAAGCCCAATGGGACGCGTAGTAGCGGGGGTAGGAGTAGTACTCGTATCCCCACAAAATTATGTGATTCCCCGAGCTGTCTCATTAACTGAGCCTTGTTCCAACAATGTGGCGGAGTACAACGCTCTTTTGATTGGGATGCAATTCGCCGATGAGATTGGCGTTAAAAATCTCGAGGCATACGGCGACTCTAAAATCATCGTCAGCCAAGTTCGCGGGGAGTACGAAGTCAGACATGAGGACCTAGTACCCTACCACAACGCAACTATCCGCATGGCCGAGGGGTTTACAAGCTTCTACATCGACCATGTACCGCGCAGGCAAAATGCGCACGCGGATGCACTCGCATCCCTCGCGGCCTCCTTAGCTCTTCCAGCTGGAGCAATCGAGAAGATATTCGTCTACAGCCACGACCTGTATTACCCGAGAAATGCTCTCGAGGGCTATCAGGAGTCAAAGGGAGATTGTCAAGGCAAAGAAGCACTGGAACTGTCAACCGGTCCAGAGCTTAAAGACTGGCGATTCCCCTACATTGATTTCGTCTTATACGACATTCTGCCTGAAGACACAAAGAGGCGGCTGCCATTCGAAAGAAAGCCTCCAAATTCTATTATAATGCGATTACGCGAACATTGTATCGTCGATCGCATGACGGGATCTTGCTCCGGTGCCTCTCACCAAAAGAAGCCCAAGAGGTATTGAGAGAAGCCCACGACGGTATGTGTGGAGCCCATCAACCTGGCCCAAAACTGGCACATCGACTCCAAAGATTGGGTTACTATTGGCCCACGATGGTTGCCGACGCCGTCACTTATGCTAAAAGATGTCACGCTTGCCAAGTGCATGGCGATTTCATCCATCAAGCACCAGGCTACCTCCACTCTACGACCTCTACCTGGCCATTTGAAATGTGGGGGATGGATGTGGTTGGCCCTATCAGCCCACCATCATCAAAAGGACATCGGTTCATTTTGACAATAACCGATTATTTCTCTAAGTGGGCTGAGACCATTCCTTTAAAGGAGGTCAAATCGTCGAACGTAATCAAGTTCGTGAAACATCACGTTATTTACCGTTTCGGTGTACCCGGCGAATTGTCCATGACAATGGACCTCAGTTCATCAGCCAGGCTTTCCAAAGATTCTGCGCTAAGTTCAGAATCCAGAGTGTGTCCTCAACGGCATACTATCCTGCCGCTAACGGCCTCGCAGAAGCTTTCAACAAGACTATTGGCAAGCTTCTCAAGAAGTTCGTCTCGAAAAGTCAACGAGACTGGGACGACAAGTTGGGTGAATGCTTATGGGCTTACCGCACAACTGTGCGAACCCCGACTAAAGCTACGCCATTTTCTTTGGTATACGGGTGTGAAGCCGTGCTCCCGCTGGAAATCCAAATTCCATCTCTACGCGTCGCCTTGACAGCGGAGATGACAACAGAGGAGAAGCATCGACAGCGACTCCAGGAACTGGAGGCCTTAGATGATAAACGTCTGCAGGCCCAACAACAAATCGAGCTCTACCAAGCTCGTATTACCAGAGCCTTCAATAAGAAAGTTAAAATGCGAACTTTCAAGAAAGGCAATCTTGTCTTAGCCGTCAGAAGACCCATGGTAATGACGCACAAGACAAAAGGAAAATTCCAACCCAAATGGGAAGGACCATTTGTAGTAGAGTCAGTCTACTCGAATGGGTCATATCGCCTCATAACCTCAAACGGCGATACACTCATGATGCCGATCAATGGCAGGTTCCTGAAGAAATACTATCCTTAGATGGTATTCTTCCCCTGATCAAGTTAAAAGTACACCTCTGATCAAAGTAAGAAGAATTTCTTCATTATAACATCCGACGCCCCCGACGGCTAAGGATAGAGGAAAATGTTGGCTTCTAAGCCCAACATAAGTCTTCGACAACTCATCATGCTGAGGGGAATAGCATGGCTAGCCCAACTCAAATGGTAGTTGGTAAAGGCACCTCAAATCCGTTGATAGCTGAGGGTTTGCTAAAAATCCTAAGTGGACTTGGCTCCACTCTTTTCTCCAAAATCCCTTACCAATTCTCATCCACAGAATGGTAGGTCTACAAAATACAACCATTACTAAGTTAACACTATACCTCTGGTAATGGAAACTTTTCAATATTCCTTGTCGAGTACAAATTTTGTTTGTCAACTCTACACGGAGTATCAAACTTTCAAATTTGCCAAGTTAACACCATACCTCTGGCACTTCAAATTTTCACTTGTCAATTCTCACCAATAGAATGACAGGTCCTCAAATTGCTCTTATCATGAGTCAATCTTTGTCAAGTTAATACTACACCTCTGATAAATTACTGTTAAAGTTTAACACCACACCTCTAAACAGTAATCGGATTTCTGTCAGGTTTAATATTACACCTCTGACAGTCACTTTTCTTCAGACTTCCATATCGAAGCTGAAATGGATGGTGCTAAGTTAACATTACACCTCTAGCATCAAGTCATTGCTAAGTTAAACAATACACCTATGGCCATGACTTTCCCTCGGACTTCCTTATACATGCCGAGATGACCAATGCCAAGTTCAACATCACACCTCTAGCATTACCCTCACTGTTAAGTTAAACATTACACCTATGACAGTGACACTTCTGAGTTAAGTTAATATCACACCTCTGACTCACATCCTTGTCAAGTTAACATTACACTTCTGACAAGACCACTTTCAACCCGTTAAGTTAATATCACACCTCTAACGGTAACAAACTTTCCTAGATTCCCCACGAGTCTAGTCTCACTTGTTATTCTCTTCAACAGAATAACAAATCTACCTAAAAGCATTGTTAGGTTAATACTACACCATCAACAGTGTTTCCATCAAATCCCCAACTGAGCTCAGTCAAGTTAATCCCAAACACTTGATAAAAGTTCACCCTCCCTGGGGGTACCAATTCTACTTGTCGCTTTCTCTTATAAAGTGGCAGGTCCACCAAAAATTATTTCATCTCTGTCAAGTTAATATTACACCTCTGACAGTATTGTGAGAGTTCCTGGAATATGATCTTTCCCTACAAAGTTTGACTTATTAAAATTATCATCATAATTTTGACGAAGTCAAAGATTCTTTGCTTCTATGAGTCTAACTGAAGACAAAAAGTTCAAGACAATGAAGGAGGCAAAAAGAAAAGTGTCACTTTTATTTATATTCAGCTTTATGAAAGTGATACAAAATGCTCTCTTATACAATAAGATTGAGTGTTACAATTAAGGAGTACAAAGAAGTCCCTCTCTCTCAGAGGCCGTACTCACTCCTTGAAGCCGCATCTGATTCCCAGTGCACGATGTCTGGAAAAGCGCCAAACTGTGGCGACAGTTGGAGCCGATTGCACTATGGTGCATGACGTGAACATCGAAAGAGCCCTAGCTGACTAAGCTAAGAGCAATGGTGTTCTTGAGGTCTGGTGGCAGCAGAAAGCCCTCCAACCCTTCATTCATGAGCATCTCTTTCCCCAGCAGGCCATCCAGCAGACATGGAGAGTCCTCGATGTCACTTCTGGGGTGAGAGAGGAAGGGGATGCTAACCACCACTATATCCACCGTAACCCCCTCGCCGCCATCCTTACCCTGACCATCTCTTGCCAGTAGGCATGACTGGTGCAGTGGATCTGAAGAGACCTTGGCGAGGGTTAAGTCCTCGTCAGGGACATAATATATTCCCTTGTAGACGACGAGGACCATAATATATTCCCTTGTAGATGAACATCGAACGAGTTCGCCGGCCGAAATATTCTTCCAGGGGCCCAGCGAACCTGAAAAAGGACAATCAAGCCTACCTGCAAGGAATAAACAAAGGAATTAGAAAATCTGGAACTTAGTATACTTCAACAAAGAAAACTAAGTGACAGACGCGGCTATTGTCGAAGACTTCAGACGCGGGAATGAGCCCGCGCAGTGAGTCAAATACCGCGTCAACAGAAGCAGACGCGAATCAAAACTGTGCCACACACAGGATTCAAACGCGGTCTCATTTTGCGCCCGCGCCGAAACACAAGGCGCGAAAGGACTCAGACGCCGAAAATTGCCATCTCCCTGTCGAGGGAACATGGGTTGCAAAATTCGGGTCTGAAACCTTCAGCCCGAGTTGGAATTCATCCAAGTCAGTGGCCTTAAAACGCGAGCTTCATGAGCAAAGTCAGCACCAAGTGCCAAAGACTTTGTACGCGCGTTCAGGGAAGTTTAAGTCGGCGGCGCAAATTCCAGAAGGAATGCACCAGCTCAGACTTCATGAGGAAATCCAGATGATGATGATGCCAAAGTGCAAACTTGGGTGGACTAGAAACATCACGGCAAGTCGGGACGGCATACCAGCAGAGGCCTCTGTCAAGAGTTTAACTCTCTGCATCGAAGCGCGGACATAAAAGGAGTTCAGAGAGATGCTTTCTGTTATTGAAATCACTTGACAGTGGTAATCTTCTGAAGAGACCAAACAGAAGCATGAAAGCTCTGGGTCACCTTCATCCATGGAGGCAAACCCTTGGTGAGGGGGAAGGCAGAAACTCTTAGAGCACTCGCTCTAAAAAAGAACACAGTATGGACTGTTAAAGGGAGAGAAGGAACCCCTATTTATAGGCAGCCCCTGATAGTTGTCATTAATGGTTCATTAATCAAAAACCGTCGGCCTAATGACCGCACGACCGTCAAAGTCCAATAGGAGTCTGACGCGTGGAACGTTGCTTCGGGAAGCGTCGCAGACGCTGGTCTCAACCGCCAGCGCCGGTTTTGCATTAAAAGGCATTAACGCCTGAGTCCAATGAGGAACCAACACGTGGACAACTGCTTCGGGAAACAATGGACGACCGGTTTCCCAATCGTCAATGAAGACTTGACGTTCAAAGATCTCATAAAATCTTTATGTCAGGCCGCATGTAACGTCTGGAAGTTTCATCGATACGCAGATGGGAAAACCGCGTCCTGGAACTCGCGTCTCCTTTTCAGAATGAATGACGTCCACCTGCGTTCCAAAGGAAAGTCCGCGTGACTCAGAATCGCGTCCCTTCAGCAAACAGGGCCCATTTTAAGGGGAAGCACTTGACTCAGCAAAGGACTTAGTCCATTCTGAGATTAATGGGAAAATACACAAGGCCGCGTTCCTCGCGTCCGCTCGAGTCGCGTCTTCATTGGCAGGACAGACTCGCGTTACTCAAAGTCGCGTTTCTCTCTGCGAGTTGACGCCGCCGCGTCTCCCTATGGATTGACGCCGCGAACTGATGACCGCGTCTCGCCATGAATTGACGCCGCGTCTCATCAAAAGGACTTAGTTCTACCTAAGGTCCTATGGGTCAAACGCCGCATTTCATTTAAAGAACTTAGTCTCACTAAGTTCAGCATTCACAGTCAGTTAATCAAAGATTGTGATCAAGAGGTCGAGTTCATCCACAGCAAGACAACAAAGGAGGTGGAACCAAAAACCTCAAAGACTTTTATTATATCAAAAATGATAAAATTTAATACAAAACACTCTTAGTGAACAGAGTGTCCTTTTCTTAAAAAAAAAAAAAGAGAAGGCTACAAGTCCTGGTCCGCCAAAGAACGGATTTGCTCTCTAAGGTGATGTATCTTATGTTGACGCGCCTTCTCAACCTCCATGAGAGCTCGGGCCCGCAGATCCGCTTCGGACAAAAATCCCTGCGCTTGCACTCGGAGGGATTCCAGCTCGGACGAACGAACAGAGAGGTTCGCTTTAGCTTGCGCCTTGGCAACCTCTAACTCCGCTAGCCTCTTTTCAGAGGTAGCAAGCCTCTGTTCGTTGAAGACAATCATGGCCTCAGCCCTGGCTATAACAGCCCGAGAGTCAAGGATAGCCTGCTTTGCGGCCTGTATGATCGTCTCTGACTCCTCGGACTCAATCGCCAGCCTTTGGTAATCAGCCTGGACACGTTCAAGAAGACGAGTGCTATCGGTTATCTTCTCCTCCACCTCCCTTCGCTCCTGCTCTTGAGCAACAAGGAGCCTGTTCAGCGTTTCTTGGGCTTCGTGGGACGAACCGGCATCATCCTCCAGGGATCGAAGCTCTCTTAGGTGCTGTCCCAGCTGATCCACCAGCAGCTGACTCACGTGGGCTAGCGAAGGGCCTCCGGCCAACTTGATGTTCTCGACCTGGTTTCCGAGAAACATCTGGGCGAAGTCAAGGGAGCTACCCCTAGTCAGGACGAAATCGATGCATGTTCGCATCGAGGTAAGGAACTGCTGCACCGCCTGGCGTGTCAAAAGCTCCATGATATCATCATCCGAAGTGCTCCCCGATCCCCTTTCTATCACGGGGTGGGGATGTAGATTGGCTCTGTTGGTGCAAGAGTCGAGCTGACCGCGGGTTCGGCAGGAACAGGAACAGCCACTGGCGCTTCTGGGGGTACCACTTCTGCAGGAGCCTCCACAGCCGATGACAGGGTAGTGAGCTCGACCTCCTCAGAAACCTCAGCCAAGGCTTGGGCCGTGTGGCCTTCCGGGAGGACACTGACCGTCAGACTCTCTACCTGGGCCCCCTCAGTTCTCTCTGCAAGTTATCTCAACATTAGCAAAAATGGTAAAAAGAGAAACATCCGAGACATCAAAACTTCCTTACCAAGCTGGAGGTCCAGAGATGTCGAATCCTTGGGCGAACCCTGCAGAGGAGAAGTCTCCCTGACTTCAGTGGTGGCCTCCTCTTCCTGCAGAGGAGAAGTCTCCCTGACTTCAGTGATGGCCTCCTCTTCCTGCAGAGTAATAGTCTCGGCAGCTGGAGTCTCAACTCCTTCTGGCTGGGTCAACTCTTGCACCATCTCCTCGATATGCGAGGAGGTTGCAGCCTCGGCATCCTCAGCTAATCCTGCAGCATAAAAGGAGAATGTTAAAGCCTCCTCTTTAAAATGAAAAGGGAAATCAGGTTAGAAGGTGAAAAGAATACCTTCAGCGGGAGTAACTGCCGCCAGTGGTGATACCGTCAACGGCTCGCACCCATGTATTTCCTCCTCCGAGATGTGTGAGAATTTGCTCGGATCAGGAGGAGCGGGTTCATCACCATAGTCGACCTCATCCTCAAAATCGCTTTCCTCTGCGGATAAGGAAGACGACAGCTCAACGTGAGAGGCCTCGGTAGCCGGAACCTTGCCTCTAAACACCCCAGTGGTAGGGCTGGGGTCAACCATCCGAGGACTGGAGATGAAGACAGAAGGAGACCCAGGCTGTTGTGCCTCATCCCTCCTCTGAGCTGAGGAAGACTCGGGCTGAGCTGAGATCCCCGGAATCTCAACATCGCATCCGCTCATTATATCGACCTCGAGCTGCTCGGTCTCGTCAGTGGCGGTGGGTCTGTCAGCAGGCTCCCCTTCCTCTGCAATCCTGAGGCTCCTGCGGTGTAACCTGCGGGCATGGACTAAGGGAGTGTCATCCTTTTCCACCTCTTCCTCCCTCGGCTCCCCAACACCAGAAGGGATGTCCGCGGATCGAGAAACTGCAGCCATCAAGTCTCTCCGAACCTTCTTTGGGGCAGGCTCAGCAGTGGAAGTAGAGCCTTGACGACGCTTGCCCACCGCCTGTCGAGCCCTGGTTGGTCGCGGCTCCGCCCTTGTTGGTCGCGGCTCCGCCCTTGTTGCTCGCGGCTCCTCCCTTGACCTTCTCCCGACCTCCTTTAGAGCCTTCAAGTACTGCTCGACGCCTCGCGAGCGTTTACCGGACTCCGACCTTGCTTCGAGATTTACATTGATACTCTCAATGCATGAATACTCCGGAACAAAGTAGGGTGTCTGGTTGACTTGGAAGTACCAGGAGCAGAAGCTGAAGCTCATACGGCACTTTGATCCCTCGATAGGTAGACGGAAAGTTGCTTCCGTCCCTCCGGCCACACTGTAGTACCAAGCCCGAGCACCTTCGAACAAGTTCCCTTCGAAGGCGAGTCGAGCATTGGGATTGCCGACGTAGAGTTGATCGTAGCCGAACTGTCGGGCGAAACGATTCGGCATGTACGGCTCGATTGTGCATGAAGTCCCTTGCCGGAAAAGCACATATCCGGGCCGAATGTTGATCAACCACCAGAAGACCCCCGTGGACAACCTCGTGAAGTCATCTGGGCCCGCGGAATCAGTAAATAGATCCCCGAAAGATGTACCAGGGATCTCGGGGAAGCAGCGATTGAGCTGGTAGTTCGAAGCATCTGAAATGCACTTCCGGACGAAATACATATAAGTATTACGCCAGTCCGAACCCTCCAACCGCTGTACAAAAGGGGCGAAACCCTCACTCCAAGGCACCGGCGTCATCAGGGAAGGGCAATGCATCACGTACCAAGCCATGAGGTACGTGTAAGGCAGCTCGATCCGAGGGTTGGGGCGCTTCACCGTCGGCTTCCCCTCTGAGTCAAGAATCGGCTTGCCATGGGAGTCGACAGCCTTCCCGGCCTCGCAGAAAGCCTGAGTTAACGCCCACAACCCGCTCTGAATGCCAGCCGCCACGGCCGAAAGAAGGGCTATGGGATTGCCATAGGCCAGGAGCACCGCCGGATACACTACATCGGCTACAATGACTTCATGTGGCAGCGTGGGCACCACACAACGCTTCAGCCACAGCATTAAAAAGCCCACCAACAATGCTCAATCGGAAATAGGGGTCCGGGCTTGATGGTGAAAGCTTTCGAAGACCATGTCAGGTTCGAAACCGTCCTCGTTCGAAACTGTGGTGTAGAAGCCTTCCGGAGCCTGGGCGATCCTGTCGGCAATCTCCTCGTCGGAGCTGGGAGCCAGTCGGGTTATTGGATGGTCTTTCTTATTGACATTGTTGAACAAGTAACTGGGCCAAGACAGCTGCTTGATTCCTCCCGACCTCCAAGTGGTCATCTGGCCGCAAATATGGAAATGACATAGCACTTCCCAATAAGTCTCGTACATTTGAGGAGACCCTTTCTTCATAAGGTTGAGCTCCTCAGTGGTTGGGACATATTCCTTATAGGGAGAATCCCCTGTTGCCAGCCCCGAGACCTCATGCAACTCGTGCAGTGCAAGGCCCATCTCTTAGACTGGGGTGAAGAATGTCCCCGTCAAAGAATTGTAACGCTCTAGGACCCCGAAGAAGTTCTGAGAACTCGGCGGGATGCCATACTGCACGGCCCTGACTGCTGGGTACAATCCCACATGCTCTAGCAGATCTCCAAGATCGGCAAGGACGAAGCTCACCATCCTGCGCCACCAATACTTCTCGGTGGAATAAACCCACCCGGGCGCACGGAACTCAACAGGAAAATCACCCTCCGCTTTCATAAACGCGTTGAGGAAGGTAGTGCCGAGTTTTGGTATCTCTCCAATGGGAGCTCAGACTTGCGCGACCCGGGGAATAAGCCGAGAACCGCCCTATCATGACCATCATGACGGTATACCTTCTGGGAGCCCAAGTCACCGAGGGTAATCTCAGGGACGTATCGAGAAACGTCCCATTTCATCTTCCGAGGGACGGACATGTGCTGGAGATAAGACAGCGGGAACATCCTCTCCATGTCTGGAAGAAAGAATCTTCTATCCCCTATCTGACGGAGCCATCTATAATTTCCGTCATACATGGAATAGCCGCCATCGCCGATACGATCTCCGAAGAAGAAGGCAGGCTTCTCCAGCTTGACGCGATCATCCGTTGTGAATGCTGCATCGGTCATAAGCACCCTAAGGGTTGTCATATCAACATTGGAGAGCCTTTTCTGGCGCTCTTGTGACTTGTCAGCAGTCACAAGTACTGTCCTTCGTAGCACAAAGGCCAGATCACGGTCAGCACCACCTACATGTCCAAAGTGGTGCTTCTTGGCGAGTGGGGCAGAAGGGTGTGGTACTGCAAAAGAAAAGGACACTTAATCAGACACCTTATCAAAAATGATAAGTGTCTATAGTCCAGACGCAGAAGAGATACTGGACGCAGGAATTATCAAGTCCGCGTCCAGACCTGCGAATCTGCGTCCAGACGCAGAAGAAATACTGGACGCAGGAATTATCAAATCTGCGTCCAGACCTGCGAATCTGCGTCCAGACGCAGAAGAAATACTGGACGCAGGAATTATCAAATCCGCGTCCAGACCTGCAAATACGCATCCAGGCGTGAGACCCGCGGGATCAAATCCGCGTTTTGCAAACCAAGACTTATGAAAAATCTCTAAGTACTTGGGCTCAGGTGCAAGATTCATCAAAAACCTGCACCTGATGAAAAATCTTCAAGTCCGCGTCCGGACCCTTCACAATTAGAAATATTTTAAGTGAAGAATCCGAAATGCAGGACTCGCTGGCACCGGGTCATCAAACCCGCGCCTTGGTTATCAACTCAAAGACCGCGTCTGAGACCGCGTCTGAGAATCAAACACGGTTTGTTTTCTGTGTTAATGGTTCTCCTTCAAAAGATATCTTTTTGGGTTCCATGAACTCCCATTAATGGTGAAGTTCAAGCCTAAATGGCGTTATACCTGAGAAAGAGACTGCCTGCGCGGAGGAACCGCCCCTCTGGGCCTCGGTGACAGTCGCTCTTGAAGAGGATGCGGTTGGCTTGGTCTTGGGTGCCATTGGTGATTAAGAATCCAGTAATGGAGATGAACAGAGAAAGAAGAACTCTTTTTCTTAAAAAACAAGTGCGCTCGGAGAAGAAGAGGTATCTATCTGACTGTTGCCATTTATAGGCACAAGGATTCGCGAAGATACGCGGCGCGTGGCTCGATTAGTTCTGCAGCGAGTTATCGCTTGACGCGTGGAAGAAATCATTTTGATGATTCGCGAAGATCATGCGCCATGACTCTGCAGCGAGTCATCGCTTGACACGTGGAACAGATCATTTAATGAACCGGGAAATCCGCGCGCCAAAAGGTGAAATCCCGTCGGTTCCCCAGGCCAACTGGCAGTGCAATCATGACATGGCACGGATTCGCACCCGACGGTCGCGTCTCTTCGATGGACATGCCCCGTCATCACCGCCATAAATGCATTCAAAAAGTCGCATCTCTCTAAGAAGTTCGCGTCTTTCCAGCCCGGTTGAACATCGCGTCTGCTTTATGGAAGATCAGTCGCGTTTTTCATTTCCAAAAGACGCACCCCATGAAAGTCGCGTCTGTAAAGCAGTACTATCTCTGCTCTTCAAAAAGAACTGGCGTTCAGTCCTTACTTCTGCAGATCAGTTCAACAGTACACTGGCACAAGCAGACGATCGTCCACTCCTGGCTTAAAGCGCGTCCATGACAGACTAAAAGCAATCGGGAGGTTTAGGCTGTGTATCTAGACACTCAACATGATCAACTCTGGTGGCTTCAAAGAGTTCAACAGTACACTCACGAAGACCAACTCCAGTAAGATCAAACCTGGAGCATTAACAGTCCAGTCATAGAGGAGAATTCAGCTAAAATCTAAAGTATTTCGAAATCCGTCCCATTTAACTGCGGAATATCGAAAACTTTGGAGGGGGTTCTGTAGGCTGTCTAAAAATCACTAAAAGACAAGCCATTAAAAAGCAGAGTTTCAAGTTCTAGATGCGAAGGCTCAGCACCAAGGCGCGAGGGCCCAACACCCGCGTCTCAGCATCAAGGCGCGTGGGCTCAACACCCGCGTCTCAGCATCAAGGCGCGTGGGCTCGACACCCGCGTCTCACCATCAAGGCGCGTGGGCTCGACACCCGCGTCTCAACATCAAGGCGCGTGGGCTCGACACCCGCGTCTCAACCTCAAGACGCGTGGACTCGACACCCGCGTCTCGCGCCTCGGTTATAACCGCCCTGGTTATTGGGCCAGTCACCGCCCACATAGCGGGGAAGTGGGAAAGTTGGCCCCTCATCGTGGAGCATTTTTAGGGGGCACGTTCACCCCCTAGGACCTCTATAAATAGCCTCGTTTGCTATGAGGTCGGGCAAGGAGAGAAGAGAGGGGATAGACACAAGGAGAAAGGCATCTGGCATCAGAAGATCACAGAGAGAGACAGACCGAGACAGGAGAGAGCTCAACTCTTCGTCAAGCTTGCTGCGTACAAGCTGCTCTTTGCCTACCTTCTCTTTGAGAGTTTTGGTAGACAGATTTGTGCTACTCCCTCTACCAGCCAAAGAGAAGATTCCCGGACGATCCCGACGGTCATCCGGTCAACGGAGAACAAGATTCACTCTCCACCGCCACACGAAGAACCCAGCCTTAAACAAAGGGAGGATTCAAGACTCAACATCCTCCCTCCCTTATAATGGAAGGAAAAAGCAGTTTTGTTGTAATTTTTTCATCTGATTCAAGGAAAATTTTACAGTAAAGACTTCTTTCCCTTTTTCCTGGCGCGTACAGTGACTTTGTGCCTTATCTCTCAAGTGTGAGGTTGATATTTGTTTGGCTAAGTGCCATCCCTCTAAGTGTAGAGGTGATTGAGTTTGTTGGTATCCCTCTAGTGAGAGGTTGATCTTGTGTTAGCTTTGTACCTAGCCTCTAGTGAGAGGTTGTATTTTGAGAGAGGAGTTGTGTACTCTCAAGTTGTATTTACCCAAATCCTCAGTAAAGGTTCCCTGTGTGGGAAGTCTTGTGTGGACACTATAGTGGAAATCCTTCTGTGTGAAGGCGGGGACGTAGAGCTGGGTGCTCGAACCTCGAAACACATCTCGGTGTTTGCGTTTGATCCGCTATCTCTAATTCTCTCTCTTATATTGTGCCTTGCATCATTTCATATTGCTCATTGTTGGCCCAAAGGCCCATCACTCTAGTTTTGATGATGATCAACTCATGTGTTATGTTTACTAATGATCTTGTGTTTAATTAGTGACAGGTTTGTTATCAAGATCTTAGTAGGTATGGAGCTTCAACAAAGGACTTAAAGTCAAGTTTTGGAGCTAGCACCGGTTGATTCACGAGCCTATGCATCAAGATCATATCAAGAGTTGAGCTCGTTGGATCGTGTTTGGACCAAGTCTAGAAGATGAGAAGGCTTCAAGTGAAGACTTCAAGAAGATGAAGACTTGTGTCTAGGTTTGTTTTTAGTAAGATTTTGTTTTAATCAAGATGTAAAGGATAGAGTAGTTGGTGGATTGCTCAAGTATACACACACACACACACACACTCTTGATAGTTTTGTTTTTACAAAAGATTTTTACTTTGGAAAAATACTTTTTGATTTTTGAATTTCTTATATGCATGTCTTTTATCCAAAACCAAGTTTAGAGCTTAATGTCAAAAATATAGATATCTTAATTGTGTAGTGGATTATATCCATACACACTATGCTTTAATGAGTTCAAAATATCTTATTTTTGTATCATGAAGAAGTTTGGAAAACAAGTTTTAGGAAAATACTGTTTTCAATTGAGCCAATATTTTCCTACTTACAAAAATAGTCCAAATCTTTTATAACATGCCTTGATTTTGTGCAAGCATATTTGTTTATCAAAGTATATTGGTAAACTTTTTTTGTACATTTTTATGTATTTTATGGGATTTTTATGTGAGCCATAAGACCAAGTTTTAATCCCAGTTTTTCTGTTCCAGGCTTCAGCCAAGTCGACTAGTCGACCTACCAAGTCGACTAGGGCTGAAGTCGGTCGACCGTCTCGGTCGACCGACGTGCACAGACGTGCATGCCTTGACCTGGCAGATGGCTGGTCGACCGACCCAGTCGACCGGAACTGAGAGCAGTGCTCTCTGTTTATTTCGGTCGGCCGGGCGGTCGGCCGGAGGCTCCAACGGTCGGATTTTTGACCGTTGGCGGTCGACCGGCCGGTCGACCGGCAGGCCTGACAGACCTCCAACGGCTAGTTTTTCTAGCCCTATAAATTTGGGGGTTTGGGCATTGTTTTCACTAAGATTTTTTAGTGGACTTTGAGCCAGTTTTTCCTACTTCATTAAAAGAGTTTTTCCACTAAATTGAGAGCTAATACTTCCAATCAAAAGGGGAGTTTTTATCAAGAGTGTTAAAAGAGAATTTCTTTGAGTTTTCCTCCACCATTCTTTTCCTTGTTTTTCTCACACAAACACTTGAGCATCCATTGATTATTCATTCTATAGGAGTGTTGTAGTGAGAGTGCTTTTAGGTGATAAAAGTATTGTGATCACCAAAGATCTTTTCTTTGTACTTTGAGGAGGCGGGCAAGTGTGCTCGCGATGGTTTAGAGTTCGGTTGTGAACTCTTGGTTTGAGGTGCGGCCTCGGCGAGCTTGTGGGGCTTGCGTTGTGTACGGACTAGGGAGTCCGAGAGTTGTAGGTGTTGCGGCACCGGGTGATCCATTGGGATCGAGCATAGTGGAAATCCTTCGTGTGTTGAAGGCGGGGATGTAGAGCAAGTGTGCTCGAACCTCGAAACAAATCCCTTGTGTTTGCGATTGCTCACTCTCTCTCTCTCTCTTTGTCTCTTGTTTATATCTTGCATGCTATTACTTGTCTTATCTTTACATGCTTGAAATATTGTGTGTTTAATTGTTATACTTGCTTGGGATTGTTTGCTAACACTTGTATTTAACCAAGAGAGTCAACGCGGCACCTCAACCCTTATCAAGGGAATCTAGAGGAGTTTGTCCAGAGCCCTTCACGGGGAATTCGGCAACACTCTTGTGTTATACGTGGTGTTTAGTTTAAATAGTTTGTTTAGGTCATAATAGTTTATACTTCCGCATTATTTGGCATTAAGTGACCATTAGATTAGCCATCACCTATTCACCCCCCCTCTAGGTGAACTTTCAATTGGTATCAGAGCTTGGTACTCTGATTTGGGTCTTACAACCTAGAGTTAAAGATCCTCATTTTTAGGCTAATCACAATATTTGTACACACACCATGGATTTCATGTCACCACCCACTTTTGACATTCTTAACATCCAAATTTGGAAGGTTAAGATGTCCTTGTACCTCAAAGCCCTAGGTTATCATGTTTATCTTGCCATCACTAATAATGATTATTGTTTATATGGTAAGAATATTGAGGCTAGTGCAAAAGCCCTTAATGCTTTAAAGTCTACCCTAGATGATATTTATTTATCTAGAGTTTCTAACTTTGATTCGGCTTTTGTAGTATGAAATACCCTCATCTCCCTTGGCGAAAAAGATCAATACTATGCGGGGAGCGATTCGGGTGTTGGAAGCGACACCTCCAACAAGTGCTATATGGTCCAAGGGGATAACCCCCTTGAGGTAACTACCGAATCCGAGGATGAGGATAATAACATGTCATATGATGAGCTATCTACTTTTTGTCAACTATTGCTTGAGAAATATGACATGATTAAAAAAGAAAATAAAAATTTGAAAAAGAATTTTGATTGCATGCATAAGGAAAATGATTCATTTAGAAGTAGCATTGCATGCTTAGAAAAAGAAAATAAAGATTTGAAAAATGAGAATGTTTCCTTGTATTCAAAATTGAATGATTTGTGTGAAGGAAACAATACTTTGAAAAATAAAATTGATTTGGTGAAAAAACAAAAAGAAGTTGTTTTTCAAGAAAATAAGTCTTTAAAAAGAAAAATTTGTGAAAAGGAAAAATATTTTGTTTCTAAAAAGAAAAAGAAAAATGATTCTTTATCTCATCATGCTTTACATGCCACCACTAATGAGATTAAATATTTGAAAAATAAAATGGATTGTTTGAGTTCAACTTTGAACTCTTGTGCATTTAACCATACTAGGTTGGAGTCAATGTTTTCAAAAAACAAACTCCACTCATTCATGCACAACATCATCATGCATATGCTTATGTTGCACGTCATGATCACACTCCTACACATAAGCATCCTAAGGTGTACACATGTACACATTGTGGCCGCAAAGGCCATTTAGCAAAATTTTGTTATGACAAGTTGCATCATTTTAATTTTGCTAACAAAAATTTTTGGGTTCCTTACAAGACTAACCCCAAAGGACCCAAGAAAATATGGGTACCAAAACCCCCACCCCATATTTTCGATATAGGTGAGGGATCTCTCAAGACGTGAGAGATTTGGTGCCTTGATGATGGATGCAAATGGACTTGATGGACACACATTTGATGCATCACTATCAAGGAGATTTTGGTGGGATGACCATCATGATTGGAGCTTTGGAGTTGGTAACAGTCTCTAAACTCCCATTTTATTTATGTTCATGCTTGTTCATTCATAATATTTTGAGCATGTTCATGTTTTCATTTGTTTTGTGCTTCATGTGGTGATAACATGCTTAGATGTAGTTTTTATCAAAACTTGTATTATACATGTACAAATAGTGAGCTACATTTGTTTTATATATGATTGCACTTTATGCTCATTTGTACCCACTATATGCATATGTATAGACTAGTTTTGATGATTCTCATTTATACATGGTTTGCCAATTCTTCATGTTTTACTTCATGTATATGTATTATTAATTCAAATCTAATAAATATACATGTATACCCGTGAGTCTCTTGCCTTCATGCAAATACATTTGATGGACTCTTTTATGTTTGGGATATGTATGTGTATTGTTAGTTTTGGATAAATCATACATATACCATGAAGATTAGTGTTTTAATGAAAAATGATTTTTATTTATTAATAAAATGTGACTTATGATCTTTTTGAGCTTAAATGACTATTTTCATAAAAATGCTATTTACATGATCTTTTAACACTCACATCTTCATTTATTATTTCATGACTTAGTTTCATAATCATTTTGAGCTTTATAGTCCATGAGTGATTAAACCTTTATGTACTTAGTTATGTTTTGTGAAAAACATATGATTTGATGTATTTGAAGGATTTTTAACTAGTTGTTTAAAAACTATTTTATACTAGTTATTTATTCTTCAACTAGTCTATAAGTTATACACATGATCATATTTTTAATCCATTGGATAAATTCTTTTGTATTCTCAAGATTTGATGCTTCAAGAATTGAATATTAGTTTAAATATTAGTTTTTTCCAACTCTAGGATTTATACTTGTACATATTATGGGCCACAAATAAATCTATATATGTTGGGTTTGATTGCTTATTTGTGCCTATTTGGTGTGCTAGTATAGCCTAGCTTTGATGATCCTTACATTTTTAAACTTGTATTCCCATTTTGGATTTGTGTTATGATCATCTGCTTTTATTTCATGTATATGTTTATTTTGCCAAACTTTAAGATATACATGTATACCTCTTGAGTCATTTGCCTTTCATGCAAATCTATATATATGGACTCAATTGTGTTTAGGGATATGTATGTATACTTCTTGTGTTGTCAAAACATACATATACCTTGAAATATATTTTTTTAATAAAAATTTTGTGGTGATGTTTATGTTTTCAAAATTTATGATAATTTTCACATTGTCTTATTTAAAGGAATATTGAGCTTCATTGCCTTTTTCATGTAATTTACACATATTTCATGAAAAATATTTTTATTTTATTCCTTGTTTGAAGGATTCCGTACTAGTTTTCAAACATCTTCATTTAACTAGTTCGAGTTCTTCATGTGGTAGATTATATGATGTATACACTTAAGCTTATTTTTCTATTGGTATCATTGGATATTTTCAATTGGTATCAATATGAACTCTTTTGTATATACTCATATTTTGTTTTCCCATATATGTATGTATCAATTTCATTTGGTATACTCATTTTTCATACATATATATGAGTTATTTGTGCTTGAGATAAAATTGTTTTGCATGTTTAAAGCACAAAGTTGTTTATGATAAGAAAATAAATATTTTAAGAAAAATTCTCAAGATTTGTTTTATTGAGAAAATTCAAAATTTTGTTTTATAAAAAAAAATGTTTTGATTTGTATTGCCTATATGCAAGGAGAGCTTAACATCTCTTCTACATATAGATTCATGTTGAGTGTATTGTATATTGAGGAGCTTGACAACTCTTCTTTATGTGGTACACGTGCGTAGGGGGAGCTTAACATCTCTTCTTATGCATTACATATTATATGTTATGTGAATTAGGGCTTATCATCCCTCTTTCATGTAATGTATATGTGTAGGGAAGTTACTTAACCGTCTTCCTCTTCATGAATGTATATCGCATATAACCTTTTATTGATATGTTTGATTTGACCCCTTTATTGGTTTCTTTGTTTATGACAAAAAGAGGGAGAAAATTTGATGATTTTGTTTTTACTTTAACCCCTTTGTTGATGATTGACAAAAAGGGGGAGAAGTATTTGAGATATATGCATGTTTTTGGTTAAAGGATTTATGTTTATGCATATATGTTTTGTTGTGCAAAGAGGAGAAAAAGATTTTGTGATTTTGTTTTATGCTTGATTAGCATGTTTACTCCTACATTTGCATACATGTTTATGTGCCTCATTGAATATTTATTTGTTTATGTGGTATGCATGAGTTAAGGGGGAGCTTCTTTGAAGCTTTACTTTAATCCATGCATATATAACTTCATGAGTTTTGTCATCATCAAAAAGGGGGAGATTGTTGGCCTAAAGGCCCATCACTCTAGTTTTGATGATGGTCAACTCATGTAGTTATGTTTACTAATGATCTTGTGTTTAATTAGTGACATATTTGTTATCAAGATCTTAGTAGGTGTGGAGCTTTAACAAAGGACTTAAAGTCAAGTTTTGGAGCTAGCACCGGTTGATTCACGAGCCTATGCATCAAGATCATATCAAGAGTTGAGCTCGTTGGATCGTGTTTGGACCAAGTCTAGAAGATGAGAAGGCTTCAAGTGAAGACTTTAAGAAGATGAAGACTTGTGTCTAGGTTTGTTTTTAGTAAGATTTTGTTTTAGTCAAGATGTAAAGGATAGAGTAGTTGGTGGATTGCTTAAGTATACATACACACACACACTCTTGATAGTTTTGTTTTTACAAAAGATTTTTACTTTGGAAAAATACTTTTTAGTTTTTGGAATTTCTTATATGCATGTCTTTTATCCAAATCCAAGTTTAGAGCTTAATGTCAAAAACATAGATATCTTAATTCTGTAGTGGATCATATCCATACACACTATGCTTTAATGAATTCAAAATATCTTGTTTTTGTATCATGAAGAAGTTTGGAAAACAAGTTTTAGGAAAATACTGTTTTCAATTGAGCCAATATTTTCCTACTTACAAAAATAGTCCAAATCTTTTATAACATGCCTTGATTTTGTGCAAGCATGTTTGTTTATCAAAGTATATTGGTAAAACTATTTTTGTAGATTTTTATGTATTTTATAGGATTTTTATGTGAGCCATAAGACTAAGTTTTAATCCTAGTTTTTCTGTTCCAGGCTTCAGCCAAGTCGACTAGTCGACCTACCAAGTCGACTAGGGTTGAAGTCGGTCGACCGTTTCAGTCGACCGACGTGCACAGACGTGCACGCCTTGACCTGGCAGATGGCCGGTCGACCGACCCAGTCGACCGGAACTGAGAGCAGTGCTCTCTGTTTATTTCGGTCGGCCGGGCGGTCGGCCGGGGGCTCCAACGGTCGGATTTTTGACCGTTGGCGGTCGACCGGCTAGTCGACCGGCAGGCCTGATAGACCTCCAACGGCTAGTTTTTCTAGCCCTATAAATTTGGGGTTTGGGCATTATTTTCACTAAGATTTTTTAGTGGACTTTGAGCCAGTTTTTCCTACTTCATTAAAAGAGTTTTCCAACTAAATTGAGAGCTAATACTTCCAATCAAAAGGGGAGTTTTTATCAAGAGTGTTAAAAGAGAATTTCTTTGAGTTTTCCTCCACCATTCTTTTCCTTGTTTTTCTCACACAAACACTTGAGCATCCATTGATTATTCATTCTATAGGAGTGTTGTAGTGAGAGTACTTTTAGGTGATCAAAGTGTTGTGATCATCAAAGATCTTTTCTTTGTACTTTGAGGAGGCAGGCAAGTGTGCTCGCGGTGGTTTAGAGTTCGGTTGTGAACTCTTGGTTTGAGGTGCGGCCTCGGCGAGCTTGTGGGGCTTGCGTTGTGTACGGACTAGGAAGTCCGAGAGTTGTAGGTGTTGCAGCACCGGGTGATCCATTGGGATCAAGCATAGTGGAAATCCTTCGTGTGTCGAAGGCGGGGATGTAGAGCAAGTGTGCTCGAACCTCGAAACAAATCCCTTGTGTTTGCGATTTCTCACTCTCTCTCTCTTTGTCTCTTGTTTATATCTTGCATGCTATTACTTGTCTTATCTTTACATGCTTGAAATATTGTGTGCTTAATTGTTATACTTGCTTGGGATTGTTTGCTAACACTTGTATTTAACCAAGAGAGCCAACGCGACACCTCAACCCTTATCAAGGGGAATCTAGAGAGTTTGTCCAGAGCCCTTCACGGGGAATTCGGCAACACTCTTGTGTTATACGTGGTGTTTAGTTTAAATAGTTTGTTTAGGTCATAATAGTTTATACTTCCGCATTGTTTGGCATTAAGTGACCATTAGATTAGCCATCACCTATTCACCCCCCCTCTAGGTGAACTTTCACTCATATCATTTATATGCTTGGATTTGTTTGTGTCCCTCACTTGTGTTCAACTAAGAGTGCTTCATATAACACCTCAACTTTTATTTAGAGGAATTTAGAGGAGATAGTTCAGAGCCATTCACCGGGAATTCGGCTACACTCTTTGGTTATACTAAGTGTGTTGTAATTAGTTTTTAATTTCACATAATTTGTTATTAGATTAGACTTACACCTATTCACCCCCCTAGGTGTACTTTCAAAATGTTCTACAACTAAAACTTGAAATTCTACCTGGAGGTCATCAGGCGTTTCTATGGGGAGTACTGGCACTCCTACTCCTCCTAATCTGCTGTCAGGTGTGTCATAATGTAACAACCAGTTTTAATTACTATCTTTTCATACCCTAATCATCGAATTATCGGTTGTAAAATTTTATTTCAATTGTTATTTTCAAACAGAAAAAATATAATAATAATAATAATTAAACTTAAAAATTTGTATAAATAAAATATAAGTACTTATTCAGGTATTTTCTTTTTATACACATGGGTGCATATGGAGATATTATGGTATCCTAGTAAATATAAAATGGTACAATTATCATCTCTAATATCTTAATATCATGGGTGAGTGAGAAGTATTGATTAGTCTACAATTCTGCATTATTATATCACATTTTTCTACTTATTTATGAATAAAATATCATTTCTAATTGTATTTTGGTTTACTTTGCAGATCAATCAAGAGTTTAGGGGCAAAGAAGTAATAAGAGCTTAATTAAACCCATTTTCGAGTAATTAAATCTGAATTTCTTGGAGGCCACGCAAGAGAACTTGTAGAAGATGCATTGAACCTAGACCCTTGCGCACGTCAGATGAATATCCAGACAAAAATACCCGAATCCGGATATACCAGGAAGGTCCTCGAAGCCAGGAGAAGGTCCTCGTTGAATTTTCTTTTCTTTTCTCTTTTTCTCATTCTTTTACAAAGAAGAACTTGTTAATGCTTCTATCGTCTCTCGTCCCTGTGGATTCGACCCGTTGAGCTAATGCTATAACGGAAGTACCGAGGGAACATTAGCACACACATATTTTCATTGATTTCATAAAACATACATTTTCGCGTGCTTATTCCGCTCCGATCAAACTTTTGGCGCCCTTGCTGGGGACGGGAATGGTTTTGACTTCACTTTTTTGTTAACATTTTCTTCTCTGTTTTGGTATGCAGGGTAATAATTGCAGAAACTAAACATTGCAGAAAGTTAAGCTTGCTTGCATCTCTCTGTTCAAGAAAGCACGGAGCTGTTGCTAAACATTTTGCCACAGAAATGCATTAAAAGCTGCGGAAACGCTGCACTATTTTGAGATCGTTGCCTTATATTTTGCAGGATGCCTCTAAATTGCATATATCTGTGATTTTTGCTATTTATTTTTTCTGTTTTGATTGCCTACGCACTGTAATAAATTAAAGAACTAAAATATGGTATTTGGATGCTTTTAAAACGGTTTAGACATTTGCATTTAGGCACGTGTAAATTCAATTCCAATATACTGTATTTTGTTCTGTTGTTGTGATCTGGACTAAGGTGTACATATGGCATTGCATATAGCATAGGACAAATACGTGGGTGATTTACTCGCTTTGTGTTATATTCTTGTCTATATTGCACATTTGCACGAATTGGATTTAAGGATATAACCTAATACAAGATAAGGTGGGGATTTCATCACCCTTCCTTAGACCAAAAATCACCTCCCCGCTCACAACTCAAGCCCTAATAAAAATTGATAGACGTTGGCCCCTAGGGACATCTCGGACTCATTAAGAGATTGACTGAGGGTGGAACTTATTTTGAATCTTACTCTTGTGAAGTCGGTGTCTAAGATTGGGGATTAAGAGGTTACGCCTCGAAGATATCGTGGTTTGACGTAATTAAGGCCCGTTGCTTACACACGGATACCTCCCACCGTATTTTGTCCCTACATGGCCGATTAGATTGTGGTCGAATTCAAGCAACAACCTCCCCCGGTAATCGACCAGTTAGGAGTCGTCTAGGTCAACCCTACTATAGGCTTGGTTTTGATTTTTTCTTTCTTTTTATTTGTTTGTTTGCTTTTTCTTTTCTGTTTGTGATTATTTGTGAAATGGAATTCAACAATAACAATTCTTTCAATTCAAATATGAATCCATATTTCACACCGACTCTATTTGATTCAGATAATTCTAACCTGACTTTTTACTATACGGACTAACCAAATACACTGGGTTGGACTTATTCGAATCAATGCAACCCATACCCCCGATCTTATGACCATAATTTCTAAAATAATTTTCACTCTTCACAGAGTAAATGGGGATTTACCTCCCTCGAGTCAAATTTTCAACCATCTTGTCCACAATTTTCACATTTTTCACAATATTCAGTTTCCAATTTGCTTTCTATACTCCTTTTCTAGAACCACTAATTGAAGAAAAATCTGAGTTAGAAAAGAGTATAGATGCCAACCTGCAAGAGGCCGAGCGACAATTTCAGAAAATGATAACCTCTCCAATTTCACAATATTTTTAAGAGTCTTACTCAGTTCCACCTCCTCATAACGAACAACCATCTGCCCTGAAAACGAGTAAGGAACTCTTGCATGAGTCCAAACTTCAATCTCAAAACATGTTAGACTCATAATCTTCAAAATCTTTCCAAAACCAAGATTCCTACACTCCCTTTCTGGAACATCCACTTGAAGAAAAATCATATCTAGAAAAGAGTATAGAAATCTTGCAGGAGTCCACGCTACAATTTTAAAATCTTCTACTCAGTCTATCGATAGGTTAGAAACACAATTGAGGCAATTGGTCAACATTTATAGGAATAAAGAAAACTCTCTCTTATCAACCTTTGACCAATTCAGCTATCCCTAACTCTATCGATCTGACCCAGGACTCTTGCTGTTTTGAAAATCAAGATTCCTACGCTCCCATTCTAGAGCATTCATTTGAAGAAATATCACATCTAGAAAAGAGTATAGAAATCTTGCAGGAGTCCGCGCTATAATTTTAAAATCTTCTACCCAGTCTATCAATAGGTTGAAAACACAATTGAGTCAATTGGTTAGCATTTATAGGAATGAGAAAACTCTATCTTATCAACCTTTGACTAATTCAGCTATCCCTAACTCTATTGATCTGACCTAGGTCTCTTATTATTTTGGAAACTAAGATTCAATTTCAGCACACCCATCTGAACTTGACAAAACTTCAAATGTTGAAAATCCCATTGATATTTTGGCAAGTTATCCTTTTTCTGAGATTGAACTTGAGCATGAATATGATCTTGAACCTCAACTTGATAATTCAATTTCATTGCCTGATTCCATAATGACTGAGGTATTTTAACCTGATTTCAGATTTTTTTCCGAGTCAACATTGGATCCTGTGCCAATCCATCGTGAAATTGAATCACCAATCTTTTATGATTAACTAAACTTGACCAATTTTCTACTTATGAAAGTCCCATTGACAAATTGGTAAGTTCTCATTTATATGAAATTGAACTCAGACATGAAAGTGACTTTGATTCTCAAATTTGTGATCCAGTTCAAATTCCTGAATCAATATTGACTCCACTTTTGTTACCCAACTTAAGCAATATTTTAGAGTCAGTTTTGGTTCCCACATATACCATTCTTGAACTTGAATCACCAATCTTAGAAAGTCACATTCCGTTGTAGGGAAATAAATGTGGAATAGGACTTTAATTTCTTAATTTGGACCTGATTCCTGAACCAATTTGGACCCTGAGCCTTTACTTGATTTAAGTCAAATTCCTAAGTCGATATTAGTTCATGTACTTCCTGAACCCAAATCAATCATTCCATCTTTTCATACTCCATTTTGGGACAAAGGTGTTGATAAAATTGACTCATAAATTATTTTGAAAATTTGAAAATTAGATGGGGTAAAATTCTTAATAAAAATCATCCATATATACATCATTTTAGTGGGTTGTATTATAGAGGTCTCTGGTGGGTTCCTCCGGACTCCACGCAAATTGGATTAGGCCGCATTTCGTAGACCAATCAGACCACCATCGGAACCACCACCTTGAGGTGATTTTTTCTTCCCTCTCTATTTGTTTCATGTATATATACATTCACGTTGCATTGAGGACAATGCATGCGATAAGTGTGGGGGAGGGTTTACTAACTTAGAGTTTTTTAAATTTTCTTTCTTTTTCACTTCTTTTAGAATAATTTTAGAAATCTTCCCTTTTGTATAGGATTTTTCTTTTTTTGAAAAACTTTTTGAAATAAAAGACAAAGTTTTGATCTATTTTAAGAAAATTAAGATGATCTTAAAAATTAAGGAAGCCTTACATTATGACATCTTAAACCTAGTTGAAATAATGGATCTTGTTTAAAATTATAGGTTAAGTATAACAGATTAGGGAGATAATTTTATCTTGAATTTTTTGCTTTAGATAGTTTGCACTTTACACAAACACAATTTTTGAGATGGAAACAAAGACCTAAAATGCCATAAACAAAAATAAATAAAAAGAAAAAATAAATATTATGTACTAAGAAAAAATCACTTATTAAGCTGGATAATTATGCCTCAAGAAGCTTGATTATTCACGCCTAACGGTGGTCAAAAGAAATAGATAATCCCCCTTAGTTTTGTGGCCTTATTTACTCTAGTCCTTAAACTCGAGGGATGTTTTCTCATCTGGTGCCCTAAAATCGTCTGGTCTGGGAGTCATCAGTTAAAGGCTCATTACCCGAGTGAACTAGAAAGCGAAAGAAAATTAAGGGAAGAAAAAAAGAAAAAGAAAAATATATATAAATAAATGGCTTGATGGTTGGAGTTGAAATCCCAGAAATCTTCATTATCACAAAGTGCATACTATCTAGGTTTTATGAAAGATAAAATATACAATCTAATTTTTGAATTCTTATCTTAATTGAAGATAAGATCTTGCATCTAAACTAAGTTTAAGAAAGAATAATTTTTGGTAGACTTATGACTTTAATCACTTATATTTTTGCAAAATTATTTCATAAACTTTGTCTCTCTTTCAAAATGCATTTTCAAAATACTAACATTTATCTTCTTTCTTTATGGATTTTGTGCGTGTAATCCGCTGGAAACCCTAAGGAGACAAAACTCCTCCTCTATGCGTAACCTAGAGGTTTAACGGCTTGTTATACACGCTCAGTGCAATCGCGACACCTACGAAAATGGTGTAATAACATTTGTAGTATAGTTTTTCTTTTCTTGTTTTGCTGGGGATGAACAAAAAGATAAGTGTGGGGGTGTGATTAGTCTACAATTCTGTATTATTATATCGCATTTTCCTACTGATTTATGAATAAAATATCATTTCTAATTGTGTTTTGGTTTACTTTACAGATAAATCAAGAGTTTAGGGGCAAAGGAGTAATAAGAGCTTAATTAAATCCATTTTTGAATCACCTAGAGGGGGATGAATAGGTGACTAGCTAATCTAATGGTTAATTAATGTGGAATTAAAACTATTTATGCAAACTAAAAATTCTACACACCAAGTATAATACAAGCGTGTAGCCGAATTTCCCGTGATGGGCTCTGGACTAACTCCTCAAGATTCCTCTAAATAAGAGTTGAGGTATCGCTTTGACTCTCTTGGTTGAATACAAGTGTGGGCAAACAATCCCCAAGCATATAACAATATAAGCACAAATATATCAAACAAGTAAAGATATGAGCAATAAGCATAAGCAAGATATAAGGACAAGTGAGAGATAGAGAGAGCAATCGCAAACACGAGAGATTTATTTCGAGGTTCGAGCACACTTACTCTACGTCCCCGCCTTCAACACTATGAAGGATTTTCACTATAAAACGATCCCACCGGATCACTCGGTGCCGCAACACCTACAAATGAGTTCACACTAGAACTCCTTTGGATTCTCTAGTCCCCTCACTCGTTCCCGTAAGAACTACACACCGCAAGCACACTAGCTTACCGAGGTCGCACCTCTACGATGAGCTCTCACAAGAACTCGAAACACCGCGAACCCTCAAGTCCGCCTCCTCAAAACAAGAATGAGAACTTTTATGATCATAACACTTTGATCACCTAAAATCACTCTCATAACAACTCTCCTATAGGAGAGATATATTAATAGAAAGCTCAAGTATGTGTGAGAAAAACAAGGATTGAATTTGTGGTGAAAAACACAAGAAATCACTTTTGAAAACTCTTGATAAACTCTCCTTTTGAATGAAAGTATTTGGCTCTAAAACAAGTGGAGATAAACACTTAATAGAGTAGGAAAAATTAGCTTTAAAACTCTCTAAAAATCTTGTAGAAAACAGTCCATGGGAACCCCTTTATATAAGACAAGAAAAACTAGCCGTTGGGTCCAAATCAGCAGTCTGCATTGCTGTCGGTTGACCGCCCGGTCGACCGTCCAACGGTCATATTTCTGACCATTGGGCCAGCTGTCTACCGGTCTGGTCGACCGTGGCCTGGATACAGAGAGCAGAGCTCTCTGTCGGTCGACCGCAGGTCGACCGGGGCCGTTTTCAGAGAGCAGAACTCTCTGGCGGTCGATCGGCCCTCCAGCCAAACAAGGCATGCACGTTTGTGCACGTCGGTCGACCGACTCCTGGCTCGGTCGACCGTGCGGCCGACCGGCAGAAGCCAAAACAGTATTTTTTTAGGGATTAAAAGTTTGTCATTTTTCCTTCAATAAAATTCTATAAAATCTCTAAAAATCTACAAAAATAAGTTCAGTATTATACTTTGATATACAAACATGTTTGAGTAAAATCAAGACATGTTACAAACATTTTGAACTATTTTTGTGTTATAGAAATTTTGCCTTAAAACAAAAACCTTATTTTTTCAAATTGAAAACTCTTTTTATAAAAACTTATCTAAATCTTGTGTGTGAGTGTATATGATACTTAAGCAATCCACCAACTATTCTATCCTTTACATTTTATCTAAAAATAAAATCTTAACAAAACAAACCTAGACACAAGTCTTCTCTTGAAGGTCTTTACTTGAAGTCTTCTTCTCCTTCTTGACTTGGTTCAAACTTTGATCCAATGAGCTAGACTCCTCTTGAGTACTTGATGTGGTCTTGATGCACAAGCTCTTGAATCAACACGTGCTAGCTCCAAAACTTGACTTGAAATCCTTTGTTGAAGCTAAACACCTACTAAGATTTTGATCACAAATCTGAGACTAATTAAACACAAGATCATTAGTACTATAACTACATGAGTTAATTATCATCAAAACTAGGGTGATGGGCCTTTGGGTCAACAATTTTCGGGTAATTAAATCCAGATTTCTTGGAGGCCAAGTAAAGAAGCTTCTAGAAGATGCATTGAACTTAAACTCTTGCATACGTCAGACGAATATTGTAACCCCCTGATCCCTGATGTACGTATCACAGTATCAGTACGCGATACGACGTACAAAATTGATTTGACCTTTGTGGTAGTCTAATTGAGCTGATTTTAGTTTTAAAAATTATTTTCTAATATTTTAGAATTTTCAGGATTTTCTGGCATTTTTCTGGATTATTTTGGAAAATCTTCGTAGTCGGTGTCGACCGATACCGATAATCGGCTTTACGATTTTTATTTCCCAAAGGAGTTGTATTTTGAGAATCTGCTTTCACCATGTATTTTTGAATCGTATTATCTACATTAGGGTATTTTTAGGGATTTTTCTGAATTTATCGAAAATCCGGCCAAACCAGTGTCGCCCGGTACCGGCGATAGCTTCCGAGATTTTTAATTTACAAACCGGATAGAATTTCTGCAAACCGTTGTCATATTATGTCTCATGATAATATTCTCTATTTTTTATAATTTTTGGGCACTGTTCGGAGCTGGTCGAATTTTGGGCCAATATAATAATAATAAAATATTATTTTTTTTACTTTTTTCTTTTCCCTTCTTTTCCCTTCTCTTCTTCCTTTCTCTGGAGAGTTCCCCCACCGCCTCACTCCAACCGACTTCAATTAACCACTCCCTTAATCTCCCTCTAACTCAATTTAATCCCCCTAATATATCACTCTCTCTCTCTCTTTCCCCCCACATAAATGTGTGAAGGAGGTTGTCTGCAATTTCCCTTTATCTGTTTTGGGGTTTTCCAATTTCAAATGGGATAGGAGCAGGTTGAATTCCACGAGGTTGTGACATTATTTTGGCATATGGGTTCTTGCTTGCATCTCTGTTTCTTTCTTTCTGGCTCCTCTTCTTATTCGTCTTCTCTATTGGATTATGATTCGATTTTCTCTCTCCTCTCTCTCTCTCAATTTTCTCTCTCTCCCCATCTCTTTTTCCCTCTCTTTCCCGGCGAGGCGTCGCCGCCGGCCAGCGGAGCTGGCCGGCCATGGCGCGCGCTGCCGCCGGCCAGCGGTGCTGCCCGGCCATGGCGCACAGCAGCAGCAGCGCCTCTGCTGCTGCTGCTGCTGTGTGTGAGTGAGAGTGTGTGTGTGTGAGTGTGAGTGTGTGCTGTTGTGTGTGAGTGTTGTGTGCGCGCGCGCACGCGCGCGCTATTGTGTGTGTGTGTGAGTATGTGAGCGTGTTGTTGGGTTCGGGTTCACACCCGAACCCACTATAATTCTATTGGTTGATTGGAAACCCGTTACCCAATAAGCCCTACCCATTAACCCACTAACCCACGTCCACTTAAGTCATTGGGTTTGGGTCGTGAATCTGGACCCAACCCGTTAACCCGTCAGCCTGCATCCACACCCAATAAGGTAATTTTACAGAAAACCCCCTGCTCTTTTTTTTATTTACATTTAATATTTTTGTTTACATATTTAACTCATTTTGATGGTTTTTAGTATTCGGGCGATATCGGGAGCATTCGGACTCCGATTTGGACGATTCTGGATCCGTTGCGATCGTGGAAAGAGAGCTACCTTTCCATGGCTAGTTTGTGAGTATTTTTCTTTTATAAATTATATTTTATCATGTTTAGAGACATTGATTGATATATCTTGATTATGGATAAAATACGGTAACTATTAATTATTAACTTGTCATTATTGTATACTCCTTGTCATAAGAAGAATATATAATATTGTAAGGTATTTCCTGATGTAATATAAATATAGGAATGTCATAATAATAACAATAAGTACTAATATCGACAACTCGGACACGGTCATCATACCTGCACAGCCACTGACACACAGGCCACTATGTCACCATCTTCATGAACACTATTATGTCATGTATTGGATCACAGTTAGAGAACTATAGTCACATGTATACTGCTCCACGATTCTCGGTGACACTACACTGTTACTAGACATGCATGCTAGACACCCTTATTTCACGCACATGTATCATCACTATACGGGTACTGTAGGTCAATGGACATGATAGTATCTGATACACGGACCACTGTGCATACATGTACTAGTGATACACAGATATGTTACATGGATTCTTGCTCCATATAGATAATCCACTGATACACGGATATCCCACTGCATGGCGTACTGCATTTCATATTATTGTTCTCATCGCTACACGGATGCTCGACACACATCTCAGGTTCACATATCACTGTTACACATGCATATATGGTTTCTCTATTCTGGTCATATGAATCCATGTTCCTATTACATGTATTATTGTTCCATGTTACCGTATTCATGTTATATGATTGTTTCCTGTTACTGATATGGATATTCCCGTTACTGGACATGAGAGCTATTGATATGCGATATGTGGAATCCCACATCTATCGTTCCCGTTTCCCGTTATATTGTTCCCGTTTCCCGTTATATTGTTCTATGCTATCAACAGAGCTCAGGTCCTGTTATCATGTTGCCCATATCATGTACTGTATGTGTTCTTGTTACATTGTATACTTGACATATCAGATCATAAAACTAACTTGGGTATGGGGGAGACTTGACGGTTGATTAGATCTTATCGGGTGATGTACTGGATCCATATTGTTAGTCCCACTGCAGGGGACGGTAGTGCTGCCTACCAATAGCTCCATGAGCTCCCGTTATTTGATTCGTGCTCCCCTCTTAGTGGAGGGCTCTGTTCTCAGCAGCCAGGGGTCCGTTTAAGGCCGTGATCCCGGGTATGCACGGGATACACCTACCCGATAAGAACTCCTCGACCATGAGTTTCCAATTAACATAATAAAACAGTACACAATAGTGACGTTAGGAACACTTGTTATTTGGTCACTCTCTCGTTTGGATAATGGTACCCGTAGGCCATGTCCGGATGGGTTCGACTGGAGTGCGGGCTCCAGTATGAACTGCCAGTGGTATGGGACACTGGAAGAGATTGATTAAAATACCAGGTGGTACTGATTGCTACTATTGTATAAAGAACATGACTTGCTTGTTACATGTATACTATTGTTTAGTTGTACTTGTTACTGTTCCTGATCATTTATCCGCTATCATGTTACATGTATGCGTTGTTACTTTACCTGTTTCATGCTATACTTTCTGAGGTGACGTACTACGCATGTATATGTATACTTTGCATTGCTTATATTCTGTTTTGCATTGTCTATATGCTGCCTAGGCACAACACAGTAGGATGATTATGTTGCATACTTCATCTACATGTTCATTTCCATCACGTCACTACTAACATGGTCATTTCTATCACATCACTACTAGACAACACTAATTATTATATCAACTAGATACGACTATAGCCATGACCCGATGATAACCGGCTAGGTAGTAATGGTATGAAAAGACTGACATGATTTTATATTTCTCCTGCTTATGATATACTTATTATATGGTATCACTAGACAACATCATGTATTATATATTAGTATCGTCTTGTATTACTATTGTATATATTACTACCTCCTTCATTTTACCACTCACTAGGTCGCTTTCTGACGACCCTGGGTTTGCGTGCCCAGGTTGGAGAGCCGAGTTACCGTATTCTCAGATAGTCCATTGGGTTCATATCGGAGACTCCTCATCGAGACTATTCATAGGTATCTATGTGCTTTGTTCATGTTATCTCCTTTATTCCTGTATTCCTATCTGTTATGATCACTAACCCCTTTCTGCAGGTATTCTTGTACTTATTTCCTGCTGGAACCATTGTGTCTATGGAGGTGATTTCCTGTACTGAGGCTTAACGTACGCGTGAGGTTGTTTTCACCTCGCGTATGTACGTCGCCATAACGTCCCCGTACCTACGGGATCGGGGCGTTACAGTGTGGTATCAGAGCCTAGGTTCACACCTGGTGTGGGTAACCACCTGGGTCAATGCTTGGGCTCTTACCAACAGTACAATCAGATTCAGATTTAAACTTATCTGTATCTGAATTTGGATCCAGCAACGAGTACAAGAATACCATGTCATTGACAATTCCTTCCGTGACTCTTTTGTATTCCTTACTTACAGTTGTCAACCAGAATATCCGATTTCCTTCTCGTTTTCTTTGCCGCTTGTTGCTTCCAATTCGTTCACTACCATACTTCTCCATCCCGAGTTCCTTAAAGATATCAGAGTGCGCAGTGGAAGTGTCGTGGACCCGTAACTTTTCGGCTTTGGGTTAGAAATATTGTTCTCCTATCTGATTTGAAATTTTGAGGATGAAATTTTTTGTAAGGTGGGGAGAAATGTAACCCCCTGATCCCTGATGTACGTATCACAGTATCAGTATGCGATACGACATACAAAATTGATTTGACCTTCATGGTAATCTGATCGAGCTGATTTCAGTTTCAAAAATCATTTTCTAATATTTTAAAATTTTCAGGATTTTTTGGCATTTTTTCTGGATTATTTTGGAAAATCTTCGTAGTCGGTGTCGACCGATACCGATAATCAGCTTTATGATTTTTATTTTCCAAACGGAGTTGTATTTTGAGAATCCGCTTTCACCATGTATCTTCAAATCGTGTTATCTACATTAAGGTATTTTTAGGGATTTTTCTTAATTTATCGAAAATCCGGTCAAACCAGTGTCGCCCGGTACCGGCGATAGCTTCCGAGATTTTTAATTTACAAACCGGATAGAATTTCTGCAAACTGTTTTCATATTACATCTCAGGATAATATTCTCTATTTTTTGTAATTTTTGGACACCGTTCGGAGCTGGTCGAATTTTAGGCCAATATAATAATAATAAAATATTATTTTTTTTACTTTTTTCTTTTCCCTTCTTTTCCCTTCTCTTCTTCCTTTCTCTGGAGAGTTCCCCCACCGCCTCACTCCAACCGACTTCAATTAACCACTCCCTTAATCTCCCTCTAACTCAATTTAATCCCCTAATATATCACTCTCTCTCTCCCCCCACATAAATGTTTGAAGGAGGTTGTCTGCAATTTCCCTTTATCTGTTTTGGGGTTTTCCAATTTCAAATGGGATAGGTGCAGGTTGAATTCCACGAGGTTGTGACATTATTTTGGCATATGGGTTCTTGCTTGCCATCTCTGTTTCTGTCTTTCTGGCTCCTCTTCTTATTCGTCTTCTGTATTGGATTATGATTCGATTTTCTCTCTCCTCTCTCTCTCTCAATTTTCTCTCTCTCCCCATCTCTTTTTCCCTCTCTTTTCTGGCGAGGCGTTGCCGCCGGCCAGCGGAGTTGGCCGGCCATGGCGCGCGCTGCCGCCGGCCAGCGGTGCTGGCCGGCCATGGTGCGCGCAGCAGCAGCAGCGCCTCTGCTGCTGCTGCTGTGTGTGAGTGAGATTGTGTGTGTGTGTGAGTGTGAGTGTGTGTGCTGTTGTGTGCGTGTGTTGTGTGTGTGTGCGTGTGCGCGCTATTGTGTGTGTGTGTGTGAGTATGTGAGTGTGTTGTTGGGTTCGGGTTCACACCCAAACCCACTATAATTCTATTGGTTGATTGGAAACCCGTTACCCAATAAGCCCTACCCATTAACCCACTAACCCACGTCCACTTAAGTCATTGGGTTTGGTTCGTGGATTTGGACCCAACCCGTTAACCCGTCAACCCGCATCCACACCCAATAAGGTAATTTTATAGAAAACCCCTGCTCTTTTTTTATTTACATTTAATATTTTTATTTACATATTTAACTCATTTTGATGGTTTTTAGTATTCGGGCGATATCGGGAGCATTCGGAGTCCGATTTGGACGATTCTGAATCCGTTGCGATTGTGGGAAAGAGAGCTACCTTTCCATGGCTAGTTGTGAGTGTTTTTCTTTTATAAATTATATTTTACCATGTTTAGAGACATTGATTGATATATCTTGATTATGGATAAAATACGGTAACTATTAATTATTAACTTGTCATTATTGTATACTCCTTGTCATAAGAAGAATATATAATATTGTAAGGTATTTTCTGATGTAATATAAATATAGGGATGTCATAATAATAACAATAAGTACTAATATCGACAACTCGGACACGGTCATCATACCTGCACAGCCACTGACACACAGGCCACTATGTCACCATCTTCATGAACATTATTATGTCATGTATTGGATAACAGTTAGAGAATTATAGTCACATGTATACTGCTCCACGATTCTCGGTGACACTACACTGTTACTAGACATGCATGCTAGACACCCTTATTTCACGCACAGGTATCATCACTATACGGGTACTGTAGGTCAATGGACATAGTAGTATCTGATACACGGACCACTGTGCATACATGTACTAGTGATACACAGATATGTTACACGGATTCTTGCTCCACATAGATAATCCACTGATACACGGATATCCCACTGCATAGCGTACTGCATTTCATATTATTGTTCTCATCGCTACACGGATGCTCGACACACATCTCAGGTTCACATATCACTGTTACACATGCATATATGGTTTCTCTATTCTGGTCATATGAATCCATGTTCCTATTACATGTATTATTGTTCCATATTACCGTATTCATGTTATATGATTGTTTCCTGTTACTGATATGGATATTCCCGTTACTGGACATGAGAGCTGTTGATATGCGATATGTGGAATCCCACATCTATTGTTCCTGTTTCCCGTTATATTGTTCTATGCTATCAACAGAGCTCAGGTCCTGTTATCATGTTACCCATATCATGTACTGTATGTGTTCTTGTTACATTGTATACTTGACATATCAGATCATAAAGCTAACTTGGGTATGGGGGAGACTTGACGGTTGATTAGATCTTATCGAGTGATGTACTGGATCCATATTGTTAGTCCCACTGCAGGGGACGGTAGTGCTGCCTACCAATAGCTCCATGAGCTCCCGTTATTTGATTCGTGCTCCCCTCTTAGCAGAGGGCCCTGGTCTCAACAGCCAGGGGTCCGTTTAAAGCCGTGATCCCGGGTATGCACGGGATACACCTACCCGATAAGAACTCCTCGACCATGGGTTTCCAATTAACATAATAAAACAGTACACACAATAGTGACGTTGGGAACACTTGTTATTTTTTCACTCTCTCGTTTGGATAATGGTACCCGTAGGCCATGTCCGGATGGGTTCGACTGGAGTGCGGGCTCCAATATGAACTGCCAGTGGTATGGGACACTGGAAGAGATTGATTAAAATACCAGGTGGTACTGATTGCTACTATTGTATAAAGAACATGACTTGCTTGTTACATGTATACTATTGTTTAGTTGTACTTGTTACTGTTCCTGATCATTTATCCGCTATCATGTTACATGTATGCGTTGTTACTTTACCTGTTTCATGCTATACTTTCTGAGGTGACGTACTACGCATGTATATGTATACTTTGCATTGCTTATATTCTGTTTTGCATTGTCTATATGCTGCCTAGGCACAACACAGTAGGATGATTATGTTGCATACTTCATCTACATGTTCATTTCCATCACGTCACTACTAACATGGTCATTTCTATCACATCACCACTAGACAACACTAATTATTATATCAACTGGATATGACTATAGCCATGACCCGATGATAACCGGCTAGGTAGTAATGGTATGAAAAGATTGACTTGATTTTATATTTCTCCTGCTTATGATATACTTATTATATGGTATCACTAGACAACATCATGTATTATATATTAGTATCGTGCTTGTATTACTATTGTATATATTACTACCTCCTTCATTTTACCACTCACTAGGTCGCTTTCTGACGACCCTGAGTTTGCGTGCCCAGGTTGGAGAGCCGAGTTACCGTATTCTCAGATAGTCCATTGGGTTCATATCGGAGACTCCTCATCGAGACTATTCATAGGTATCTATGTGCTTTATTCCTGTTATCTCCTTTATTCCTGTATTCCTATCTGTTATGATCACTAACCTCTTTCTGCAGGTATTCTTGTACTTATTTCCTGCTGGAATCATTGTGTCTATGGAGGTGATTCCCTGTACTGAGGCTTAACGTACGCGTGAGGTTGTTTTCACCTCGCGTATGTACGTCGCCATAAAGTCCCCGTACCTACGGGATCGGGGCGTTACAAATATTTGGGCAAAAATACCCGAATCCGGATATATCAGGAAAGTCCTCGAAGCCAGGAGAAGGTCCACGCCAAAACAAGTTTCCTAAGTTCCTGGTTTTGCCGTGAAAACGCGACAAAGGCCGCGTTTTCACGGCAATGTGGTGGGGCCACGCGTCAATTTTTGATGCGTGGGAAATTGACGCGTGGGCTCATCTCGTCTTCTAGAAACCTCTTTTGCCTATAAAAACCCCTGTAGAGGCCTGAAACGCAAGCAGATTTGGATTTATGCTAGGTTTTCTATCTTCTAGTTGTAGATTAGGATTTTTTTCTTCTTTTATTTTGTATTTTTCATTTCTTTTTTAGATCTTGTAGTAGGGCAGAGAGATTCAGAGAGAGATAGAGAGATATTGATGTAATAGATGGTGACAATCTATGTAAAGGCGCCTCCTTGCTTCTCCATTATAATCTTCTCTATCTTCTACATGATGCTTAGCTAATCTTTTCTTCTCAAGGCAATCTAACTACTAACCATCTAACTACTTACTTGATAATCCACATGAATCTAGTAGCTTCTATAAGGCCTTGCTCTTGCAAACGCCATTGATGGCTCATGATGATGGATTCTAACATTCTAACATTTCTAACACCTAACCCATTAACTTGCTAACTTGCAATGTCTTCTTTATTTCATGCTCACCTCTAACCGGTTTTGATGATTTAATAGTAGCTTGCAACTTGTTGTATGGTATGGATGTGTTGTTTGAATGTGAAAGAACCTTCTTATGTGTCATGCTCTGTATCGTCTCTTGAAGCTAAGGATTAGTGATGACCGAGGATCCATGTGAGGCAACTATCACTAAGAGGTTAGCATGGTTAGTGGATCAATTAGTAGTTAGTAGCCATGAGTTTTCTTTCGCTTTGTTTTAAAAATCAATTCCAAAATCTTTTATCATATTTTCTATCGTTGTTTTTACCATCCTCTTAGTTCACTTTTATTTTCATTTTCTTTACCACAAGCTTCATCTTCTTTCATATTTTGTTTTTCAAACTACTTCTCTTTTATTTTCACATCGCTTTCATCGCCTTCTTCACCTATCACTTCTGAATTTTCTTTTCTTTTCTCTTTTTCTCTTTCTTTTATAAAGAAGAACTTGTTAACATACGACGTGAATAAAAACTATTAATGCTTCTATAACCTCCCGTCCCTGTGGATTCGACCCGTTGAGCTAATGCTATAACGGAAGTATCGAGGGAACATTAGCATACATATATTTTCATTAATTTCATAAAACATGCATTTTTGAGTGCTTGTTCCGTTCCGATCGAGTATTGCATAAGAGATGGGAATGGAGGGCTAGGATTGCATTGATAATTGTTTAGACAAGTGGCTTAGAGAGAAAACTCATAGGTGAATTAATTTGGGCTGGTCACCTTTAACCCCTTTTCAGATCTGAACTCTCTCCTCCTCCTCATCTTCCTCCACCCACATTACCACCCCTCCTCCCTTAGCCCCTCCCCTTCTGCAGACGTGCGTCGACGCGCGCCCACAGCACACGCCCAGCCGCGCACCCACAATCGTGTCCACAGCCACGCGCGGCTAGGCCCAGCGAGCGGATGCGCGGCCAGCCCCCTGATGCACGGTGGAGCAGGGCGCGCCAGCCCCTTTCGAAGGAGACCCCGCCTGCCGGAGGCTAAATCCTACGAGCACTCGGAGGCGGGAAGGGAAAGGCTTGGCCTTTTGCTAGGATTTTCTTGTAGAGTGGTGCTAATGGATCTTCTACATCTACTTCAAAATTCTCTTAGGAACCAAGGTAATTAAAGTAAAAGTCTAAACTTTATAATTTTATTTGTTAATTTCTATAAATTAAGGCTAATTAGAGCTCCATTATGTCATTGATTAAGGATCTCCACGAAATTCCTCCTCGGGATCGTATTCGGGTCTCCCTGGTGTTGAAGATTTTCAAGTTCAAGTGAGTAGACTATCATGCCCATCAATTAAGTCATTGACATTACTAGATTCCAAGTAAATAATGTATGAAATTGATGAGGGATCGAGAGGAATTAGGGGACAACTTTCATGTAGTATAGAAGTAATCTAGCATCTTGAAGCTAGTGGCATTTTTTTCCTAAATGAATGGGTTAAAATATTAACCCCGGTAGAAGTTAGAAGCAACTAGCTAATGAATTCTTCATGGGGGTGTACATAGAACTCATATTGAGAAGTGATTAAAATTCTAGCACTTTGTGATATTGTGAAAATTTAGGGAGGGCATTATCGTATGTTAACATTCTAAATTCAACGTACATAGAAGAAAAGTGGGATTTACCTATAATTTATGGGTAAGATGAAAGTAAAATGGAATCCTATATACAAGTAACTTATGATAAGTTCTTAATGTGGTAACGATCCTATGTAATGTAGTTTCTGCAAATCATAAGGATTGATACATATGCACATATGTATATAACCGATAAGAACTATTTCGTTTATTTACATACAACATAAATATCATGTGTACTATTGTATGATAATTGTGTGATATTTACTTGGCTTGTTTGCCTAGAGGAAGGGACCGGCGTGAGCCGGTAGGAGGGAGAAGATAGTGGCCTATTGTTATTACATGTGTGTGTGTATTAGGAGGAAGGGGCCGGGCGTGAGCCAGTAGGAGAAGGAAGACGGTGGTTATTTTTCATTTGTATACATATATATGTATTTATATGGAAGAAGGGGCCAGGCGAGAGCCGGTAGGAGGGGAAAGACGGTAGTCATTTTTTTCTAATTTGTATATATTTATGTAATTATATGGAGGAAGGGGCCGGGCGAGAGTCGGTAGGAGGGGGAAGACATGGAATTAAACTTCATTTTCATGAACTATGTATGTGTGTGTTACATTAATAAAAATTACAATGTATTATTTGATTATGATGTTATGTAATAAGAGATTTGTAAGTACTATGGATATCTAAATAAAGTTATCTACTTTTCAATGCAAGGGCAAATGCCTACACATAGGAATATACACGCAGTGAAGCCACTAATGAGCTTGAACTTGTTGTTGTACTAGCAGTAATAATTAAGAGTTAATAGAACAAAAATTTTGATAGTTGAGACATCTAATTAATAATTATGGAGTTTATAGGAATGGACAAGAGAGGGTCGCATTGTATGGTTAAAAGCTATAACAATTCATGTAAGATCGATGCAGACCTCTTAAAGGTTATGAATGAGACCGAATTTTTAACTTACCAAATTTTTACTTGTATAGTTTACTCACTGAGCCATCGAGCTCACTCCATTTCTTTTCACTCATTTTAGGTTTGGATAAAGGTTAGAGACCAGTTTAGCTCGGAGGATTAAGTGATGGGTCGAACGATATACTTTTCATATTTTGTTTTTGCTAGCCGCCTTTATATGCATGCTTTACTTTGAAAACTCTTTTAGCTTGTTTATGCATGTGGGATGCTTAATGTATGTAACTTGTCCTTTGTGATATTTTGGGACTAGGGCCTTATGGTATATGTAATATTTTGGGAACTAAGACTTGTGGTTCCACTAGGTGATGGTGAGTATGAAAGAATTTGTTGATGTTATGTATCACTAAGTTGCATTGGTGGAAGCGTGATGTGGAAACATGTAATTGAGAATGTGAATTTTGGTTTTGAGACATATATACCCGATGATAAGTAGGTTGTGTAGGCCGAAATTGCTATTTGGTTTAAGTAGGCCGTGTGGGCTGAAATTGCTATTTGGTATAAGTAGGCCGTTGTGAGCCAAATTGATGTTTTATATCATGGAAAAACTGAAAACTTTAGGGGAGGTGCTACCAAATTTTGAGAAAATAATGGAGATTATGATTTATCGGGATTTATCAGACTAATCTTATGTCTACATAAAGGGACCGTTATAGTTGGTATCAGAGCGAGGTTTAGATAAGATTAGACTACATAGATGTAGTGAGTAGGGATTGATTATGTAATTGTGTGTAACTTGTATGTGTGTTTGTGTAATTGATACGAGTAGTATAGAGAGAGAGTGGAATCTTAGGTATATGATTAACCCTGAAATGTATGATTTTCAACTGTTCTCTTACATTCGAATTTGGGTACCCGCATACTTTAGTTCAAATAGATCTTGCGGGGGGTGCGGGCCCTTTGTATGGATCTCCAGTGGTATGGGACACTGGGATAGGGAAGCAACTAAAATATCAGACAAGTTGGGGTTAACTCAGAAGGAAAGGACACCTGAGTCCAATAATAAATCTAGGGTATTTGGGTATGACAAAGGATAATTGCAGGTTCTCTGATATATCTTGTTATATTTATGCAGCTTATTATTTTTCAAGAAGTTGGGAGATAAATAATCTGATATGAATTTTTTACTTTTACAAATGGGAGATTCTGACATGCCAAGATTATCATCTGATAGTTCAGAGTCAGAAAGTTTGAGTTGGATAGCAAATAGCATAGATTGGGATTACGAATCAGATGAGGCTGATCCAGAGATCATCTTTATTGGCCCCATGGACAACAATAATGTGGTGGGTCTAGTGGGACATGACGACGAGGATATAGTCAGTGATGCTGAAAGTGCTATAAGAAATATGCCAGTGACTAAAGACAAGGGAGTCGTACCTGATGATGAATTAGAACCCCAAGGAAGGATATTTTCTGGAGGTATTTGGTGAAATTCTAGCTGGACCGAAGATATGAATTTATATGATGACCACGAGTACTGGCGGTGTAAGGATGATGCTATAATGGAAGAAGAAGACCCTGAAGAAGAGGATCCTGAAGAAGAAGACCCTGAGGAAGAGTATTGGTCGGTCGCTGATATTGCATATTTATTGTTACATTCTCATGCTTGTTATATAATAAACTCTGCTTTTAATCTTATTTATTGTCTAATTTATATGCAGGGCCATTGCTGAAGGAGAGGGAAGAGACCAAAAAGCCCATTAAAATTCTGATTTCATTCAGAATTAATCCGAATCAGAAAATTAGGACAGATCAAGGCAAATCAGAGAAGATAAAAACGGTTGAAAACCAGTTAAAATAAATCTCTACAAATCATTGGTTAAAGCTGAAGATAAAAGGAGGTTTCGTCAAAATCCCAGACCCAAACTGAAAATCCAGCTGGTGATAAAAACAAATCTAGATGTGGCTACCTGGCCACACCCTGGCCGCGAAAACGCGGCCAAAGTCGTGTTTTCGTGGCTTGGTTAGATCTGTTGGGGGAGCGTTTGCTCTTTGGCTGCGTTTTCGCGGCTTGGTTAAATCTGTTGGAGGAGCGTTTGCTCCCCCTATCTTCGTACGCTCTCACCCGTTGGGTTTTTGCCTATAAATACTGGGATTTTTCAGCGTATAAGGAACGATCAAGCAGAGAGTAGAAGTTAGGCTATTCTATAGTTTGTAACTTAGGTTTTTAGTTTTCTTTATGTAATTTTTATTTTCTTTATGTAACTTAGAGGAGAGGTGATTTTCATGGAGGAATGAGAACAAACTTGTACTGAGGGCGACATCGATGTAAGTAATCTTTTCTTTCATTATTATTTGAATCGAATCAAAGTTTTCTTTTTTTTCTTTTCTTTTCTTATTTTTGTTTGCTTCCCTCTTCTGTGTTTGTGAATCCAAATGACTCCGATAGCCTCGAAGTTGCCTTGCCCTTGCAAGTGTCGTTGATGGCTTATGGTGATGGATATCCATTTCTATGGTAGTGTAGCTTGTCCTTTCATTTCATAGTGTAAATCAGAAATGAAAAAGATCCTATTTGTCATACTTTGCTCGCCTTCAAACAAAGGTACATTATCGATACGGGTCAAAGGTAAGCAGACACCAAAGAGGTAAGTAAGTTTTTTAGGTTTTAACTTTTTTCTTTTAATTTTAGTTTAGATCACCAATACCACAATCTCCCAACTCTTTTATCACTCTTTTTAATTTCTTTGTATAAATCTATTTTCTATTTTTCTCCACCTTCTCAATCTACCACTTTCTTATTAACTCAACTGTAACTTATTTTCTTTTCTTTTAAAGAATTAAAAGAAGATCTTTAACCATTGATTGTAACTTAAAAGAGAACTTGCTAAAAAAACTGCCATCACTAGTCCCTCCTTGTGGATGACGACCCGCATAGTCACTTACTATCGCGGTAGAATTGAGTACTTGCACATACTCTTCTTAAGTTCTTAAATTCCGTATTTTTTGTGCAGGTAAAACCTCAATCAAAGTATCCAGAAGAAGATCCTGAGGAAGAAGACCACAAAGGAGGAGATTCTATATGGGACAACAAAGATGAAAGCTTTACTGATTCTAATATCACTCCTTGAAGGAGACTTTGATGTATAGCATTTTTGGGAAAGGATGTCTTAGCTCGCATATTTAGAGCTTTTTAGGGAGGGAAGGTTTTGTATGTTTTGTAATAGAAATGCGTGTAAACGATGTATCCTATTATAAAAACACTTGTATATTTTGTAGGAATGTAAGCATGTCAATGTAAATCTTTTTACAGAAATATTTTGAAGCTATAAATAGAAGTAGTATGAAACTTTGCTTTATTTCATGAATATTGTTGATAATAAGAACTGACTATTCTTTGGGTATAAATGGACTTGAACTTTCCACCACCGATGCTAGTTCTTAAGGCAATGCCCCACTGCACAGTACGATCAGAAGTGTCCATCCCCCGACGAACCATGAGTTTGTGGGGGAACAATCCAATGTCTACCAGAAGGTCCCTGACAGAATGCCGGATTGGCTAGTATAGCTGACAACAGTAAGTAACCTGCGTAAAGCTCTAAAACAATTTCAGAAGTTGAACCGCCAGCATTTAAAGGAGGAGCTGATCCAACACAAGCTGATGAGTGGCTTCACCAGGTTGAGAATATATTAGGCGTCATGGAATGTACTGAGAATCAACGAGTATCTTTTACCTCTTTTATGTTCCAAGGGTAGGCAGAACGTTGGTGAGAAATGGTTAAAGGTTGAGCTAAAACCTTGGGAGAAGAAATCTCTTAGAATATTTTAGTCAAAAAGTTTAATGAAAAGTATATACCGAGGGTAGCAAAAGACAAGCCTGCAATAGAATTTCAAGATCTGAAACATGATTAATCGACAACAAATTCATTCAATTATCAAGATATGCTGAGAAGCTGGTATTTGAAGAGGATGATCGAATAAAAAGATTTGTGAGGGATTTGAAGCCTAAAATTAGGAGCAAATTTATTTCATTTCAACTACAAATTTATAGTCAAGCCGTAGAGAAAGCACTTTAAGTTGAAAGGGATATGCAAGAAAATCAGGACGTAAGAATCAGAGAGTTGCCTTCCATAAAGCGCCCCGGTATGCTAACGTACTGAGATTTGGAGTTTACCCTTTCAAGCCCGACGGAGGTGCTGGGTCTTCCCTAATGTCTGTCCCCCTAATGTCAGTCCAAAGAACCATGATGAACTCGTGGCCCAGGTTTTCTCATGCAACGTCACCTACATCCTTTCCACATTCCAGTTTTGCAGGAAATATATGGCGTCCAAGGTGCAACCGCAGTCACCCTAGTAATTGTTCCGTTGGCAAACAATGCTTCGCTTGCGGCAAACAGGGACATATGAGGAGAGATTATCCAACTTTACACAGACGTCCAAGCGCTAGTAGAGTAACAGTAGACCGACTCCTGGCATCGCCACAATAGCAACAGGACCAACAAGTGCTTTTCGACAGCCTGCTAGCACAACCCGTACATCAATGACTCAGGCTTCAGTACAACAAAACAGGGCTCAAGGAAAAATGAATGTTGTAACTTCGCAGGAGTCTCAAGCATCCAATGTAGTGGTCGAAGGTACTATTTGTATACCTGAAAATATTGCTCGAGTATTATTTGATCCCGGTGCTACACACTCCTTTATTTCTTCATTATTTGCAACAAAAATTAACAAGAAATCTGAACTTGTGAATTATCAACTAGTGGTGTCAACCCCTGTAGGGGAAAAATTTACCAGTACTGAGTACTATAGAAAATGTGAAATTATTATAAGAGAAATGAAAACACAAGCAGACTTGATAAGCTAGGAGAGATGGAATATGACCTCATCCTATGAATGTATTGGTTGTCAACATTCCATGCACATGTAGACTGTCATCAGAAGGATATAATCTTTAAGTTGGAAGGAGCTTCAGAAAAAGTATATGAAGTGATGAAGAATAAAATAAGTATTCTAGTAATTTTAGCTTTAAAAGCCACTAAGTTATTGAGGTATGGGTGTCAAGGATTCTTGGCAACTATAATAGATAAGGAAGGCATGGAGACAATAATTGAAAATATAGCAGTAATAATCCTAATGTATTCCCGAAAGATCTATCAGGCTTACCTCCAGATAGGGAAATAGAGTTTTTTATTGAACTTCTACCGGGGACAAGTCCCATATCAAAGGCTCCTTATAGAATGGCACTCACAGAGATGAAAGAATTAAAGAACCAACTATAAGAGTTATTAAGCCTAGGATTTATTTGGCCAAGTGTATCACCTTGGGGCGCTCCCATACTATTTGTAAAGAAGAAGGATAGGAGCATGAGACTGTGTATAGATTATCGTGAACTAAACAAAGTCACTATCAAAAATTGATATCCACTTCCAAGGATTGATGATTTTTTTGACCAGCTTTAAGGTGCCAGTGTATTCTCCAAGATAGATTTAAGATCTGGATATCATCAATTAGAGATTAAACCAGAAGATGTATCTAAAATGGCTTTTAGAACCAGATATGGGCAAGAATTTTTAGTGGTGCCGTTTGGACTGTCCAACGCCCCAGCAGCATTTATGGAACTGATGAATAGGATCTTTCAGCCATACTTTGATCAGTTTGTGGTGGTGTTTATTGATGATATATTAATTTACTCAAGAAGCATAGAAGAACACGAGAAGCACTTAAGGATAGTATTACAACTATTGAGGTAGAAACAACTTTATGTAAAATTCAAGAAGTGTGAGTTCTGACAGAAAAGTTGGATTCCTCGGTCACATTATAACCAAGGAAGGAATATCGGTAGATCCTGCAAAGATTGAAGCAATTAAGGATTGGCCTCGACCTACCAATGTCATGAAAGTGCGGAGTTTCTTAGGGCTGGTTGGGTATTATCGAAGATTTGTAGAAAGATTTTTCAGAACAGCAGTACCACTATCACAGTTAATCAAGAAAATCCTCAAATTTCATTGGAGAGAAAATCAGGAGAAAAATTTTCAAAAAATGATGGATAAACTAACTTCGGCTCCAATCCTAGCCATACCCTCCAAGACTAAATGCTATGTTATATATAGTGATGCGTCGAAGTCGGGGCTGGGGTGTGTGTTGATGCAGCATGGTAGAGTAATTACATATGTTTCTAGGTAGCTTAGGAACTATAAGAGGAATTACCTAACCCATGATCTAAAGCTGGCTGCAGTTATATTTGCCTTGAAAATATGACGACATTTCCTTTATGGGGTATCTTGTGACACACACACACACACACACACACACACACACACACACACACAGATCATAAGAGCATAAAGTACATCTTTATCCAAAAAGAATTGAATATGCACCAAAAGAAGGTTGTTGGAGTTAATGAAAGACTATGATTTGACCATTCATTATCACCCTGAGAAAGCCAATGTAGTGGCTGATGCTCTTAGTCGGAAGTCCGAAGGATCTTTAGCTGCATTGTTAACCTAACAAATCAGTTTGTTAAAGGAAATAGGGAAGATGCAAATTGAAGTTCTAATAAAAGAACCCATGTTGGGGATAGTCAAGTGAATCATCAAGTCAGCATTAGATTCGATCTCTATAAGTAAATGAAGGAAGCACAACAGAAGGATGACCGAATAGCTAAGAATATTGAAATGGTGTAAAGAGATGAAATTCAAGATTTTACCATTGTAAGAGGCTTATTGAGAAGGGGAAGCAGGTTATGTATACCTCCAGACTTTAAACTCAAGGAGCAAATCATGACTGAAGCTTATGCACCCCTTATATAGCACATCCCGAAATAACCAAAATGTATCAGGATCTGCGATCAAATTTTTGGTGGGAAAGAATGAAGAATGACATAGCTAAATTCGTACAGAGATGCATGATATGCCAAAAAGTCAACGCTAAACACAAGAAACCTCCGAGACTTCCATGCCCTTGCAAATTCCCGAATGGAAGTGGATCTATATTACCATGGATTTTGTGACAGGACTCCCTAAATCCCCTCAAGGATATGATGCCATACGGGTGATAATCAACTGACTCACAAAGTCTGCCCGTTTTCTACCCATTCGAGTAAACTACTCAATGGATAAGATAGCTCAAATATATCTCCGGGAGATAATCCAGATTCATGGAGTGCCCAAGACAATCGTGTCAGATCAAGATCCTCGGTTCCAATCAAGATTTTGGGTCCGTCTATCCAAAAACTTGTGCACTAAGCTACATCCAAGCACAATGGCACACCCGCAAACTGACGGCAAATCAGAAAGAACTATACAAATATTAGAAGTATGCTGAGGGTATGCATAGGCAATTGGAAAAAATACCTACCACTAGTGGAGTTTGCATATAACAACAATAACAATCAACTATAAGAATGCCACCTTTTGAAGCCTTGTATAGTAGGAAATGTAGATCCCCAATATGTTGAGAAGAAATGAGAGACTGAAGGTTGTTAGGAACTGATATAGTTCAACAAACGACAGGGAAAATTTGGAGAATAAGGAAGAGAAAAGGCAACCCAAAGTAGACAAAAGGCATATGCAAATCGACGCCGGAGACCCTTGGAGTTTGCAGAAAGAGATAAAACTTTTCTGAAGGCATCTCCAATAAGAGGAGTAGTATGCGTTGGCAGAGGAAATAAGTTGCACCCTTGGTATATTAGACCTTTTGAAATATTAAAAAGAATGGGACCACTAGCCTATCAGTTAGTGTTGCTACTGGAGATTGAGAAAATATATAACGTACTTCATGTATCACAGTTGAGGAAATACATATCAGATCCCAGTCACGTCCTAAACTACTCATCACTACAACTCCAAGAAGATTTGTCTTAAACGGTGGAGCCAGTACAAATTCTAGACCATAAAGAGAAACAATTGCGGAGCAAAGCGATTCCTTTGGTAAAGGTATTGTGGAGAAGCCAAAAGATCGAAGAAACTACCTGGGAATCAGAAGAGAAAATGAGGAAGACTTTCCCACAACTTTTTCAAAGTACGTTGAGTTTTGGGGACGAAACTCCCTTAAAGGAAATAGAAATGTAACAACCGGTTTTAATTAATATCTTTCCACACCTAATCATCGAATAATCCATTGTAAAATTTTATTTCAATTATTATTTTCAAAAAGAAAAAATATAATAATAATAATAATTAAACTTAAAAATTTATATACACAAATATATAAGTACTTATTCAGGTATTTTCTTTTTATACACATGGGTGTATATGGAGATATTATGGTATCCTAGTAAATACAAAATGGTGCAATTATCATCACTAATATTTTAATATCATAGGTGAGTGGAGGGAGTAGATTTGCATGAGAGATGGGAATGGAGGGCTAGGATTGCATTGATAATTGTTTTAGCCAAGTGGCTTAGAGAGAGAACTCATAGGTGAATTAATTAAGGCTGGTCACCTTCAACCCCTTTTCAGATTTGAACTCTCTCCTCCTTATCTTCCTCCATCCACATTACCACCCCTCCTCCCTTACCCCCTCCCCTTCTGCAGATGCGTGCCACCGCGCGCCTACAGTGTGCCTACAGCCGCTTGCGGCCAGGCCCAGGCCCCCCTAACGCGCGACCAGCCCCCCCAACGCGCGGTAGAGCAGGGCGCGCCGGCCTCTTCCGCAGGCGACCCCGGCCTGCCGGAGGCCAGATTCGATGAGCACCCAGAGGCGGGAAGGGAAATAGTTGGCCTTTTGCTAGGATTTTCTTGTAGAGTGGTGCTAGTGCATCTTCTACACCTACTTCAAAATTCTCTTGGGAACCAAGATAATTAAAGTAAAAATCTAAACTTTACAAGTCTATTTTGTTAATTTCCATAAATTGAGGCTAATTACAGCTCCACTATGTCATTGATTAAGGATCTCCACGAAATTTCTCCTCAGAATCATATTCGGGTCACCCTAGTGTTTAAGATTTTCAAGTTCAAGTGAGTAGACTATCATACACATCAATTAAGTTGTTGACATTACTAGATTCCAAGTAAATAATATATGAAATTGATGAGGGATCAAGAGGAATTCGGGGACAACTTTCATGTAGTATAGAAGTAATCTAGCATCATGAAGCTAGTGGCATTTTTTTCTTCCTAAATGAATGAGTTAAAATATTAACCAATGGTAGAAGTTAGAAGTAACTAGCTAATGAATTCTTCATGATGGTGTACATAAAGCTCATATTAAAAATGAACTAAATTCTAGCATTTTCCGATATTGTGAAACTTTAGGAGGGCATAATCATATGTTAACATTCTAAATTCAATGTACATAGAAGACAAGTGAGATTTACCTATAATTTATGTGTAAGATGAAAGTAAAATGGAACCCTCTATACAAGTAACTTATGATAAATTCTTAATATGGTAACGATCCTATGTAATGTAGTTTCTGCAACTCACAGGGATTGATACATATGCGCATATGTATACAACCGATAAGAACTATTTTGTTTATTTACATACAATATAAATATCATGTGTACAATAGTATGATAATTCTGTGATATGTACTTGGTTTATTTGCCCAGAGGAAGGGACCAGCGGGAACCTGTAGGAGGGGAAAGATGGTGGCCTATTGTTATTACATGTGTGTGTGTATTTATAAGGAGGAAAGGGCCAGGCGGGAGCCAGTAGGAGGTAGAAGACGGCGGTCATTTTTCATTTGTATACTCATATATGTATTTATAAGGAGGAAGGGGTTGGGCGGGAGCCGATAGGAGGGGAAGATGGAGAATTAAACTTCATTTCCTTTAACTACATATGTATGTGTTACATTAATAAAGATTACAATGTATTATCTGATTATGATGTTATTGAAAACACCTAGAGGGGGGGTGAATAGGTGTAAGTGCTAATCTAAGAACTAAATGCGCTAAATGCGGAAGCTAATGCAAATCTTACACAAACTTAATACAACACAACAAGTGTAGCCGAATTCCCCGTGAAGGGCTCTGGACTAACTCCTCTTGATTCCCCTTGAATGGGTTGAGGTGCTATGTGAAGCTCTTGTTGGTTAAGTATAAGTTAGGCACACACACAAGCAAGCCAAGCAAATAAGGATGAATAGCAATATGAATATATGCAAGGCAACACAAGAAAATAGATATGTATGATATGGATGATGCTATGCACAATATAAAGAGAGAGAGTTGAGAGATATTGGATCAAACGCAAACACATGGATATGTTTCGAGGTTCGAACCCCTAGCTCTACATCCCCGCCTACACCACCGTGTAGGATTTCCAATCCACTATCTCCCACCGAGGGAACCTCTACCGAAGAGGATTTGTACAACAAGGGAGTACCGAACTCCTCTCTCAAACAACCACCTCACAACCGAGGGGTAAGCCCGTAGCCAATACAACAACCACAACACCTCTACCGAAGAGGGTTTACAAACCAACTCCACCTCTCACTAGAGGGAGCAAACCAATCACCCGATCACCTCTACCGAAGAGGGATACAACAAAAATAAGGGTGTACAACAAGTGGTTCTAAAGACCACAAACTCAAACTCTCTTTTCTTTTTCTCTTTTTCCACAAAACAAGAGATCCTAATAGATTAGGATAGAAGATAGCTCCAGTGTGAAAACTAGGTGTTTTTGGAAACAAGCAACAAAGAAAATACTTGAAAAAACTCTTGTAAAAGATAGAGAATGAAAACCAATACAAATATCCCAAATTCCTATTTTCTTTGATTTTCCAAACACCCAAAACAATACAAAGATGAATCTTTTTGGCCCAAAACACTTTTGAAATCTTTTAAAACACTTCAGAAAACTGAGAATTTTTGCTCTTAAAAATCTTGATGAAAACCTCAAACAAATGGGGTATTTATAGCCCCATCAGAAAACTAGCCGTTAGGCTGATGTGGCAGCCTGACAGGCTGACGGTCGACAGGCCCGGTCGACCGCCAACGGTCAGAATTATGACCGTTGGGCAACCACGGTCGACCGGCACGGTCGACCCAAACAAGCAGAGAGCATTGCTCTCAGACCCGGTCGACCCGGACGGTCGACCGTCCAAAGTCTGCCAAACGTGCACAGATTTGTGCACGTCGGTCGACCGGCTTCACCCAAGTCGACTAGGTCAGTTGACTTAGTCGACTGATTGAAGCCTGGAATAGAAATCTGGATAAGAAAAACAGTTTAAAAATATTTTAATAAATCTTTTAACACATCTAAAAATCCACAAAACTTGTTTTAACATTTTATATTGAAACATAAACAAGTGATAAAAATTTCAAGACATATATCAATCATATCAATTCATTTTTGAGTCTTGCAAATTTTATCAAAACCAACACTTGTATTTTTATCAAACTTAATTTTTCAATACATGAATAGGATAGTCAAAATAAGTTTGTCTAGCAAGTTTAAAGCATGTATGTATATCTAGAACATATCTAATATATATAGAAATAAAGTAAACTTGTTTTGATCTACTATTCATGAAAACCAAATCCAAAACATAAATCTTGTGTGTGTTATGCACTTGAGCATATCAACTATACTAAGCTTTACAAATGGATCTAAAACACACTATCTAAACTATGGATACCTTAGTCTTCTTGATGATCTTCATTTTCAAGGCGACTCGATCCACAAACACCGTGATCCATGAGCTAGGCAAGGTATGATCATGAAGCTTTGGCCCTGGAATCACTATTAAAAGCTTCTAAACTCCTTGTTGAAGCTAATCACCAACTAATATCTTGGTTAAAGATCTGAAACTTAAACAACACAAGATTATTAGTAAACATAACTACATGAGTTAATCATCATCAAAACTAGGGTGGAAGGCCTTTGGGCCAACAATCTCCCCTTTTTGATGATGACAAAACTCATGGAGTTATATATGCATGGATTAAAGTTAAGCTTCAAAGAAGCTCCCCTTAACTCATGCATAAACAAATAAACAAAAGATATGCAATGAATGTACATAAACATGTATGCATCAACATGCATAAAACACATAAATATATTCTAGAAGCTCTAGATACCAATTAAATTAATAAAACATTAACAAAAACACTAGATGCTCTAGATACCAATAAAACTTAATATATGCAAAAACATAAATATGCATATATAGAAACCAAATTATTCTCCCCCTTTTTGTCACTCATCAACAAAGGGGTAAACAATCAAAACAATAAATGAGGGGTAAAAAAATCTTTCTCCCCCTTTTTGTCAATCAAAACAATAAAACAATGTTCTCCCTCTTTTTGTCTAAAAACAAAAACAAGGTCAATAAGGGGTGACTATAAAAACATGATATCAATTGAAAATATGTCAATGAAGCATCTTGATACAATAGAAAATAAACAAAGATCAATAAATGTTATATGCTATATACATTCATGAAGAGGAAGACGCTAAGTTAGCTTCCCTATACATATGCATTACATGAAAGAGGGATGTTAAGCCCTAATTCACATAACACATATTATGTAATGCATAAGAGGAGATGTGAAGCTCCCCCTACACACGTGTACCACATAAAGAAGAGATGTTAAGCTCTTCAATACAAGATACACTCATCATGAATCTATATGTAGAAGAGATGTTAAGCTCTCCTTGCATATAGTCAATATAAATCAAAAACTTTTGTATTTTTCTTTAAACAAAATTTTTAGATACCAATTTAAAACACAAAACATCTTGATATGAAAAGATAGTATTTTTCTTTTTTAAGTCATATAAACAATTGAAATGACTATTTTCTATCATAAAGTAAGGGAGTGGAAATACAAATACCAATTGAAATATGAAAATCGAATTTTCTCCCCCTTTATGAAATACCAACAAAAATTATGCGTAGGCTTGTAATAAGATACCAATTGAAAATTAAATCAATCGAAATAAAGTTGAAGCTCAAGCTCTAGCATAAACAACATTTATGTGAAAAATTTATATCTTAAGCACAAATAAAACAAGTATATGTGTATGAAATAGAATGAGTACCAATCACCAATAAATGATACCAATTGAAAATATACATACACAATAAACATATGAGTATACAAAAAGGATCAAAATTGATACCAATTGAAAGAGTTCAATGATACCAATTGTCATAACAATAAAAGCATGGTATAACTCATATAACTAATCCTCCCATCTCATGCACAAGTTTAAAAAGATTTTCAATATAAAAACATACAAGGCATGGACTCCCATCCAACCTCCCGTAAAGGGTAGGGGTTTTCAAAAATAGGTTTGAAAATAGAGTACGTTTGAAAAACTCTACCAAAATGAAGAATACCGTAACTAGTTAAATGGAAAATCTTTTAAACTAGTACGAAATCCTTCAAGTAAGGAATACAACAAAAATAATTTTTATAAAACACATGTAACACATAGCACAAAAACACTCTAATATCCATAAAGTCCATAAAATTTTCAAAAAAAAAAGGTGAGTGCACTAGTGTTATGTGGAACATGGTATCATGAAAATGTCAATAAAGCTCAATATTCCTTTAAACATGAAAACATGAAAATCATCAAAACTTATTTAATCTTCAATGGCATATGTATGTTATGTACAAACTAAAGTATACATACATATCCAAAACTCAACGAGTCCACAAATTATATATGCATGAAGGCACGTGGCTCAAAAGGATATTCATGTATATCTAATAATTTGGACAAGATAGACGTATACATGAAGTTAAACAATTAGACACAAAATCAAGAAAAAACTAAATCTTCCTCCAAAACAAATTTCATTTCATGGTATATGTATGAATTGTCAACACAATAAGTATACATACATATCCCTAAACACAATTGAGTCCATATATAGATTTGCATGAAAGGCAAATGACTCAAGAGGTATACATGTATATCTTAAAGTTTGGCAATACAAACATATACATGAAGTGAAACACTCAATCATAAAACAAATTCAAAAATGAGAATACAAGTTTAAATATATGAATCATCAAAACTAGACTATACTAGCACATTTAATGGGTTCAAATAAGCATTCAACTCAAACATATATAGATTTATTTGTGGCCCATTATATGCACAAGTATACACCAAGTTTTAATGAAAACTAACATCTAAACATGTAATCTACACATGAAGCATAAAACGGAATAAAAATCAACATGATAAATAAGAACATGATTATTAAGAAAATTCACAAGTTATTAGAACTATGATATACGCAATATCAACCAAAAAAATAAGAACACAAAAGAATTTATCCATATAAAACATGGGTGTCTCAAAATAACTTAAACATGTATATCACAAATCTAATAAGCATGGCATTTTCAAACTAATCACGAAACAATGAAACATGCTAAAAACATATGATATGAAAAGCATATAAGGAGTTAGAGATTCGATACCAAAACCAATGAGGGCACCGCTCTAGTTCTCCAAAACATGATGGTCCTCTCCACCAAACCTTCCCTTGAAAGTGATGCATCCATATGATTTCCATGAAGCTCGGAACGCATCCACTCCAAGGTGCCGCTACTCTCACGTCATGTGAGAGCCCACACCAACATCAAAAATAATAGGATGGGTGGTCTTTGGTACCCATATCTTATTGGATCTATAGGGTTAGTACCTTCTCTAACCCAAACAAAATTCTTTGCTAAATTTGAAGTATGTAATCTATCAAAGTAAAATTTAGCAAGGTGGCCCTTACGTCCACAATGTGTACAACTGTACACATGAGCATACGTGTGATGGTGTCCGTGAGGAGCATGTGTATGCCGTGGAGGGTGTGCATGCATAAAGGATGGAACTTGTTTCTTTCGAACCAAGGATTCCAAGCGTGAGTGGTTCATGGCACATTGGCTCATAGTGGAGCCCAAACAATCTACTCTCTTCTTTAACATACAAATATCATCATTAATCTTAGAAGAAGAGGTACATGCATTAAGTAGACTAGATGAAGAAGCTACACTAGCATGACAAATATGTGCATCCATCTTATTTTGCAAAACAATGTTTTTCTTTAGACAAACATCTAGATCATTAGAAACAGAAATTATTTGTTTTTCAAAGCAACATTCTCTTTTAAAACAAAATCAATTTTTGAAGATAAAAACTCATTTTTCTTCAACACATCATCACAATTATTTTTAGATTTTAAAAATTTATTTTCTTTTAAGGCAAGGTCTAGTTGAGATTTCAATGAATCCCTTTCATTAGCAATCTCATCCTTCTCTTGCAAAACAACATCAAGTCTAGAAATTAAATTTTTATTTTCATTGTTAATGCCTAGACTTTTCTTTTTCAAAATGTTATATTTTTCAATCAATTTTTCACACACAATAGATAGTTCTTCATTTAAAGCATGGGGATCAATATTATCATCACATGAAGAACTAGCACTATCATCACAATCTAAGTGGGGTTCCGATTGTACCTCAAGAGAGTCATTCCCTTGGACCATCAAGCATTGTGAGTCAGATTCTCCACTAGACTCCTCTTCTTAGATTTGTACTTGAAGCTCGGAGTGGTGGTTATTGTCAATTTGTTCCACACTACAAAAGCGGAATCAAAGTTAGAAATGAAAAGTCACCTAGAGGGGGGGTGAATAGGTGACAATGCTAATCAAAGGGCAAATAAAAATTTAAAGCTACAACAATTACAAACAAGAATCACAAGATGAATGCAAGCAAGTAAGTATGACAATGAATATGATGAGCAAGTAATAAGTGCAATCAAAGTAGAGTAAGAATTGCAAGAATGTAAACCAATCGCAAACACAAGGATATGTTATCGAGGTTCGAGCACCCAGCTCTACTCCCGCCTTCCCCAGAAGGATTCCGACCACTTTCACTATCACAAAGATCTCAAATACAATGGAGTACCCAACTCCTACAATCTCAAGAACAAGTAATTTCCTTGGTAGTCAAAAGACCACAAACTCTCTCTTTCAAATATCTCTTCCCTTACAAAGGTCCTTAGAGAATATTAAGTAGGAATGAAGCTCTTGTTGTAAGTGAAGAAAGAAAATTAAATCAGAGAGTGTTTGAAAACCCTTCAGAAAATCAGTGAGAAATTCAGCATAAAAACCAAGAAACAAGTCTCTTTTGAAAGCCTTAAACTTTTGAATTTTCTAGCAAAACTTGTTGTTGTAACCAATCTCTCCCCAAACATCCCTATTTATAGGAGAGGGCTAGGGTTTAGGGATAAAACATATTTACTGATGTTTAGGAGGTAATTAGAACAAAATATATCCTTAAACGAATTTTTAAACACAAAAGACAAAAATAAACAGCTCTTAAAAATCTGCCCGTTACTGTTCAAACGGTCAGATCGGTCGACTGGGCCGGTCGACCGGTAGCACAAAAATTCGACCGTTATAGGCAAGCGGTCGACCGACCCGGTCGACCGAGAAAACCTGTGAGCAAAAACAATAGTCCGGTCGACCGCCCCGGTCGACCGACAGACATGCACATGGATACGTGCATCTGCCAGAACTTCGGTCGACTGGTCCGGTCGACCGGACCAGACTGACACAGACTCGGTCGACTACCCCGGTCGACCAGATCAGGTCAAAAATTGATTTTAGAAAAGAAAACAAAGAGGATTTTGATTTTAACAAAATACTTTTGAACAGGGAATAGTATAAAACATAAATATATATCTGTAGGCAAAAACTTGTATGCAAAATATTTTTGTATAATTTAAAAGAAATTATTTTGGAATGAGCATGTGCGCAAAAACGTGTGTGATAGAGCTTCAAACCTATCCACTATTCTTTAACATACTATAAACTGAAAAACAAATTACATGAAGACTTCTTGTGCTATCTTCAAGTCTTTGAGCCATCCAATGCCTTGCTAGAGCCTTCTCTTCTATGATCCTTCCTTGATGTGCAATTTGCCTTCCTTACTTTGTGGAACTTAGAAGTTCTTGCAATAGCTAAGCGAATGGTCTCTAAACATGGTACAAACCTGAAACTTATCTTGAATAGAATCATTAGTACCAAATAGCACTAATTTGGTTTGTCATCATCAAAACACAAAGCAATTGGAGAGTGTAACCTCTTGGGCCAACAATCTCCCCCTTTTTGATGATGACAAAACAAATAGGCTATTAACAAAATATAGGGAGGAGAAAACTCCCCCTCAAATTATGCTATACATAAAACACAAGAATATGCTCTAAATACCAATAATTGAAATAATGCACCAATTATTGAAACTAATTAAAACACAAAAATTGCTCTTGATACCAAAAATATCAAAACAACTAAAACACATGAATTCATAAAACCAAAACATATAAATTCATAAACAAATCTTAAAATTAAAGCATATAAATTCATATGGAACCAAGACCAAATGAACTTATTTTTGTCATGTAAACTTATTCTCCCCCTTTTTGTCATACATCAAAAAGGGTTATGAAAAACATGTCTATTCAATAATACAAACATTAAGTTCTCCACAAATAAACGAAAATCTAGCAAAATCAAGAGGTTTAGTGAAAATATCGGCTAGTTGTAAATCCGTGGAAACATAATCAATCTCTATATCACCTTTCTCAAAATGATCTCTAAGAAAGTGATATCTAATCTCAATGTGCTTGGTCTTACTATGTTGATTTGCATTTTTGGTCATGTGTATAGTACTAGTATTATCACAAAATATTTTTATATGATCAAAGTGCAAATCAAAATCAAGAAGAGTATGTTTCATCCAAAGGACTTGTGCACAACAAGCCCCCGCGGCAACATACTCCGCCTCGGCGGTTGAGATAGCTACGGAATTTTGTTTCCTAGAGGACCATGAAACAAGACAATTACCAAGAAATTGACATGTCCCACTAGTACTCTTTCTATCTACTCTACAACCCGCATAGTCGGCATCCGAATAACTAGTCATTGAAAAATCTATAGTTTTTGGATACCAAAGACCCATTCCAATAGTGCCCTTAATATAACGAATAATGCGTTTTACCGCAATAAGATGAGACTCTTTAGGACACGATTGAAATCTAGCACAAAGACACACACTAAACATGATATCCGGCCTACTTGCCGTCAAATATAAAAGACTTCCTATCATGCTTCTATATAATTTAATATCAACATTTTTACCTTGTTCGTCCTTATCAAGCTTGGTTGTAGTTGCCATTGGAGTGTTGCAAGCCTTTGATCCTTCAAGCCCAAACTTCTTTACTAGCTCCTTTGCGTACTTGGCTTGGTTAATGAAGGTTCCGTCTTGCAATTGCTTGATTTGGAGTCCAAGAAAGAAATTAAGCTCACCCATGGAAGACATTTCAAATTCTAGTTGCATTACCTTCTCAAAATCCTTGCATAAAAACTCATTAGTAGATCCAAAAATTATATCATCAACATAAATTTGCACAATTAAAATATCATTATCAACATGCTTAGTAAAAAGAGTTGTGTCTACTTTGCCTTTAATAAAATCATTTGAAATGAGAAAACTAGAAAGCCTTTCATACCAAGCTCTTGGAGCTTGTTTCAATCCATACAAAGCTTTATCAAGTTTAAAAATAAAATCGGGATGAACATGATCAATAAAATCGGGAGGTTGAGAAACATAAACTTCTTCATTAATAAAACCATTCAAAAATGCACTTTTCACATCCATTTGAAAAAGTTTAAAATTTTTAAAACATGCAAAAGCTAGTGTCATCCGTATGGCTTCAAGCCGTGCTACGGGTGCAAAGGTCTCCTCAAAGTCAATTCCCTCAACTTGAGTGTAACCTTGGGTCACTAACCTAGCTTTATTCCTAATGACATTTCCGGACTCATCCATCTTGTTTCTAAAGATCCACTTAGTACCAATTATTGGTCTATCGTGGGGCTTAGGAACAAGGTGCCAAACTTGGTTGCGCTCAAATTGATTGAGTTCCTCTTGCATGGCAAGCAACCAATATGGGTCCGTCTCGGCTTCGAGAATGCCTTTGGGTTCAAAATGAGAAATGAAAGCAAAGTTACCACATAGGTCATGGAGTTTGGAGCGCGTTGTGACTCCTTTAGATGCATCACCCAAGATGAGCTCCTTAGGATGATTTGTAGCGTATCTCCAAGCTTTAGGAAGCGGTTGAGTGCTTTCCTCCTTATCCTCTTGAACTTCACCAATAGGGTCTAGCTTCTCTTCTTGAGCGGGTGAGTCCTTCAAGGATAGTCTCTCCATGTCTTCACCTAATGGTTCAAACTCTAAAACATTCTCAACAACCACATTAGATTCTTCAAATTTAACATGCATGGATTCTTCTATGGTAAGAGAAGATCTAATGAAAACTCTATATGCTTTGCTAGTAGAGGAATATCCAACAAAGATAGCCTCATAAGCCTTAGCATCAAATTTACCCAAATTACCCTTAGTATTTAAAACAAAACACTTGCATCCAAAAACTTTGAAATATGCAACATTAGGTTTTCTAGAATGATACATTTCAAAAGAAGTTTTGGAAGAATTCTTACATAAATAAATACGATTCGATATATAGCATGCGGTGTTTACGGCCTCGGCCCATAAATATTGAGGGAGGTCATACTCACTTATCATTGTCCTAACCATCTCTTGAAGTGTTCTATTTTTCCTTTCTACAACTCCATTTTGTTGTGGAGTTCTAGGACAAGACGTTTCATGCTTAATTCCCTTTTCATCACAATAAGTCATGAAGAGTTGGTTAATAAACTCACCACCTCTATCACTTCTTATTCTCAAAATCAGAAAACCCTTTTCTTTTTCAACTCTTTTTCGAAAAATCTTAAAATGAGAAAAAGTTTGATCTTTATTTTGCAAAAAGAAAACCCAAGTAAAACGGGAGAAATCATCAACCAAAACAAATGCAAATCTACTTCCATTTAAACTTTTAGTTTTAGTTGGTCCAAAAAGATCCATATGAATTAATTCTAAAGGCCTAGTTGACATGATATCCTTGATTGGTTTAAAAGAAGACTTGGTTTGTTTCTCAAGTTGGCACGCACCACAAATGCGGTCTTTCTCAAAATTCAAGCAAGGTATACCCTTCACTAATTCCTTTGAATTAATCCTAGAAATATGGTCAAAAGATGCATGTCCTAATCTTCTATGCCAAAGCCAAGAATTTTCATCAAAAGCATTCAAGCATTTAGTAGAACAATCTAAATTAAGCATGTCAATAATATAAACATTATTATCACGAAAACCGGTAAGAATACATACATTAGATTTAACATCAAAAATCTTACAAGAAGTATCATCAAAAACAACTTTAAGTCCACGGTCACAAAGTTGACTAATGCTAAGCAAATTATGTTTTAAACCATCTACTAAAATAACATTCTCAATAATAGGAGATGCACCAATTTGAATGTTACCTATACCGATGATAGTTCCTTTGGAGTCATCCCCGAAGGTGACGGTGCCACCTTCCATGTACCTTGATAGGGTTGTGAAGTTGTTGATGTCCCATGTCATGTGTCTTGAACAACCACTATCAAGGTACCACCGCTCCCTACGTCTTGGAGCTTTGGTGTGTACCTACATCAAACAATTTAAGACTTGATTTTGGTACCCACATTTTCTTGGGTCCTCTAGGGTTAGTGTCATGAACCCAAACAAGATTATTTGTTCTATTTAGTTGATCATAGCAAAACTTAGCTAAATGTCCATTTTTACCACAATATGTGCATCTATATACTCTACCATATTTAAAAGCATAATGGGTGTGTGATTTGTGAGCATGAGCATTGTGAGCATGAGCATGAGAATTTTTATCTTGTGAAATTTTAGCATGTGAAGTGTGCTTTTTAGAAAACATGTTCTCAAGTTTCTTAGTATTGAAAGCACAATCATTTAAAACTTTTTCAAAATCATTCATTTTGGATTTAAAAGAAGAAATTTCTTTTCATCAATAATAGGAGATTTTGCCTTACAAGAACTCTTGTAGGCACAAAATTCTTTTTGCATGGAAATGAAATTAGAAGAAATATCATCTTTTTCTTTAGAAACAATGGCAAGTCGATTCTTAAGAAAAGCAACTTCTTTTTGTAATTTTATGCATTCAAGTTTCTTATTATCATAAGTTTCAGAAAGTTCTACAAAGGCATGTACTAGAACTTCCTTACTTAGTTCATCATCTTCATCATCAAGGGATTGAGGGGTTACCTTAAGTGTGTTTGCCATGAAACACATTTTAGCTTGATCCACCTCCTCTTCGGACTCGCTTTCCGAATCCCATGATGCTTTGTAGGCTTTCTTCTCCTCCGGTTTCTTTGGCTTGAAGGAGGAAGTCATCTTCTTCTTGAACTCCGGACAATCCGCCATGATATGTCCGGGTTTGCGGCAATTATAGCAAATGATCTTCCGCTCCTCTTTGCCTTCGAATCTTCTCCGGAAGTTGAACTTGTTCTTTCGGTACAACCTCTTGACATTCCGCACAAGTAGAGTTAGCTCCTCATCTTCTTCTTCGTCTTCATCATCGTCATCATTGGTGGATGAAGTCTTGAAGGCTATGGATTTCTTCTTTGAGGTAGTGGCTTCTTCTCTTGCCTTCTTCTCCATCTCATGGGTCTTTAGGTTCCCAATGAGACTAATGATGTCCATCTCGTCCTTGTCGTTCAACTCCTTTAAGGTGGTGGCCTTGATCTCCCATGAAGAAGGAAGCGCCCGAATCACTTTCCGCACTTTTTGATCGTTGGAGATGTCATCACTTAATGAAGAGAGACCATTAGTGATTTTAGTGAAACGAGTAATCATACTATTAATAGATTCTTCATCAAGCATTTTGAATGACTCATATTGGGACCTCAAGAGATCTATTTTAGCTCTCTTGACTTGTGAAGTCCCTTCGTGTGTGACCAATAAATGTTGCCAAATCTCATAGGCGGATTGGCAATGAATTACCCGTGTAAGGTCATCCTCATTCAAGGCGGTTAATAGGGAGTTTTGGGCTTTGGAGTTAGTCTCATATTCTCTAAAGTTGAAGTCGGTCCAAGTGCCCTCATCACTATCGGGTGCTACATAGGGTTTAGTCAAGGACTTGGCCACTAAGCTACCCAAAGATTGCAAAAATATAGTCATCCTAACCTTCCAAATTGGGAAATTAAGTCCATCAAATTTAGGAGGGGTTTTGATGTTATCGGCCATGTTTACTAGTGATGAATGAATGAATGAATGAATGTTGATTAGCAAATATTAAGGATCTCTCTATGGATGTTAAGCCAAACCTAGAGTCCAAGCTCTGATACCAATTGAAAAGTCACCTAGAGGGGGGGTGAATAGGTGACAATGCTAATCAAAGGGCAAATAAAAATTTAAAGCTACAACAATTACAAACAAGAATCACAAGATGAATGCAAGCAAGTAAGTATGACAATGAATATGATGAGTAAGTAATAAGTGCAATCAAAGTAGAGTAAGAATTGCAAGAATGTAAACCAATCGCAAACACAAGGATATGTTATCGAGGTTCGAGCACCCAGCTCTACTCCCCGCCTTCCCCAGAAGGATTCCGACCACTTCCACTATCACAAAGATCTCAAATACAATGGAGTACCCAACTCCTACAATCTCAAGAACAAGTAATTTCCTTGGTAGTCAAAAGACCACAAACTCTCTCTTTCAAATATCTCTTCCCTTACAAAGGTCCTTAGAGAATATTGAGTAGGAATGAAGCTCTTGTTGTAAGTGAAGAAAGAAAATTAAATCAGAGAGTGTTTGAAAACCCTTCAGAAAATCAGTGAGAAATTCAGCACAAAAACCAAGAAACAAGTCTCTTTTGAAAGCCTTAAACTTTTGAATTTTCTAGCAAAAATTGTTGTTGTAACCAATCTCTCCCCAAACACCCCTATTTATAGGAGAGGGCTAGGGTTTAGGGATAAAACATATTTACTGATGTTTAGGAGGTAATTAGAACAAAATATATCCTTAAACGAATTTTTAAACACAAAAGACAAAAATAAACAGCTCTTAAAAATCTGCCCGTTACTGTTCAAACGGTCAGATCGGTCGACTGGGCCGGTCGACCGGTAGCACAAAAATTCGACCGTTATAGGCAAGCGGTCGACCGACCCGGTCGACCGAGAAAACTTGTGAGCAAAAACAATAGTCCGGTCGACCGCCCCGGTCGACCGACAGACATGCACATGGATACGTGCATCTGCCAGAACTTCGGTCGACTGGTCCGGTCGACCGGACCAGACTGACACAGACTCGGTCGACTGCCCCGGTCGACCAGATCAGGTCAAAAATTGATTTTAGAAAAGAAAACAAAGAGGATTTTGATTTTAACAAAAATACTTTTGAACAGGGAATAGTATAAAACATAAATATATATCTGTAGGCAAAAACTTGTATGCAAAATATTTTTGTATAATTTAAAAGAAATTATTTTGGAATGAGCATGTGCGCAAAAACGTGTGTGATAGAGCTTCAAACCTATCCACTATTCTTTAACATACTATAAACTGAAAAACAAATTACATGAAGACTTCTTGTGCTATCTTCAAGTCTTTGAGCCATCCAATGCCTTACTAGAGCCTTCTCTTCTATGATCCTTCCTTGATGTGCAATTTGCCTTCCTTACTTTGTGGAACTTAGAAGTTCTTGCAATAGCTAAGCGAATGGTCTCTAAACATGGTACAAACCTGAAACTTATCTTGAATAGAATCATTAGTACCAAATAGCACTAATTTGGTTTGTCATCATCAAAACACAAAATAATTGGAGAGTGTAACCTCTTGGGCCAACAAGAAACACACATAAGATAATCTTTAGGTAACGTGCTTCTAATGGCCTCAAGGGCTTGTGCATTTGCCCCTATATGATTGCGATCTCCAAGATAGTATTTCTTGGTGGCCGCAAGAAAGACATGCAAACCTAGGGTCTTTAGGTACATGGACATCCTATACTTCCAAACAACAATGTTGGAAGGGTCAAAGTTAGGTGGGGTCATGAAGTCCATGGCAAACTATATGAGTGTGCAAACACGCAAATGCAAACAATAGATTAGCAACCAATTGGATCTCACTCCTAGGATGTTAAGCCTAATATCAGGAGCACTAGCTCTGATACCAATTGAAAAACAACTAGAGGGGGGTGAATAGGTGTAAGTGCTAATCTAAGAACTAAATGCGCTAAATGCGGAAGCTAATGCAAATCTTGCACAAACTTAATACAACACAACAAGTGTAGCCGAATTCCCCGTGAAGGGCTCTGGACTAACTCCTCTTGATTCCCCTTGAATGGTTGAGGTGCTATGTGAAGCTCTTGTTGGTTAAGTATAAGTTAGGCACACACATAAGCAAGCCAAGCAAATAAGGATGAATAGCAATATGAATATATGCAAGGCAACACAAGCAAATAGATATGTATGATATGGATGATGCTATGCACAATATAAAGAGAGAGAGTTGAGAGATATTGGATCAAACGCAAACACACGGATATGTTTCAAGGTTCGAGCCCCTAGCTCTACATCCCTGCCTACACCACCGTGTAGGATTTCCAATCCACTATCTCCTACCGAGGGAACCTCTACCGAAGAGGATTTGTACAACAAGGGAGTACCGAACTCCTCTCTCAAACAACCACCTCACAACCGAGGGGTAGGCCCGTAGCCAATACAACAACCACAACACCTCTACCGAAGAGGGTTTACAAACTAACTCCACCTCTCACTAGAGGGAGCAAACCAATCACCCGATCACCTCTACCGAAGAGGGATACAACAAAAATAAGGGTGTACAACAAGTGGTTCTAAAGACCACAAACTCAAACTCTCTTTTCTTTTTCTCTTTTTCCACAAAATAAGTGATCCTAATAGATTAGGATAGAAGATAGCTCAAGTGTGAAAACTAAGTATTTTTGGAAACAAGCAACAAAGAAAATACTTGGGAAAACTCTTGTAAAAGATAGAGAATGAAAACCAATACAAATATCCCAAATTCCTATTTTCTTGATTTTTCAAACACCCAAAACAATACAAAGATGAATCTTTTTGGCCCAAAAACACTTTTGAAATCTTTTAAAACACTTCAGAAAACTGAGAATTTTTGCTCTTAAAAATCTTGGTGAAAACCTCAAACAAATGGGGTATTTATAGCCCCATCAGAAAACTAGCCGTTAGGCTGATGTGGCAGCCTGACAGGCTGACGGTCGACCGGCCCGGTCGACCGCCAACGGTCAGAATTATGACCGTTGGGCAACCACGGTCGACCGGCACGGTCGACCCAAACAAACAGAGAGCACTGCTCTCAGACCCGGTCGACCCGGACGGTCGACCGTCCAAAGTCTGCCAAACGTGCACAGATTTTTGCACGTCGGTCGACCGGCCCGGTCGACCGACTTCACCCAAGTCGACTAGGTCAGTTGACTTAGTCGACTGATTGAAGCCTGGAACAGAAATCTGGATCAGAAAAACAGTTTAAAAATATTTTAATAAATCTTTTAAGACATCTAAAAATCCACAAAACTTGTTTTAACATTTTATATTGAAACATAAACAAGTGATAAAAATTTCAAGACATATATCAATCATATCAATTCATTTTTGAGTCTTGCAAATTTTATCAAAACCAACACTTGTATTTTTATCAAACTTAATTTTTCAATACATGAATAGGATAGTCAAAATAAGTTTGTCTAGCAAGTTTAAGGCATGTATGTATATCTAGAACATATCTAATATACATAGAAATAAAGTAAACTTGTTTTGATCTACTATTCATGAAAACCAAATCCAAAACATAAATCTTGTGTGTGTTGTGCACTTGAGCATATCAACTATACTAAGTTTTACAAATGGATCTAAAACACACTATCTAAACTATGGATACCTAAGTCTTCTTGATGATCTTCATCTTCAAGGCGACTCGATCCACAAACACCGTGATCCATGAGCTAGGCAAGGTATGATCATGAAGCTTTGGCCTGAAATCACTATTAAAAGCTTCTAAACTCCTTGTTGAAGCTAATCACCAACTAATATCTTGGTTAAAGATCTGAAACTTAAACAACACAAGATTATTAGTAAACATAACTACATGAGTTAATCATCATCAAAACTAGGGTGGAAGGCCTTTGGGCCAACAGTTATCTAATAAGCGATTTGTAAGTGCTGTGGATATCTAAATAAAGTTATCTACTTTTCAATATGAGGGCAAATGCCTACACGTAGGAATATACGCGTAGTGAACCCACTGATGAGCTTGAACTTGTTGTTGTACTAGGAGAGATAATTAAGAGTTAATAGAAGAGAAATTTTGATAGTTGAGATATCTAATTAATAATTGTGGAGTTTATGGGAATGGACAGGAGAGGGTCCACATTGTAGGGTTAAAAGCTATAATAATTCATGTAAGATTGATGCAAACCTCTTAAAGGTTATGGATGAGATAGAATTTTTAACTTACCAAATTTTTACTTGTATAGCTTACTCACTGAGCCATCAAGCTAAATCCTATTGACACTCCAAAAAGACAAGCTCCCGGACGACACTTCAACCGGTCTGAATGACGTTCACACTCGGCGACATTTACAAAAGTTAAAACTGATGGCCAATTTTATACCTGCTCTAGAGGCCAAAGCAGGCCTATAAGGCCAGGTTTGTTCAACACCTAGCCTCGCATGAGCCTAAAAGGGGCTAGTTTTGCTCATAGCCTTGTCAAAACGCCAAAGCCATTAGCTTCGCACGAAGCTTCAATCAGCCCTGTTGAGGGCTAACCTCAGCCTCGCTGGAAGCTTTCTCTCCAACTTCGCTGGAGCTGTGGTTCAACTCCGCTCTAAGCTAACCAGAAAGCTTCGCCTGAGGCTTCGTTTAGCCCATCAAATGGGCTAACTTCTAGCCTCGCTCGAAGCCCTGAATATAGCTTCGCCTGAAGCTTTTTGAAGCTCTCGTCTAGCTTCCCCGCGAGCTTTTTCAGGTCATCAGACCATTTTCAAATCCTCTAGTAGGGATTAGTAGTTGAAACTTCACTTTTAAATAGTAGAGTTAGTTGCTTTAGTGGGCGGTTATACCCGCCCACTTGGTCACACGATAAGTGGAGACTTGTAAGTGGGTTGTAACACCCTAGCTTCGCTGGAAGCTCCTTCTTAGCTTCGCCGCGAGGATATATCAAGTCTGGCGTGAAGCTAATCGGCTGATTCAGCCTTGCTGAATTCAAGGGGGCGGTTACACCCATGTTTGGTTGTAAATAGTCCCTCACAAGATGAAGAAGAGGGTGGAAAAATTTCAGAGATCTATGAGACCCTTAGCCAAAGGAATTTCTCTTGCTTTCAAACTCCCAAAGTTCTACGGATTAAACTCCCTTCTAAAGTCTTTCATCTTTAGAGAATTTTCAGAACTAGGTGAGAAGAAAATTCTCCCTAGAAGGCTTGACCACCTGACAAATTGCATCATCAATAAGATAAAGTGATCGCGCGCTAATCTGATTCCCGCCGGTATACTTTCCTAGAATCTCAAGAAGAGGAATACTTGTAAATTTTTGTTTCTTTTACTTGTAACATTCTTCAAATCAACACAAAACATTTTCACCGATTTCTGATGGAAAACAAGATGGCGACTCCACTAGGGACTAAAGTCTTCTTCCGCAATAAGGAGATGATGTCACAATGCAACGATCAAAGTGTTGAACCCATCACTGTCAAAAATTTGGTCATCCACTTTGACCAAGAGAAGTTCGAGGAACTCCTCTCTAGGGGTGATCCAACATCCTATGCACAGGAGCACAGGAGGGTCTCCGTAGCTAAAGTTCTATTGGCTACAGATCAGAAAGCCGCTACGACTGAGGCCATGTCCAAGCCTATGCCAGCCGCGTGCGCGGTGAAGCGAACCTTGCTCCAATTCCCTTCAGACTCAACTAAAACTAAGTTGACTTTTGTAAACATGTCAGCTTATGCAAAGCCAAGCAGGTTCCACGCGAACCTAGAACTGCTTATAGTAAGCGAATTTCGAGGGTGAAGTCAAGAGCCTCTCTGTGCGAGGCTTTAGGCGAAGTTGAAGCTCAACCTCGCCTCTCACGTGAAGAAAAGGGCAAAGCGCCCTTAAGTGTTAATGGCGTTGCTTATGCAGCTTCAACACAGGGCGCTTAAAGTCCCCTTAGCCGCGAGGCTGAATGGGGTGCACAGTGCAAAGTTAGACGCGAAGCCTCGTTGGCTTTGCCTAACCATAGATCGCTTATTCCCAGCGCTAACTTCACTTCTTTGAGCAAAGTTAAGGGCGTACCTCAAGTGCTGATAGCGTTGCTTATGCAGCTTCTGCACCTAAGGGTACTAATAAAGTCTCTAGCTGTAAGGCTATAACTAAAGCATTATGTAGTGCTAATCACCTTCGTCGCAATGCGAAGATCAAAGAGCCACTGTGCGCTAAAAGCAAAGCTACCACAGCTTCGCTCCCTGTGCTTTCTAGTGCTAAACTCGCACTTGGGGGCAGAGCTAAAAGATTAGCTTCGTCGAGTGAAGCTAATTCTACAGATGAAGTTGTTTTAACTTCACCTGTAATTAAAAAAAGAAGCTTCACTAGATCTCCCCAACTCGAACAGCCTAGTACATGACCTCCTCGAGTATCTATGCTAGACCGCTTAAGCTCAGTTAATCCCAATTTGTGAGAGTTTTTAATTAACAAACAGAAGTTCTGTTGTGAAGAACTAGGCCCTACTTTTCCCTCCCGTTGTGAACAAGCAGGGTGGCAGTTGGTGATGGTCTATTCAGTCCCTTGCTGACTATGGCCAGTCATTGCCACTCATCCAGCCCGATAGCCCCTATGAAACCTCAGAAAAAGAACAAAACACGAAACGTGCCAAATCTTCCCTCAGCATCCGTCAACATAACAGGAAGAGGACGTGAACTGCTCAGGGCCAGATGAGGGAGATGTGATACTAATTCTCTTTCGTTCAGCTCTCCAGATTTGGACTATTGTCCTGGTTTGGTCCAAGTCTTAGTAGGACAAGAGGGTGGATTCCGAGGCACAAAGTTCAGGGTAGCAATACCCTATAATTATGAACAACTGTCCTCTTCAACTGGGGTGATGTCACCAGAACCACTGCAAAGTCTCTTCTAATGGTCTGATGATGAGGAAAAAGCTAGTGGATATGCCTCTTCAGTAACAGTCAGTTTTGTGCAGACAAGCAGAGTGTCAGCTAACATGTCCGACAATAATAATGATGATCTTTGCCATCGGATGAGGCTCAAGAACAAACTTTCAAGGCACATCAAGAAGCTTTGGATAATATTCAACAGATGCTAGCTCAGCTCCTAACCAACCGGAATAACAATAACACCGAAAGCGACCATAATAAGGAGGAACATAATGATGATGACGCCCTAAGACTGAGAAGTCAAAGAAAAGTTCTTCAATCGATGCCGAGATCATTAAGGCATCCAGGCTCAGATTACATCCCTAACCCAGAGGGATGAGCTGAAGAAGGTAGGTATGACTCACCCTTACCACTTGAATGGGATTCGGTGCCATACCCATCGAAATTCAAGCCACCTACGTTACATACTTATGATGGTAAGAGTTCACCGAACTAGCATATCTATTACTTCTGGTTCCAGACTGGTAATGTAATAAATAATGGTGCCATCATGGCCAGATTATTTATCGGTACTCTCAAAGGAGTGGCCTTCGATTGGTTCAGAAGCCTTCCACCCGGTTCCATCAATTCTTGGATTGATTTGGAGACTCAATTCCTTTCTCGCTTCTTTGAGGATGACACCGAGATTACCATGGATAAACTCCTTTCCACAGTGCAAAAGAAAGGTAAATCGGTCCGTGATTACATAGAAAGATTCAGAGTTTATCTCTGATGTGTCTAGCAGGGATGCCATTGCCTATGTTGTTGCTGACATGTAGGCACAACTTCCTGGACCAAGTAGAAATTCGCATGGGGCTGTTAAGGCCCACACTTAGAAAGAGCTTATTGAACAAGCTTAAATAGCCAAGAAGTCGGCTAAAAAGTTTGAAACTTCTATGCCTAAAGGGAAATGAGGTGTGAACAATAAAAGACGCGATGAAATAGCACAGTCTTCCTAATCAAAAGAGAAAGAAACCATGTCTGTGGAGTTGTCAGGAGAAACTCCTCCGAAAATCAAAAATAGTGGCACTAATAATCAGGAGTTCAAGTTTCCTCCGAAACAGTACTCCTTTAAAGATAAGCAGGTAGTTACCATTTTTCACTTGCTCCAAAAAGGCGGTAAGTTGAAGCTTCCAGAGGTTCGACGCCCTAATGAAGTGGGACGTACGAACGATCCCAACTATTGCCTCTTTCTTAGGATGGTTCATCATCCTACCAATAAATACTTTATCCATAAGGACAAATCCAGGCTCTGGTCGACGCTGGAGTTCTGACTTTAAAGTCAGAATAGATGAAAGTCACAACGAACATGGTGACTCTTAAGTTCGGCACTTTTTCAAAGGTTACTATCCCCGACAGAAATGCCCCAGCCCCAGAGACACGATTGGAAGTAAGTAATCCTTTAAGGAAGTAGCAGGAGGCTAAAGGTTTCATTCCAATGACATTAAAGACCGAGGATATCATGTGCGTGCACCTAGATCTTGCTAAAGATGAATAATGGGACTCAAAGAAACCCAAGCCAAAGGAAAAATCCTACAACATTGTCTCTGTCCTGCCAGATGACGACAACATAACAGTAGTTTCTCTTAGTGACTCTGAAGATGAAAAGCATGCTTTACAGACAGGATGTTGCACGTCAACAAACAGGTACTTGGTCTGAGAAAACATATCTGAGACAATACGAGAAAACCACTGACGAGACACAACGATCAACGATATTAAGGAAAGGACTTGTTCCAGCTTCAGCTCCAACACTAGGAAAAGAAAAGCAAAAAGAAGTCTGATTTGACCGAGTATTGAAGAAAACTTCAGGTCCGAAACTTGATGCCCCTTCCCGCTTTGATATATTAGCACTAGGGGTGAGCAGAGTTCGGTTATAACCGAAATAACCGATCAAAAATCAAAACCCGAACCGGAACCGAACCGAATCGCTCTAGTTCGGTCGGGTTTCAGTTTTGTGTTCGAACCCGACCGAACAGAACCGAATCTCTCCTCCTATATATCACCTACTCAAATTCAATTTAGTGAATTATCTAATTCATAAGAAAAACTGGTGGAAGCTTATCTCATTACTTCTAGCAGTACCATCTTTTTTATGTTGAATATGTGAAAGCTATGTTAAGTACACCATCACAATTAAGAATAATATTTATATTAATATAGTTCTTTTTTTTCCATTATTGTCATTAAAAATTAGTAATAATTATGTGAGCTTTGATATAAGAGCCCAAATACATGTAATGCAAGAAATGATGGCAATATATTAGCCTAACTGAAAAAATAAAAAAATCGAACCGAACTGAGTCGGTTCGGTTCGGTTCGGTTGCCAAGTCTAATCGGTTCCATTCGGTTTTGCAAAAAATAGCAAAAACCGAACCGAACCGACCGATGATCACCCCTAATTAGCACAACTAGAAAATATTCTAGGTCAGATCACTATACACAAGCTGCTTCGCCTCTCGAAGGAGACAAGAGAGGCACTCAGGGACGCGTTAGCTAATTCAGAAATATTTCTGATACATATCCTGGAGGCCCCCTAAAATGACACTCAACCCTTGTGCCCTGAATGTCATCATGTATAGCTAAAAATGCCCGCCATCACCTTCACTACTGAGAACATGCTCCTTAAAGATAATAAACATGATCGACCCTTGTATTTTACTAGATACATAGGCTCGACATGCATTGAGAGGGTACAGGTTGATTCAGGTCTGCACTCAGCATCATCCCTAAAAGGCTCCTCAACTTTCTTGGAATACCGCTGAATAGATTATCAGCAACAACTACTATGAGATACGGCTTCAATGTAGGAAGTGATCATCCACTGGGAAAGATTCGGCTTCGCTGTCGCATTGGGGATCTAAAATCGGAAGTGATGTGTTATGTCATCGATGCTGACACGTCATACAATCTATTGCTTGGGCGACTCTGGATTCACGCTAATTGGATTGTTTCTTCCACTTTGCATCAGTGCTTCAAGTACGTGGAGGATAATGCAACGGTACGAATGGTGTTTGCTGAAAAGTAGCTGTTCAAGAGAGTTAAAATTTTTTTTTTACTGATGCTCTCCTCTATCAGGAAGCTAATGTAGTAGCAAAAGAATCGTTGTTTGAAGATGACGATAGTCGCAATAAAGCGGATTCAGAGTCAGAGGAAGACACGCCAACTACTTTTTCTTTCAAACCAATTGTAGCATATTTTAACGATCCTAAATGTAACAATTCCATTGAGGATAATGGTGAATGGGTGATCAATAAGAATGTCACTTTTGATTATCCTGTGAGTATTGATTTGTTTAAATCTGCAGACGATACCTCCCTACACATGCCCTTGTCCATGTTACGCATGATAAGTATGCCTATATAGAACAATGAATGATCTGTCTTTGTGGTTCCTTCATCCAAAAGGAATCAACCACTGATAGTATTCAATAGGATTCAACCCCGAATATCTGCAATTACAGATTCGAGTTCAGACTCAGAGCCCCCGCAAATTTTCCATTATGCACAATCATCGCATCATATGATGAGAAGAATGGGGTATAATCTGCAACACGAAAATGGCTTGAATTTTAAAAGGGGACGACGAGGTCTTCTATGAACTTTCATGCCGAAAGGGAAGCCAACAGATTATTATGATAAAACACGTCAGGTGTTGGGATATGTTACATCTCCCACTCAGTCTTAGTCTGAAGGAGATGAATCTCTCCCATCACATTCCTTTAGCTCATCTGAGTAGGAATCAGATGTTAGTGTGGGGGTGGTCTTCAAGAACCTCTTCATCAATATGACTTCAATCGATCAATTGGAGCAAGAGAGGCTATTGAAATGTTTGACATTGAGCCATGGGCCCAACAACTCGATCTTCAGTGGGAGAAGCAATTTGAACAACGTGAACCGCCCACCGAGGATCGGGTAATTCAGGTTAATGTGGGTAGTCGAGATCACCCTTAAACTCATATCTATAAGTGAAAATTTATCACTTACAGAAAGAGAGAAATTGATAGCTCTTATACGAGAGTATATCGATGTCTTTACATGGAATTATGAAGATATGACCGGTCTTGATCCGCAAATAGCCATACATCGATTAAACATTAAGTCTGAGGTCAAGCCAGTGAAACAACAACAATGGCGGTTTTGCCCTGACATCATGGAAGCTATTGAATTTGAAGTTCATAGACTCATTGAATGTGGTTTCATACGGGAGGAGCAGCACCCAGATTGGGTTGTTAACATTATCCCCATTCTTAAAAAGAATGAAAAAAATCTGAATTTGTATTGACTACCGCGACCTTAATGCACCCTGCCCTAAAGATGAGTTCCCACTGCCCATCACTAATGTTTTGATTGACAACACTTGTGGCTTTGAAGAATATCTTTTATGGATGGCTTCTCAGGGTACAACTAGATTAAGATGCACCCAGAAGATGAAAAGTATACTTCATTTCGGACACCGTTGGGGGTGTACTGTTATACTGTTATGCCCTTCAGATTAAAGAATACTGGAGCAACCTACCAACATACAATAAGCATAATTTTTCATAACCACCTCCAGAAAACAGTAGAGTGTTATGTCGACGACATTGCTATCAAAAGTCACGACAAAAATAATCATCTCGTGAATTAAAAGCAGTGTCCGATATAATGCGAGCCTATCAGCTGAAAATGAACCCAACAAAGTCTTTCTTGGGTGTTTCAAGTGGCAAGTTTCTGGGATTCATTGTCACATCGAAAGGAATCCATCTTGATCCAGACAAGGTCAAAGCTATTCAGAGCATGCAACCACCTAAGAATCTCAAGGAACTTAGTGTTTGCAAGGTAGGTTGGCTTATATCCAAAGATTCATCGCAAATCTCTCGGGTCGTTGTCAACCATTCACCCGGCTTATGAAAAAAGGCATCTCTTTTATACGGGATAAAGCCTGCCATAAGGCTTTTAAAGATATTAAAGAATATCTCACCAAGCCTCCAGTCCTGACAGCTCCCACATCAGGAAAACCATTCTTGCTCTATGTAAGAGCTATGGACTATTCCATAGGTACTCTTCTAGCCCAAAAGAATGACGAAGGCCATGAACATGCCATTTACTATATGAGCAGGACCCTGATAGGAGCTGAATCCCGGTATAATCCTATTGAGAAGGAATGTATAGCTCTTATCTTCACCATTCAAAGAAGCGGAATATAATGCCCTACTTATTGGCCTCCAGCTCGCTTATGAAATAGGGGTACGATACCTTGAGGCTTATGGTGACTCAAAGCTGATCGTCAATCAGGTCAAAGGAGAATACGAGGTTCGACACGAAGACTTGGTACCTTATCACCATGCAGTCATCAAAATGAACAATTCATTTGATGGCTTTTAAATCGGTCATGTGTCTCATTTGCAAATTACTAAGGCAGATGCTTTGGCTACACTAGCGGTTACATTGGACCTACCCATTGACGCAACTTATCATCTTATGGTGGCCGCTCGACGCCTTTTCTGCCCGAAGCATGTATTGGAAACTAATGAAGTCCATGCAACCTTAACAGACTTCGAGCCTAGAGATTGGCAGTTTCTCATCATTGACTATGCTTTGCATGACATATTAACAGACGACCCTAAGGAAGCAGGTCTATCCGACGAAGGTCTCTCTGCTTTTACTATGATCCGATAGTAAAGACACTTTACCGCCGCTCATATGACGGTATCCTACTCCGTTGCCTATCTAACTCTGAAGCACAAGAAGTGCTTAAAGAGGCACACAATGGTATATGCGGAGCTCGTCAACCAGATCCGAAACTCAAGAATCGATTGCACAGACTCAGTTATTATTGGCCAACCATGATAGCCGATGCAATCAAATATGCACAAATGTGTAAAGCCTATTAAATCCACACAGACTTCATACATCAACCTCTGGAGCTACTTCACTAATTATTACTTCGTGGCCGTTCGACGCGTGGGGAATCGATATCGTAGGACCTGTCAGCCCCTCATCAATGAAAGGTAATCAATTCATCTTAGCGATAACCGATTATTTCTCAAAGTAGGAAGAAGTTATACCACTTATTGAAATCAAAACTTCTAACATGGTTAACTTCATTAAACATAATGTCATCCATCGTTTTGGTGTCCCCAGGCAGATTATTCATGACAATGGTCCCCAGTTTGCAAGCCAAGAATTCTACCGGTTCTGTAATAAATACTAAAATCAGAATGTGGCTTCAACTGCTTATAACCCTGCTACTAATGGTTTAGCGGAACCATTCAATAAGACAATTATTAAGGTACTCAAGAAATTCATTTCATCAAGCAAACAAGATTGGAATGAAAATCTCGGTGAATGTCTTTGGGCCTGCCCAATTACGGTCCGAGCCCCAACAGGCAACACGCCTTTTTCTCTGGTATACGGGTGTGAAGCAGTCATACCTCTAGAGATCCAGATGTCGCCACTACAGGTCGCCTTATCAACCAAAATGACTAAGGAAGACAACAATCAGTTACACCTTCAAGAACTCGAAGCCCTTGACAAGAACAACTACAAACTCAACAACGCATTGAGTTGTACCAAGCTCGAATCTCGAAAGTTTTCGATAAGAAAGTTAAAGAGAGGGTATTCTAAAAAGGAGATTTGGTTTTAACCGTCAGACGACCCATGGTCATGGCACACAAAACCAAAGACAAATTTCAACCCAAATGGAAATGGTCGTTCGTAATAGAAACAGTCTACTCAAATGGGACCTATTGTCTAGCAACTCCATACTCATGATGCCAGTTAATGATAAATTCCTAAAAAAGTACTATCCTTGATCATATTAACACCTCACCTCTGATCAGATAAGTACTCGTTATGACGATGTTAACATTAAACCTTTGGTAATTCAAATTAATATCACTTGATTGTTTCTACTTTCTTAAAGAAGTATCATTTACTCCTAAGTGGAATTAATTTTGATTCTACTTCCAATTAGTCAAAGATGATATTTCAGCAGGGAATGCCAAACTATCTGTCTCCTTCCCCATGGAGTTCTCCTTGACTCTTTAATCCCCAGTGAGATTTTAGAGGTCACCAATAAAATATAGAAATGTCCACTTTATGTGACACGATCCGAAGCCTCCGGTAAATAAGGGTAGAGAAAAATATTAGCTTATAAGTCCAATATAAATCCTCAACAACTCATCATACTTAGGGGAATAACATGACTAGCCTAACTCAAACGGTGGTTGGTAAAGACATATTAAATCATTGACAGCTGAGGATTTGCTAAAAAATCCAAAGGGACCTGATCCCATTTGATTTTCCTTCGGAATCTCTTGTGAAATCCTGTCCATGAAATGATAGGACCACACAAAGCGATATTCATTTCCCTAATAAAATGAATCATAAGTTAAATCTATCATGTTAACATTAAACCTCTGATAGTGAGTGTAGACTGTCCAAAAATCACTGAGGTCAAGTCACCAGAAAGTAGAGTCCAAACTCCAGACGCCAGGTAGCATAGCCACTAACGCAGTACCAATACGCGAAGGTTCAAACCCGCGTCTTAATATTTCTACAATAACCAAGACGCAGAACTTGAAAACTGCGTCTCAGCATCACTGTAGTACCAAGACGTAAGAGTCGAACTCGCGTCTTTACTTCACTGCAATGGCTAAGACGCAGAGCTTAGAACTTGCGTCTCAGTCATCCATGCAATATCTAGACACAGAGCCTGAAGCCCGTGTCTTACATGAAGCCTAACGCAGAACTTGAAGTTCGCGTTTCTCAAGTGTTACCTCGATGGCAAAATGCGAGGCTCAAAGCCCGCATCTCCGTTATAACTGCCCTCAGTACCAGGTCAATTACTGCCCATGTAATAAGGGAGTTAACCCCCATTATGGAGGATTTTTAGGGGACAGTTTTACCCAGTGAAACCCCTATAAATAGCTCAGTTCGCTATTAAAGAGGGATCGAAAAGTTTTTTGTCGATTTTGGAGAATCCTAATCAGAGCTTCCAGCTAAGAAATACTTAAGAGTTCAACTCTTCTAACAACTTACTGAGTACAAGTTTGTTCTTGCCTTAAATCTCTTTGAGATTTTATTGGACAAGAGCTATGCTACTCCGTCGATAGTCTGAGGAGAAGATTCCCAGAAGATTGTGATGCTCATCCGGTCAACGGAAAACAAGATTCACGTTCCACCTCCACATTAAGAACTCAGCTTAAATAAAGAGAAGATTTGAGCTTGAATATCTTCTCTCTTTTGTAATCGAAAGTTTTGATTATTGTTGTAACTTTCTTTACAGTCAAATAAAGAGTTTACACACCCGCAAAATTTTTCCCACAAAACAAGAGATGGCGACTCTGCTGGGGACAACTTTCTCTACTGATGAGTAAGTCGTGGCGCAAGATGACATCATCTGCATGGGAATGATGGTCGAATCGCTTGTCATAGAATTTGACCAGGAAAAGTATAAAGAGTTCCTCTCTTCCGGCTCTAAGAGCCCTAGGGTGCGGCAATACCGCAAAGTCTCCTTAGAGATTCGCTCTCAAGTCTCTTTAGAGGCTTCCCCGAATGCGGTTTGTGCAGAGAATATCGTGGCCGGACATATCACACGTAAGGCCCACGTCCACGTCTCCTACGAGACTCGCGAGGTTAACGTTGTTGACGTTTAGCCCGCTCACGCCTGTTCTCCTCCTCAGTCCCAGGTTACCAGGGGTTCCCAATAGCCCGTACGGCAAAACCGAAACACTGAACGTCGACATAGATGACGCGCGCGTCAATTACAGACGCTAGAATTTGGAACAACTATCTGTTTAACAATCTGTCTAACAGATACAGAACGCGAGGCTCAAGCTCGCGTCTCTTCTGAACTACGTCAGATGCGCGAAGTCCGCGTTTGGAGACCTAAACGCGAAGCCCACAGAGCTTGCATTTTGAAGCTTTACTTCCCAAACGCGACGTTCAGTAGCGTGAGGTCCATGTCTCTCCTCAGAGACACGAGACTAGCATCTCTACAACCAAACGTGGGATTCAGAAAGTCTGCGTGTCTCAAGTGTCGCTAGCCAAATATGATAATCAGCAGCACGAGGTCCGGGTCTCTTTTGAGTAGAGGCGCGAGACCCGTGTTTTAAAGCCCAAATGCGAGAGCTGCGTCTGTTTTACAGAACGTGAGCTCCACGTCTCAGAATCCTACGTCTTAGATTCGCGATGCAAGGATGGCTATAAGAAGTTGAAAAGCCCTTGAAAACCCGAGGCTAATCTCTTCGATCCTCCTCTGACAGATTTAAGAGATTAGTTGACAAAGAAAATGAGTGCTAATCAGGTTGCTCCATCCTGTTATTGTGAACGGCTCATCACAACAATACTTACAGAAAGGGAACATTCTCTGACACAGAGCACCCCGAAGTCACTGCAAACATGGCAGGTCCAAACACTACGTTAAGCAAAAGTAGGGAAAAACAATCGGCAGTCAGCTCTGACAAGTCTGATATGGAACCAGAAAGAGTGCACCGGCATACTCGCACTCGGACTAGTGCGGTACCCCCGTTTGAATATAGTGCCCTAACCCGGGTGATTGAGATTCTACCTGCACACAAAATACAGTATTTCAGATTTTAAGATTAAAGAGTGCAAGTTACTCAATTCTATCGCGATAGCAAGTGGCTATGCGGGTCGTGATCCACAAGGAGGGACTAGCGATGGAAGCTTTTCTAGCAAGTTCTCTTTTATGCTACCATTAATGGTTAAAGTTCTTCTCTAGTTTCTTAAAAAGAAAAGAAAAATAAATTATAATAAAGTTATGCAGAAAGTGAGAGATTGGGAAGATGGAGAAACCAGAATTGGATATGTACAAAGAAATAGAAAAGGAATGATAAAAGAAGTGGTGGATTGTGGTGTTCTAAACTAAAGAATTAAAAGAAAGAAAACTAAAAGAAAAACTTACCTCCTTTGGTTGATGACTTACCTGGAACCCTTGCGTGTTCTATATTGCTTCGAAGGCGTTTAACGCATAAGCTATAAGATCGAACTCAGTCCCCATTCACATTACATCATCTAGACGAACAAGAATGAAATGATATGGAGTCTTGAGGAGGAGAACATCATCATGAAATATCGTCGGCACTCACACAAACATTATTGTGCTGATGCTTCTAGATTCACTTGAATGCTCATCATAACCAAAAGAGGAAAAGTAGAAAGAAGAAGAAGGAAACAAAAATAAAGACAAACATAAAAAAAGTTACCTTTTATTGCTTCCAGAAACGATGGAAGAAAGGAGGAGGTACATTGGTGTCACTCTCAACATAAGCCTCTCTCTCTCTTACATGAATCTCAGTCAACTATACTTAGAAAGAAATAAAAATTACATCAACAGAAAATAAAAACCTACACTACAAAGAATAAAAAACTGGACTAAATTCTATCTCTGCATGGTCGTCCCATTTATAGTGAAAACCCTGCCTTTTATAGGCAAAAACCCAGAGGGGGGAGGCGTGAGGAGATAGGGGGAGCAAACGCTCCCCTAACTGAAATGATAAGACCGCGAAAACGCGGGTTTTGGCCACGTTTTCGTGGCCTGGCTGTGGCCAGGTGGCCACAGCCGGGGGTGGTACCTCCTGGATTCGCGTTTTGGCTTTATTTTCAACTGGATTTCTCGTTTCAGCTCTTGGATTTGACGAAACGATATTTGATTGTTGGCTTTAACCACTTGATTTGGGAAGATCCATTTCAACTGATTTTCAACCTCTCTGATTTGCCAAGATCTGCCCTGATTCCCTGATTTCGAATTTATTCTGAATTAAATCAGAATTTGGTGGGCTTTTTGGGCTCGTTTCTCTTCCCTCTTTTTTAGTACTGGGCCTACAAATAAATTAAATAATAATTAGGAACAAGCAGAGTTTATTTTATAATAAGTATGAGAATATGATAATAAATGTGCAATCTTAGAGACCGATCACCGGGGCATTGAAGTAAGTGAATCACACTCTGCCATCGCAGAATCACAGGCCTCGAACTCTTCTATAGAAAAGGAAGCCTTTGCGTATATGGCAAACACTCCTGAGAAGACGACCAGGCGCCTGGAACAGCACGCCCAGATTCAGAGGGAACAATTTGATATAATTCGTACCCAACAAGAATCTATCGATACCCTCAAGTAGATGCTGGCACAGTTACTTGAAGACAAGAAGAAGTCGAATGACAAAACTTCTTCTAAGAAGTCTAAAGACAAGCGGAAGGAAGGGGAAAACTTATCTTCTGTACACATAGAAGAGGAGAAACAGTCCAATTCTGAGTCGTCTAAATCCTCATCTAAAAAGGGAGGCAATCCAGAGAATGGGGATACTCATTGTAAAAGAATGAATCAATTGGAGCAGCGTCTGGAAGCTTTTACCAATCGAAAAGGCCTCCAAGAAGTAGGAGTGGTCCGGTCATTCCCGGCAAAATGGGATCTTGTCCCATATCCTCCTAAGTTTAAAGCTCTGACTCTACAGGCCTTTGACGACAACCAACACATCTACTACTTCAAGTCTCAAACAGGGAATATAGTAGATAACGATGCCATACTGGCACGTTTGTTCATCAGTACTCTGAAGGGACTTGCCTTCGAATGGTTCGTGAAACTCCGTGAAGACTCCATCAAAAACTGGGGTGATTTAGAGAAGCTCTTCCTTATACACTTCTTCGAAGACGATTTGGAAGTTACCATGTCAACTCTCCTGGCAACAAAGCAACAAAAAGGAGAATCAGTTAAAGCATTTGTGGAAAGATTTCAGAATATGGCGCACTGATGTCCTAGCGGTATGATCCAGGCCACCCTGGTAGAGACATGCCGTCACAATTTGGAAACTTCACTCCAACCCAGATAGGAGTTGCTGAAAGTCGCACCTGAAAGTAATTGGTCCAGCAAGGCGAAGAGGCTAAAGAAATTATCGCCAGAGTTAGAGCAGAGAAAATAAGCCCAGACCCAAAAAACGCGCGCCAAAAGTGTCTTTCCAGTCAAAAAGGAAGGACATATTAGCGATAGAGTCGAAACCTCCCGTTAAACCTCAGTCAACCGAGGGGGTGGTTCTTCAAGTCAGCAACGCGCCAACAGGCAGTGTTCCTTCAAGGACGAGCATGTCGATTCATTGTTCAAGCTACTCAACAAGAGCAACAGATTAAAGCTTCCTGAAGCTAGATGTCCCGAGGAGGTTGGCAAGACTGACAATCTCAACTATTGCCTGTATCATAGGATGCTGGGGCACCCCACCAAGAGCTATTATATCTTCAAAGATATTTTTAAAGCTCTAATTGATGCAGAAGTGCTAAAGCTCCATCCAAAACAGAAGAAAGTGACGGCTAACATGACGTTATTTCTTCAGTTTGGAAACCAGCCTCCAATACCAGCCCGAGTAGTTCTCATCCCGAAAGGGAAACTAAGGATGATCAATACAGACCCGCATCACCAGCAAGAGAAGGGTCTTGTACCTATCCCTATACCTCAGGGAGAAATTATGTGGATTTATCCCGACCTGGTGGAGTCCAACTGTGGACCACTGTTACCAACAAGAAGTCTAAAGGCAATGCATGAGCTTCGCCCTGTAATGTGGTGTGTGTCTCTTCTCGGGAAGCAGAGACTGATGTCCCCTCACTAACTGACTCAGAGGAGGAAATGATCGTCCTCGCCGCAGAGCTAAATGCACCACTCATGGTCAAAATTCGTTCGGGATATTCGTACTTAAAGAAGTACGACGAGTTAGTGCCAAATCTGCCTGGACCTACTGCAGAGCCAATCAAGCCCTCCGCGAAATAACCTTTGGAGAAGCAGAAAGAGCTTTAGTATTCCAATTCTCTTCCAAAAGACAAAGCAGATGAAACTTTAGCACCTTACCGCTTTGATGTCTTGGCTCAACTGGCCAACATCCCGGCCAGGATCACCCTTTATGAGCTCCTAAGACTGTCAAAGTCAATAAGAGAAGCTCTGAGAGAAGCTCTAACTGAAGCTGAGGTCTTCATGACCCAAATCCCAGCTGAACCACAGGAGGAAAATAAAGAAGACTGCTTCCACGCCTCTCAAAGTGTCCCCTACATCACCTTCACGCCAGATGACATGCAGGTCAAGGGGAAATATGATAGGCCCCTGTACTTCACAGGGTACATTGGATTGTCTGAAGTGAGCCACATTCAGGTAGATCCAGGATCCGCATTGAGCATTATGCCCCACCGGGTCATGCAACACTTAGGGATCCCCACCCACCGATTGAGCGCCACCCAACTACCATCTATGGTTTCAACGCCAACGGTACGCGCCCAATAAGAAAGATCAAACTCAAATGTCAGATTGGAGATCTGAGATCTGAACTGACGTGCTATGTGATCGATGCCGACACTTCGTAAAATTTGTTGCTCGGATGACCATGGATTCATCGTAACTCCATCGTCCCCTCCACTATCCATCAAGTCATGAAATATATTGACGGAAGTGGGAAAGTCTGAACGTTGATTGTCAAAAGGCATCCGTTCAAGAGGGTAGAGAACTATTTCACAGACTCCCTCCTACACCAAGATTCTCTGGAGACAAGCGAGAATCCCCAGCCAGAGGAACCAAACTCTGATAATAAAGCTGACACTGGAGCAGAGGCAAAGGAAGAATGTCTTTGGGAGTTGAACCCACTTATAACGAGCATTAATAAGCTCGATGTCAATAACCGCGCCAATAATGTAGGCGAGTGGTATACTAATAAAGCGTTAGATTTGGCTTACTTTTCTGTATTGGCTTGTGATTCTGTGCCGTCGGACACTACTACCGATGTGGATGATGACCTCAGATCGGCAATAGATGCTCTAACATCATTGCATATACCGGTGAGGTCATCCCTCACAGTGTATCAAGATGTTAATGAAGCGTAGGGATCGTTATTCATGATCCCAGTAAAACACAAAGGCCAAAAACTAGTTCTTTTCGGAAGAATGAAGTCTGATTTGATGCCTTATGAAGACTCAGAAAGCGAGAACGAATCCCCTCAATTCGCCTATTATGAGCCAAATGTACTCAGAATGATGGAGAATATGGAGTATGATTTAATAAAGAGTCCTGGCTTGAACTTTGGCAAAGGAAGGAGAAAATTGCTTCGATCCTTCATTCCAAAAGGGAAGACCCCTAATTATTATCATCGAACTCGCAGGGGGTTGGGCTATGTGTCAACTCCAATCCCGTCAGCCTCTAAGTCTGAAGGGTCATTATATCGTAATCACTCATCAGGTATATCATCGTGGGAGTCAAATATCAGTGTCGGTAACATCTTCAAAGAACTTTCAGTAAATATGGTTTCAATAAGCCACTTGGAAGATGGAGATGAAAAAATGACTCAGTCGGATATAGATCCTTGGATCAAACACCTAAACACTCTCTGAGATATTCGCTTCGAATAACGTAAACCACCCACAAAGGATAAGGTCACCCAGGTCAATCTGGGAGATGAGGCTAATCCTAAACCCATCTTTATAAGTGAAAGCTTATCACCCTCCGAGAAGGAAGATCTAATATCTCTTGTGCGGGAGTATATAGATGTTTTTGCTTGGAATTACGAGGACATGCCTGAACTTGATCCTCGAGTGCTATGCATCGCCTCAACATAAATCCGGATGCAAAACCAATCAAACAGCAGCAGCGATGGTTCTGTTCAGAAATAATGGAAGCAATCCAGTCGGAAGTCAAAAAGCTCATAGACTCTGGCTTCATCAGGGAGGAACAACACCCCGACTGGGTAGCTAATTGTAGGCTGTCTAAAAATCACTAATAGACAAGCCATTAAAAGGCAGAGTTTCAGACTCAAGGCGCGAAGGCTCAACAGCCGCGTCTCAACATCAAGGCGCGTGGGCTAGACACCCGCGTCTCACCTCAAGGCGCGTAGGCTAGACACCCGCGTCTCACCTCAAGGCGCGTAGGCTAGACACCCGCATCTCACCTCAAGGCGCGTAGGCTAGACACCCGCGTCTCACCTCAAGGCGCGTAGGCTCGACACCCGCGTCTCAACCTCAAGGCGCATGGGCTTGACACCCGCGTCTCAACCTCAAGGCGCGTGGGCTCGACACCCGCGTCTCACCTCAAGGCGCGTGGGCTCGACACCCGCGTCTCAGCATCAAGGCGCGAGGGTCCAAACCCGCGCCTCGGTTATAACCGCCCTGGTTATTGGGCCAGTCACCGCCCACATAGCGGGGAAGTGGGGAAGTTGGCCCCTCATCGTGGAGCATTTTTAGGGGGGCACGTTTACCCCCTAGGACCTCTATAAATAGCCTCGTTTGCTATGAGGTTGGGGCAATCAGAAGAGGGGGGATAGACACAAGGGCGATCAGAAAGGCATCTGGCATCAAGAGGATCAGAAGATCACAGAGAGAGACAGACCGAGACAGGAGAGAGCTCAACTCTTCGTCAAGCTTGCTGCGTACAAGCTGCCCTTTGCCTACCTTCTCTTTGAGAGTTTTGGTAGACAGAGCTGTGCTACTCCCTCTACTAGCCAAAGAGAAGATTCCCTGACGATCCCGACGGTCATCCGGTCAACGGAGAACAAGATTCACTCTCCACCACCACACGAAGAACCCAGCATTAAACAAAAGGAGGATTCAAGACTCAACATCCTCCCTCCCTTGTAACTGAAAGGGAAAAGAAGTTTTGTTGTAATTTTTCATCTGATTCAAGGAAATTTTACAGCACTTCTTTTTCTCTTTTTCCCGGCGCGTACAAGAGATGGCGACCCCGCTAGGGACTACATTTGTCACTGATGAGCAAATCGTGGCGCAGGATGACGTCCTCCGTAAGGGGAAGATGGTCGAATCGCTCATTGTCGAGTTCGACCAGGCGAAGTACGAAGAGTTTCTCTCTTCTGGCTCCAAGAGCCCAAAGACCCACGTCTTCCGCCGGGTCTCGACGGGGAATGCCCCCGAAGCCCGATCTGAAGCTCTCTCGGGCGCCCCTGCTGCCAACTGTGCCAAGCAAGGTGCACGCGCCAACGCCTCTCAGAAGGCCCGCGTGGCCCCAGGCACAACTGTCTTTGCGACCAACCGCGTCGCACAGAACACCCGCGTCAGCGTCTCTCAGGAGACCCGCGTGGTTAAAATCTCTGATGTTCAGCATCAGGATGTTGTTGGTCTCTCTCCACCTCCGCGACACAACCGGAACGCTGAGCGTCGACAGAGGAGACGTCGCGTCAGCTGCAAGTTGGAACCTCTGGTTGTCTGACTGAGGCTGGACGCAGCATACAAACTGGCGCCTTACTCGCGCCCCGCGAAGTCCGCGTTTGGCGGCCCAAACGCGAGATTCCTTCAGTTAGGTCCTCTGTGGACCAACTCACCAAACGCCAAGGTGAAGCCTCTGCGCCTTGTCAAGCGCAAGAGGCACGCGCCTATAGACGTGGGGCCCAGCAGCCCACTCTCTCTCAAGTGTCTCTGCCCCGACACACCAAGCAGCAACGCGACAGGCGCGTCTTGTCTCAGCAGAGACGCCAGACGCGCGCTGAACAGCTGCGGCGCCAGAACTGCGTCCCTGAAGCCTGCGTCCAGGCTGTACGGCACATGGATGCCTCCCATCTTCAACGTTTGATTGGTAGTGAAAAGTGCATTTTTATCATCATATTTACCGTCACATTTTCATATTTATTTATATAATTCTGCACATTTATTAATATTTTGTGATTTATTGTGTGCAGGCCTCGAAATAATAAAAAGAAAGAATTAAAGCTTAAAAAGAGCCCAAAAGCCCAGATCCAAGCCCATATTTGAAGCCCAAGAGTCAAAGTGCAAATATCAATTGTCAAAGTGCAATTATGCAAGGGCTAAAGTTGCAATTATTAAAGATGAGGGAAGGATAGAATTCTACCCAACCCTAAACTCTTGCGGGATGAGCATAAAAGCCAAAGATAAGAAGGAAATTCGTGATAAAAGATTTGGGATAATTGAGATCAAGGTAACTTGATTACCAAGTTATCTCGAAATCCCAACATAAAGAGCCAGGATCAAAACTTCCAGAAGCAGGCGACTAGATGGACGGACCAGGAGAAGCCACGCGCCAAAGCGCGTGGCCATATGCCACAGTATTGCAGCGGAATCGCGGCAAAAGCCGCGTTTCCGCGGCAATTTGATCTTATCCCTGTACCAGATTTCGTAGGGGAGTTCGACTGGGACTCTGATTCCCTCTGCAGCTATAAATAGCCCCTGCAGTGCAACGTACAGAGCGTCCAGAGGCGAGCCAAGGGCCAAAAGCTAGGGTTTAGGTTTTAGGTTAGATTTTATTTTGTAAATTTTGTAACTGAGAGTGGAGATGCTTTCATGGAGGAAGGGATCATACTTGTACTGAGGTGACATCGGTGTAAGTTTTTATTTTTCCCCCATTGTTAATAAAAATCTGTTCGAGGTTGATTTGTTTTTATTCTTGTTTCATTGTTTCTTTATTCTCGCTTTATCTTTGTTTTTCTAATCTTGTTCTATGTCATTGTTTCTCTCTGATGACTTGCAATCCGTGAGATCCGATTGCTTCGAGACTGCCTAGCCAACGAAGATCCCTTGATGGCTTATGGTGACGAACATCCTATACGCCATACTTGCAAATCTTCTGAGAAAAAGTAAGTCGTCGCAAAAGGATCGAAGGTAAGTAGGACTGAAGAGGTAGGTGTGTATTTTATAGTCTTTTCCTTTTCTTTTCTTTCTTTTTTGTAGATTAAATCCACATCTTCCACAATTCTTTTCTTCACTTCATTGTAAATACCATCCATTGTAAATACCACTACTAATAATAAAAAGATAAAAAAAAAAGAGATAACTTGCTTAACGCTTCCATCGCAGTCCCTCCCTGAGGATCACGACCCGCATAGACCTGCTACCGCGGATTAGAACTGAGACTTGCACATCTATTCTTAAGCTAACATATATATTTTGTGTGCAGGAAATCTCAGTCAACAAATTTTGGCGCCGTTGCCGGGGAGGGACGGTAAGTTTATCTCTAATAAAAATTTAATTTTTAACTAATTCTTTATTCTTTTCTGTTTGCAGGTTTGGAGAACAGGAAACAGAAACAGAGCAGCAGTAAGGACATACAGCAACCCAGTGCCTCTGCCCTCGAAGGCAGAGCACGAGGGCCTGCAAGTTTGCCGCGGAAACGCGGCCAGAGCCGCGGATCCGCGGCAAGTGCAGTGAACTACTAATTCAGTTTTTTGCAGATTGCTGAAATTTGAGATTACTGCTTACTGCTCTATTCTGTTTTGTTCTGTGATATACCTGTAAATTGCTAATAATTCAACAGTAAATCATGGGTTGTTAAAAATAAAAAGTGATTAGACGTTTGCATATTAGGCACGTGTCTTTTCAATTATTTTTTACTGTTGAAGAGTGCTAGAGAAGCAAGGTACGTACGCATTGCATATAGAATAGGATTCATCTCTTGGTTGATTTTCTGCTTTGAGTGATTCTTATCTATTTATCTTGTACACTTGCACTAATTCATCTTAAGGGCATAACCCATTAACAAGATAAGGTGGGGATTTCATCACCCTTCCTTAGCCCAAAAATCATATCCCGAGCACTCACTAACCCAAGCCTAACATAAAAATTAGTAGACGTTGGCCCTAGGGACACTCGGACTCAATTAGGAGATTATCCTAAGGGGGAACGGTGTTGGAAGTTGACTCCTGCCAAATCAGTGTTTAGGAAGGGGATTGAGGGCCGAAAGCCCGAAGTGTGGTGGTTATTTAATTAAGGAACGTCTTTGACGGAAAACCTCCCACCACTCTTGCCCTGACCTGGCTGATTAACTCGTGGTCAAAGTCTGCACCCTACCTCCCGTGGACGATCTAACCAGTTAGGAGTCGTCTAGGTCATAGGTCTACCCTAACTTAGGTTAGAAATTTTTCTTTTTTGTTTGTTTTTTTTCTTTTGTTTGTGATTGTGTGATATGGCCTATAACAACAATTTTTTCAATTTTAATGAGGATCCATGTTACACACCAACCTCTTATTCGGATATTACCAACCCGGCATATCATAACTTTGACCAACCTAGTGTGCCAGATTGGTCTTATCCGAATCATTACATGCCCCAGTCCCAATACTATGAACAAGATTGGAATAATCATCACTACTCTTCACAGAGTCAATGGGGATTCAATACCCCTGAGCCATATGGTCAACCACCTGTTCAACCAGTATCTTCATATACGTCTTTTCCTACATCACCAAGGTTTCAGTCCACCATTGATCTATTTGATGGGTTAGAAGAAAAAGTGGATCGGTTGCAAGATATAATGAATGATCAAATTTCTAGACTTTCAAACATTCTTGAGCGAACCAACCAAGTTGATAGGAACCAAGAATCATTCTGTCTAGAAGACCTTGATCAAAATTCAATTTCATCACATCAATATGAACTTGCTCAATCCCAATCCTTGGACAAATTGGCTAGTTTTAATTTCAATGAGATTGAATTAGATTATGAATGTGAACCCGATCCCCAACTTTGCGATTCAGTTGCCATCTTCGAATCTATGTTGACTCCAGTATCCTTACCCAATTTGAACCAATTTTCTGAGCCAACATTTATTCCCATACCCATAGATCATGAAATTGAATCACCCATTTTTGATGATCATATTGAACTTGACCAATTGTACAATTTTGAAAGTCCCCTTGACAAATTGGCAAGTTCCCATTTTTATGAGATTGAAACTAATGAGATATGTGACCTAGATTCCCAAATCTATGATCAAGTTCAAATTCCCGAATCATTATTGACTCCTGTTTTGTTACCCGACTTAGGTAATATTTTAGAGTCAGTTTTGATTCCCACACCTATCATTCCTGAACTTGAATCACCAACATTGAGTCACATTCCATTGTGGGAAAATGATTGTAGACTTGAGTTTCAATTTCTTGACTTGGACCCACTTCTTGATCCTAGCCCGATTCCTGAACCTTTACTTGATTTGAGTTTCTTTCCTGAGTCGGTATTAGATCCTGAACCTATCATTCTTGAGTCCAAGTCAACCATTCTACCAAGTCACATTCTTTTGTTGGACACAGGTATAGACCATGACTCTGTGATGATTTTCCAGGACTGGTCATGTAAAGGGAGTAAGTTTCACGAGAGGATCTTCCATGATCCTATTCATTCTGGGGACTGTAAATATGTAAATAAAAAAGAGGTCAATAAAGATAGGTCCCGTGAACTACCACGTTATCTTGTTTGGGCCGCATTTCGTGGACCAATTAGACCACCTCCGGAACCACCACCCTAAGGTAATTTTCTGCCTTCCCTTGTTCTGTTTCATGCATATATGCATTCATTCATACATTGAGGACAATGCATGAGATAAGTGTGGGGGTGGGCTTTACTAACATACTAACATAAGTAGATACTAACAAAATTTGCTAATAAAAAAAAATCTAAAAAAATTTTTTAAAAAAAATTTAAAAAAAAATGTTATAAAAAGGATAATACTTTGACTTATTTTTTTTGAAAGAAATCTAAGTTAGTTTTAAGAATTAGGAAAATCATGATTAGGATTTCTAAAAACTTGGTCAAAATAAATAAATTGTTTAAATTTTAGGTATAGGAGGAGAAATTGAATAAATAATTAGTCTTGATTTTTACCTTAATGAAATGTGCATACCAAATGCATATCTAGGATTCTAAGACAAAGACCTTGTGCCTTATATAAAAAAAAAAAAGAAAAAAAAAGAGAAGAAAAAAATCACCAATTAAGCTGATACATGTGCCTCAAGAAGCATAAGTATTCATGCCTAAAGGTGAGTAAATAAAATAAAGTCCTTAGTTTTGGGGCCTAGTTCACTCGAATTTGAGTCCGCGAGGTGTTTTCTCACCTGGTGCCCTAAAGCCGACCGGTTTGGGAGCCACCGACTTTAAGTTCGCTACATGGGTGGATTAGAAAGCCTAAGAAAACTAAGAAATATAATATATGTATTAACACATCTAATAATCAATTAGTTAGGTATGAGGGCCTCAAGAAGCCTTGATACTTATACGAAAGAAAATTAGATGAGTTATACATGCCAAAAAAATATATATATATTAACACATCTAATAGTCAATTAGTTAGGTATGAGGGCCTCAAGAAGCCTTGATACTTACACGAAAGAAAATTAGATGATGTTATAAAAATAATAATGAGGCATGAGAGTCCAAGTTAAGGAATTCCTAGATTCACAAGGTTGCGTATGACTTTTGGTAACGAAAAAGACTATATTAGAAATTCAATTTTAATCCTTACCTAAAATGAATAACAATTGACTTTATAAAGACCAGGTTTGAAGAATGAATAAAAATGATAATCCTAAAACTTATAGACTACTTAGTCTCTTCAATAATAATTCAAATATTTTCCTTTTTATGGATTTTGTGGGTGTAATCCGCTGAAAACCCTCACGAGACAACACTCGTCCTCTAGGGTAACCTAGGGGTTTAACGGCTTGTTGCACGTGCTAAGTGCAACCGTGATTCCTACGAAAGTGAGTTAGGTTAGATTAATTTTTCTTTTTCTTTGTTTTTACTCGAGGACGAGCAAAAAGATAAGTGTGGGGGTGTGATTGGTAGTGAAAAGTGCATTTTTATCATCATATTTACCGTCACATTTTCATATTTATTTATATAATTCTGCACATTTATTAATATTTTGTGATTTATTGTGTGCAGGCCTCGAAATAATAAAAAGAAAGAATTAAAGCTTAAAAAGAGCCCAAAAGCCCAGATCCAAGCCCATATTTGAAGCCCAAGAGTCAAAGTGCAAATATCAATTGTCAAAGTGCAATTATGCAAGGGCTAAAGTTATAATTATTAAAGATGAGAGAAGGATAGAATTCTACCCAACCCTAAACTCTTGCGGGATGAGCATAAAAGCCAAAGATAAGAAGGAAATTCGTGATAAAAGATTTGGGATAATTGAGATCAAGGTAACTTGATTACCAAGTTATCTCGAAATCCCAATATAAAGAGCCAGGATCAAAACTTCCAGAAGCAGGCGACTAGATGGACGGACCAGGAGAAGCCACGCGCCAAAGCGCGTGGCCATATGCCACAGTATTGCCGCGGAATCGCGGCAAAAGCCGCGTTTCCGCGGCAATTTGATCTTATCCCTGTACCAGATTTCGTAGGGGAGTTCGACTGGGACTCTGATTCCCTCTGCACCTATAAATAGCCCCTGCAGTGCAACGTACAGAGCGTCTAGAGGCGAGCCAAGGGCCAAAAGCTAGGGTTTAGGTTTTAGGTTAGATTTTATTTTGTAAATTTTGTAACTGAGAGTGGAGATGCTTTCATGGAGGAAGGGATCATACTTGTACTGAGGTGACATCGGTGTAAGTTTTTATTTTTCCCCCATTGTTAATAAAAATCTGCTCGAGGTTGGTTTGTTTTTATTCTTGTTTCATTGTTTCTTTATTCTCGCTTTATCTTTGTTTTTCTAATCTTGTTCTATGTCATTATTTCTCTCTGATGACTTGCAATCCGTGAGATCCGATTGCTTCGAGACTGCCTAGCCAACGAAGATCCCTTGATGGCTTATGGCGACGAACATCCTATACGCCATACTTGCAAATCTTCTGAGAAAAAGTAAGTCGTCGCAAAAGGATCGAAGGTAAGTAGGACTGAAGAGGTAGGTGTGTATTTTATAGTCTTTTCCTTTTCTTTTCTTTCTTTTTTGTAGATTAAATCCACATCTTCCACAATTCTTTTCTTCACTTCATTGTAAATACCATCCATTGTAAATACCACTACTAATAATAAAAAGATAAAAAAAAAGAGATAACTTGCTTAACGCTTCCATCGCAGTCCCTCCATGAGGATCACGACCCGCATAGCCCTGCTACCGCGGATTAGAACTGAGACTTGCACATCTATTCTTAAGCTAACATATTATATTTTGTGTGCAGGAAATCTCAGTCAACAACGTTGCGAGGCTAATCTTTTCAATCCCCCTCCCATGGATTTGAGGGATTATTTGACGAAGAAAAGAAGTGCCAATCAGGCCACTTCGTCGTGTTGCTGCCAACGGCTCATCCATATGCTCTCTGAGTGCCGTTGCGGATCAGGCGTACATCAGCAGTCTTTAGTCAGACAGCTGACCCTGATTCCCCCGTCAGCTAAAAGAAGACGCTCCCACAGAAGGAGAACCTTCTCTGACGTTGAGTACCCAGAGCTCACTGCGAATATGACAAGCAGGAGCAAGGGAAAACAACCTGCAATCAGCTCAGATGAGTCTGACTCTGAACCGGAAGGGGTGTATCAACACACTCGCACCCGGACTGGGCCATTCCCCTAATTGACTATAATGCCTTAGCCCATGGCATTAAAGTGAATGATTCTCACTCCGCCGTAGCGGAATCGAGGGCTTCGAACTCTTCCGTCGAGAAGGAGACCTCTGCCTACATGACAGGCACTCCTGAGGAGACGGCTAAACGTTTAGAACAGATCCAGAAGGCACAAATGGATATGATTCTTTCTCAGCAGGAATCTATCAACTCCCTCAAGCAGGCGATTGCACAGCTGCTCGAAGACAGGAGGAGGTCTCCTCCTAAAAAGTCAAAGGGCAAAGGGAGAAAGGGAGAAAGCTCATCTTCTGAACCTTCTGAGGAGATGCGGCGATCTACTTCCGGCTCGTCCAAGTCCTCGTCGCAAGTAAAGGGCGACCAAAACTCGGGGAAGGCTCATGCTAAAAGAATGAGTCAACTGGAGCGACGCCTCGAGGCCCTTGCCAATCGCAAAGACCTCCAAGAAGTAGGAGTGGTCCAGCCCTATCCGGCTGAGTGGGACTTAGTTCCATACCCTCCTAAGTTCAAGGCTCCAACCCTCCAAGCATTCGACGGGAAGGGGTCACCCAACCAGCACATCTACTACTTCAAATCTCAAACCGGGAATGTAGTAGACAACGATGCTATCCTCGCGCGTCTGTTCATCGGCACCCTGAAAGGGTTGGCCTTTGAATGGTTCATGAAGCTCGCAGAAGGTTCTATCAAGAACTTGGGCGATTTGGAGAAGCTGTTCTTAACACGCTTCTTCGAAGATGACTCGGAAGTCACGATGCCCACCCTTTTGGCTACTAAACAGCGAAAGGGAGAGTCCGTTAAGTCTTTCGTGGAAAGGTTTCGGAACGTGGCACTCCGGTGTCCAAGCGGTATGACCCAGGCCACCCTGGTGGAAACATGCCGCCACAATCTCCAAACCTCACTCCTTGCTCAAATAGGAGTTGCTGAAAGCCGCACCTGGAAGAAATTAGTCCAACAAGGTGAACAGGCTGAGGAGATTGTCGCCCGCGTCAGAGCGGAGGAAGGTAAGCCTAGGCCGGAAAGGTCGACAAGGCGTGCGCCAGACACATCCCTCCAAACAAAGCGGAAGGATAATTTGGCAACGGAGACCAAATCTCCCGCCAAACCTCAATCAGGCAAGGCGAGTGGCTCTTCAAGCCAGCCACGCGCCAACAAGCAATATTCCTTCAAAGAGGAACATGTCAATTCGCTCTTTAAACTACTCAACAAGAGCAACCGACTGAAGCTCCCTGAAGCTCGGCGCCCCGAGGAAGTCGGCAAGACCGACAATCCCACCTATTGCTCGTACCACAGGATGCTGGGGCACCCTACTAAGAGCTGCTACGTCTTCAAGGACATCCTTCAAGCTCTGATTGACGCGGAGGTGTTAAAGCTCCGACCAGAGCAGAAGAAGGTGACGGCTAATGTGACGTCAGTTCTCCAGTTTGGAAGACAACCCCCAACGCCTGCGGGGGTGGTCCCTATTCCAAGAGGAGAGCTGAGAATGGTCAACACAGACCCTCACCAGCAGCAAGCGAAAGGCTTTGTACCCGTTCCTACATCTCAAGGGGAAATCATGTGGGTCCACCCTGACCTTGTCAATGAACAGCAATGGACTACTGTGACCAACAGGAAATCCAAAGGCAAGGCAAAGGCCTCATCCTACAATGTGGTGGGTGCCTCCTCTCGAGAAGCCGAGACTGATGTTCCCTCGTTAACCGACTCAGAGGAGGAAACAATAGTCTTGGCCGCAGAGCCCAACCAACCGATGGCGGGAACCCGTTCGAGACAGCCGTACTTGAAGCAGTATGGCGAGATGGCGGTAATCCCTCCACAACCAGCTGCAGAACTAACCAAGCCCTCCACAAGACAACCTGTGGAGAAACAGAAAGAAACTCGGTTTTCTCGAGTTCTTTCGAAAGGTATGGCGGAAGGATCCACGACACCTTACCGCTTTGATGTCCTGGCTCAACTAGCCAACATCCCGGCACGATTACCTTGTATGAACTTCTTAGACTATCAAAGTCGACCAGAGAAGCTCTACAAGAAGCTCTGGCAAATGCTGAGGTCTTCATGACCCAGGTGCCGAAGGAGGAAGATGTAGAGGATTGCCTCCACACCTCCCCAAATGCTCCCTGCATTACCTTCACAGCAGATGATATGCAAGTTAAAGGGAAGCATGATCGACCCCTATATTTCACAGGGTATATTGGATCGTCTGAGGTGAACCGCATTCAGGTAGATCCAGGGTCCGCGTTGAGCATCATGCCTCGCCGGGTCATGCAACATCTGGGCATTCCTACTCATCGTTTGAGCCCTACTCAGACAACTATCTATGGGTTCAATGCTAATAGTACCCGTCCGATGGGGAAGGTTAAGCTCAAATGCCGGATCGGAGATCTGAAGACGGAAGTGACATGCTATGTCATCGACGCCGACACTTCCTACAATCTATTGCTGGGACGACCTTGGATTCACCGCAACTCCATCGTTCCCTCCACTCTCCATCAAGTCATGAAATACATTGACGAGGGTGGAAAGGTGCAGACATTGATTGCCGAAAGGCATCCATTCAAAGGGGTCGAGAATTATTTCACAGACTCCTTACTGTACCAAGATCCTGTGGAGACGGATGAAGTCCCGCGACCGGAGGAGCCAGACTCTGGTAACGAAGCTGACACCGAGCCTGAGAAAGAAGAGTGCCTGTGGGAGTTAGAACCACTAATAAGCTCGATGTTGATAATACCACCGACGATGTAGGCGGTTGGTATATTAATGAAGATTTAGATTTTGTGTATTTTTCTGTGTTTGCTTCTGATTCAGTACCATCAGACACTAGCACCGAAGTAGACGATGACCCCTGGTCGGCAATAGATGCTTTGACATCGTTGCATGTACCAGTGAAGTCGTCCTTCGAGACATACCAAGATAATTGTAATGCACAAGAATCTATATTTATGGTTCCAGCAAGACGGAAAGGCCAAAAACCAATTCTTTTTGGGCGAATCTCGTCTGAACCAACGCCCCGCGAAGAATCGGAAGGCGAGGAGGAATCCCCTCAGTTCGGTCATTATGAACCAAAAGCACTCAAAATGATGAGATGCATGGGGTACGACCTGACCAACAGACCCGGGTTGAACTTCGGCAAAGGAAGGAGGACGCTGCTTCGATCCTTTGTGCCGACAGGGAAGGCCCCCGATTATTATCATCGGACGCGCCGGGGGTTGTGCTATGTATCAACTCCGGTCCCATCAGCCTCCGATTCTCGAGAATCGTCGAGCAACGATTACTCTTCAGACACATCATCTTGGGAGTCAGATGTCAGTGTCGGCAACATCTTCAAGGAACTTTCAGTGAACATGGTTTCGACAAGCCACCTGGAAGATGGAAATGAAGAAATGATCCAATTTGATACAGATCTTTGGATCAAACATTTAAATGCTCTTTGGGACACTCGCTTTGAACAGCGCGAGCCACCCACAAAAGACAAGGTTGTTCAGATCAACCTAGGAGATGAGGCTAACCCTAAGCCCATCTTCATAAGTGACGGCCTGTCACCTTTGGAGAAAAAGGATCTAATATCTCTTGTACAAGAGTATATAGACGTCTTCGCCTGAAATTATGAGGACATGCCAGGACTCGATCCTCAGGTGGTTATGCACCGCCTCAACATCAATCCGGACGTAAAGCCTGTCAAACAACAGCAGCGACGGTTTCGTCCAGAAATAATGGAGGCAGTTCAATCAGAAGTCAGAAAACTTATTGATTCTGGCTTCATCAGGGAAGAACAACATCCCGACTGGGTAGCCAACATCGTCCCCATCGCCAAGAAGAACGGGAAGATCCGGATCTGCATCGACTTCCGCGATCTAAACGAGGCCTGCCCCAAGGACGAATTCCCATTGCCGATCACAGATGTCATGATTGACAATACTTGTGGATTCGAACGAATGTCCTTCATGGACGGATTCTCAGGATACAATCAAATCAAAATGTATCCTATGATGAAAAGCATACCTCCTTCAGGACACCTCTAGGGGTATATTACTACACCGTCATGCCCTTCGGACTGAAAAATGCAGGGGCAACATACCAAAGGGCCATGAATGCCATTTTCCATCAGCAAATACGCAAAACGGTGGAATGTTATGTTGATGACATCGCGGTAAAAAGCCGCACTAAAGGTGATCACATAGCGGACCTGAAGGTAGTCTTCGACATCATGCGGACTTATCAATTGAAGATGAATCCCACAAAGTCCTTCCTGGGGGTGGCCAGTGGCAAATTCTTAGGATTTGTTGTAACATCCACCGGAATTCACTTGGACCCGGAAAAGGTTCGCGCTATCCAGGAGATGCAACCCCCGAGAAATCTCAAAGAACTCAGGGGATTGCAGGGACGATTGGCGTACATCCGCAGGTTTATCTCAAACCTCTCCGGAAGATGCCAACCCTTCGCTAAGTTAATGAAGAAAGGTGTCTCATTCATTTGGGATGACGCTTGCCAACAAGCGTTCGAGGAAATCAAGCAATACCTCACCCAACCACCAGTCCTTGCAGCTCCGGTATCCGGAAAGCCTTTCTTGGTGTACGTCCGGGCAATGGATCATTCTTTGGGAGCTCTATTAGCTCAGAATGATGATCACGGACGTGAGCAAGCAATCTACTATCTGAGTAGAACAATGATCGGAGCCGAATATCGGTATAACCCGATCGAGAAGGAATGTTTGGCATTAGTGTTCGCTATTCAGAAAATGCGGCACTATCTGGTAGGCTAAACTATAAACGTCATATCAAAAGTCAACCCCCTGAGGTTACTTATGACTAAGCCTTCATCATTAAACGGCCGGCTGGCAAAATGGGCCATATTGCTCTCCCAATATGAGATGCACTTTTTACCACAAAAGGCCATTAAGGGACAAGCAGTGGCAGATTTCCTAGCTGAGCACCCAGATCCGAGGGCAGCCAAAGTCTACGAGGATCTCCCAGATGAAGTTGCTGAAGTCTGCCTGACTCAGACATCGTTCGAAAGTCAAGTATGGCAACTTTTCTTCGACGGTGCATCAAGAACAAGCCCAAAGGGACACGTAGTAGCGGGGGTAGAAGTAGTACTCGTATCCTCACAAAATTATGTGATTCCCCGAGCTGTCTCATTAACTGAGCCTTGTTCCAACAATGTGGCGGAGTACAACGCTCTTTTGATTGGGATGCAATTCGCCGATGAGATTGGCGTTAAAAATCTCGAGGCATACGGCGACTCTAAACTCATCGTCAGCCAAGTTCGCGGGGAATACGAAGTCAGACATGAGGACCTAGTACCCTACCACAACGCAACTATCCGCATGGCCGAGGGGTTTACAAGCTTCTACATCGACCATGTACCGCGCAGGCAAAATGCGCACGCGGATGCACTCGCATCCCTCGCGGCCTCCTTAGCTCTTCCAGCTGGAGCAATCGAGAAGATATTCGTCTACAGCCACAACCTGTATTGCCCGAGAAATGCTCTCGAGGGCTATCAGGAGTCAAAGGGAGATTGTCAAGGCAAAGAAGCACTGGAATTGTCAACCGGTCCAGAGCTTAAAGACTGGCGATTCCCCTACATTGATTTCGTCTTATACGACATTCTGCCTGAAGACACCAAAAAGGCGGCTGCCATTCAAAAGAAAGCCCCAAATTCTATTATAATGCGATTACGCGAACATTGTATCGTCGATCGCATGACGGGATCTTGCTCCGGTGCCTCTCACCAAAAGAAGCCCAAGAGGTTTTGAGAGAAGCCCACGACGGTATGTGTGGAGCCCATTAACCTGGCCCAAAACTGGCACATCGACTCCAAAGATTGGGTTACTACTGGCCCAAGATGATTGCCTATGCCGTCACTTATGCTAAAAAATGTCACGCTTGCCAAGTGCATGGCGATTTCATCCATCAAGCACCAGGCTACCTCCACTCTACAACCTCTACCTGGCCATTTGAAATGTGGGGGATGGATGTGGTTGGCCCTATCAGCCCACCATCATCAAAAGGACATCGGTTTGTTTTGGCAATAACCGATTATTTCTCTAAGTGGGCCGAGGCTATTCCTCTGAAGGAGGTAAAATCGTCGAACGTGATCAAGTTCGTGAAACATCACGTTATTTACCGTTTCGGTGTACCTCGGCGAATTGTCCATGACAATGGACCTCAGTTCATCAGCCAGGCTTTCCAGAGATTCTGCGCTAAGTTCAGAATCCAGAGTGTGTCCTCAACGGCATACTATCCTGCCGCCAACGGCCTCGCAGAAGCTTTCAACAAGACCATTGGTAAGCTTCTCAAAAAGTTCGTCTCGAAAAGTCAACGGGATTGGGACAACAAACTAGGTGAATGCTTATGGGCCTATCGCACAACTGTGCGAACCCCAACTAAAGCCACGCCATTTTCTTTGGTATACGGATGTGAAGCCGTGCTCCCACTGGAAATCCAAATTCCATCTCTACGCGTCGCCTTGACAGCGGAGATGACAACAGAGGAGAAGCATCGACAGCGACTCCAGGAACTGGAGGCCTTAGATGATAAACGTCTGCAGGCCCAACAACAAATCGAGCTCTACCAAGCTCGTATTACCAGAGCCTTCAACAAGAAAGTTAAAATGCGAACTTTCAAGAAAGGCGATCTTGTCTTAGCCGTCAGAAGACCCATGGTAATGACGCACAAGACAAAAGGAAAATTCCAACCCAAATGGGAAGGACCATTTGTAGTAGAGTCAGTCTACTCGAATGGGTCATATCGCCTCATAACCTCAAATGGCGATACACTCATGATGCCGATCAATGGCAGGTTCCTGAAGAAATACTATCCTTAGATGGTATTCTTCCGCTGATCAAGTTAAAAGTACACCTCTGATCAAAGTAAGAAGAATTTCTTCATTATAACATCCGACGCCCCCGACGGCTAAGGATAGAGGAAAATGTTGGCTTTTAAGTCCAACATAAGTCTTCGACAACTCATCATGCTGAGGGGAATAGTATGGCTAGCCCAACTCAAACGGTAGTTGGTAAAGGCACCTCAAACCCGTTAATAGCTGAGGGTTTGCTAAAAATCCTAAAGTGGACTTGGCTCCACTCTTTCCTCCAAAATCCCCTACCAATTCTCATCCACAGAATGGTAGGTCTACAAAATCCAACCATTACTAAGTTAACACTATACCTCTGGTAATGAAAACTTTTCAATATTCCTTGTCGAGTACAAATTTTGCTTGTCAACTCTACACGGAGTATCAAATTTTCAAATTTGCCAAGTTAACACTACACCTCTGGCACTCCAAAATTTTCACTTGTCAATTCTCACCAATAGAATGACAGGTCCTCAAATTACTCTTATCATGAGTTAATCTTTGTCAAGTTAATATCACACCTCTGACAAATTACTGTTAAAGTTTAACACCACACCTCTAAACAGTAATCAAGTTTCTGCCAGGTTTAATATTACACCTCTGACAGTCACTTTTCTTCAGACTTCCATATCGAAGCTGAAATGGATGATGCTAAGTTAACATTACACCTCTAGCATCAAGTCATTGCTAAGTTAAACAATACACCTATGGCCATGACTTTCCCTCGGACTTCCTTATACAAGCCGAGATGACCAATGCCAAGTTCAACATTACACCTCTAGCATTACCCTCACTGTCAAGTTAAACATTACACCTATGACAGTGACACTTCTGAGTTAGGTTAATATCACACCTCTGACTCACATCCTTGTCAAGTTAACATTACACTTCTGACAAGACCACTTTTAACCCGTTAAGTTAATATCACACCTCTAACGGTAACAAACTTTCCTAGATTCCCCACGAGTCTAGTCTCACTTGTTATTCTCTTCAATAGAATAACAAGTCTACCTAAAAGCATTGTTAGGTTAATACTACACCATCAACAGTGTTTCCATCAAATCTCCAGCTGAGCTCAATCAAGTTAATCCCAAACACTTGATAAAAGTTCACCCTCCGCTTTCATAAACGCGTTGAGGAAGGTAGTGCCGAGTTTTGGTATCTCTCCAACTGGGAGCTCAGACTTGCGCGATCCGGGGAACAGGCCGAGAGCCGCCCTATCATGACCATCATGATGGTATACCTTTTGGGAGCCCAAGTCACCGAGGGTAATCTCAGGGACATATCGGGAAACGTCCCATTTCATCTTCCGAGGGACGGACATGTGCTGGAGATAAGACAGCGGGAACATCCTCTCCATGTCTGGAAGAAAGAATCTTCTATCCCCTATCTGACGGAGCCATCTATAATTTTCATCATACATGGAATAGCCGCCATCACCGATACGATCTCCGAAGAAGAAGGCAGGCTTCTCCAGCTTGACGCGATCATTCGTTGTGAATGCTGCATCGGTCATAAGCACCCGAAGGGTTGTCATATCAACATTGGAGAGCCTTTCCTGGGGCTCCTGCGACTTGTCAGCAGTCACAGGTACTGTCCTTCGTAGCACAAAGGCCAGATCACGGTCAGCACCACCTATATGTCCAAAGTGGCGCTTCTTGGCGAGTGGGACAGAAGGGTGTGGTACTGCAAAAGAAAAGGACACTTAATCAGACACCTTATCAGAAGAAAAAAAAAATGCTAAGTGTCTATAGTCCAGACGCAGAAGAGATACTGGACGCAGGAATTATCAAATCCGCGTCCAGACCTGCGAATCTGCGTCCAGACGCAGAAGAAATACTAGACGCAGGAATTATCAAATCCGCGTCCAGACCTGCAAATACGCATCCAGGCGTGAGACCCGCGGGATCAAATCCGCATTTTGCAAACCAAGACTTATGAAAAATCTCTAAGTACTTGGGCTCAGGTGCAAGATTCATCAAAAACCTGCACCTGATGAAAAGTCTTCAAGTCCGCGTCCGAACCCTTCACAATTAGAAATATTCTAAGTGAAGAATCCGAAATGCGGGACTCGCTGGCACCGGGTCATCAAACTCGCGCCTTGGTTATCAACTCAAAGACCGCGTCTGAGACCGCGTCTGAGAATCAAACACGGTTTGTTTTCTGTGTTGACGGTTCTGTGTTAATGGTTCTCCTCCAAAAGATATCTTTTTGGAGTTCCATGAGCTTCCAGTAATGGTGAAGTCCAAGCCTAAACGGCGTTATACCTAGGAAAGAGACTTCCTGCGCGGAGGAACCGCCCCTCTGGGCCTCGGTGACGGTCGCTCTTGAAGAGGATGCGGTTGGCTTGGTCTTAGGTGCCATTAGTGATTAAGATGAACAGAGAAAGAAGAACTCTTTTTCTTAAAAACTCTAAACAAATGCACTCGGAGAAGAAGAGGTATCTCTCTGACTGTTGCCATTTATAGGCACAAGGATTCGCGAAGATACGCGGCGCGTGGCTCGATTAGTTCTGCAGCGAGTCATCGCTTGACGCGTGGAAGAAATCATTTTGATGATTCGCGAAGATCATGCGCCATGACTCTGCAGCGAGTCATCGCTTGACACGTGGAACAGATCATTTAATGAACCGGGAAGTCCGCGCGTCAAAAGGTGATGTCCCGTCGTTCCCCAGGCCAACTGGCAGTGCAATCATGATATGGCACAGATTCGCACCCGACGGCCGCGCCTTTTCGATGGACATGCCCCGTCTTCACCGCCATAAATGCATTCAAAAAATCGCGTCTCTCTAAGAAGTTCGCGTCTTTCTAGCCCGGCTGAACATCGCGTCTGCTTTATGGAATATCAGTCGCGTTTCCATTTCCAAAAGACGCACCCCATGAAAGTCGCGTCTTTAAAGCAGTACTATCTCTGCTCTTCAAAAAGAACTGGCGTTCAGTCCTTACTTCTGCAAATCAGTTTCAACAGTACACTGGCACAAGCAGACGATCGTCCACTCCTGGCTTAAAGCGCGTCCATGACAGACTAAAAGCAATCGGGGAGGTTTAGACTGTGTATCTAGACACTCAACACGATCAACTCTGGTGGCCTCAAAGAGTTCAACAGTACACTCACGAAGACCAACTCCAGATAAGATCAAACCCGGAGCATTAACAGTCCAGTCATAGAGGTGAATTCAGCTAGAGTCTAAAGTATTTCGAAATCCGTCCCAGTTAACTGCGGAATATCGAAAACTTTGGAGGGGGTTCTGTAGGCTGTCTAAAAATCACTAATAGACAAGCCATTAAAAGGCAGAGTTTCAGACTCAAGGCGCGAAGGCTCAACAGCCGCGTCTCAACATCAAGGCGCGTGGGCTAGACACCCGCGTCTCACCTCAAGGCGCGTAGGCTAGACACCCGCGTCTCACCTCAAGGCGCGTAGGCTCGACACCCGCGTCTCAACCTCAAGGCGCGTGGGCTCGACACCCGCGTCTCACCTCAAGGTGCGTGGGCTCGACACCCGCGTCTCAACCTCAAGGCGCGTGGGCTCAACACCCGCGTCTCAGCATCAAGGCGCGAGGGTCCAAACCCGCGCCTCGGTTATAACCGCCCTGGTTATTGGGCCAGTCACCGCCCACATAGCGGGAAAGTGGGGAAGTTGGCCCCTCATCGTGGAGCATTTTTAGGGGGGCACGTTCACCCCCTAGGACCTCTATAAATAGCCTCGTTTGCTATGAGGTCGGGGCAATCAGAAGAGGGAGGATAGACACAAGGGCGATCAGAAAGGCATCTGGCATCAAGAGGATCAGAAGATCACAGAGAGAGACAGACCGAGACAGGAGAGAGCTCAACTCTTCGTCAAGCTTGCTGCGTACAAGCTGCTCTTTGCCTACCTTCTCTTTGAGAGTTTTGGTAGACAGAGCTGTGCTACTCCCTCTACCAGCCAAAGAGAAGATTCCCTGACGATCCCGACGGTCATCCGGTCAACGGAGAACAAGTTCACTCTCCACCGCCACACGAAGAACCCAACATTAAACAAAGGGAGGATTCAAGACTCAACATCCTCCCTCCCTTGTAACTGGAAGGGAAAAACAGTTTTGTTGTAATTTTTCATCTGATTCAAGGAAATTTTACAGCACTTCTTTTTCTCTTTTTCCCGGCGCGTACACTAATATCGTCCCCGTTACCAAAAAATGGGAAGATCCGAGTTTGTATTGATTTTCGCGATCTAAATGAGGCTTGTCCAAAAGATGAATTCCCCCTCCCAATCACGGATGTTATGATCGACAACACGTGTGGGTTTGAACGGATGTCCTTTATGGATGGATTTTAGGAATACAATCAAATCAATATGTATCCTGATGATGAAAAGCATACATCTTTCAAGACGCTCTGGGAGTGTACTACTATACTGTCATGCCCTTCAGATTAAAAAAACGGGAGCAACATACCAGAGAGCTATGAATGCAATTTGTTGGCCCAAAGGTTACAATCTCTGGGTTATTTGTTTTGATGATAATAAATCATATAAAAGCTATTTGGTACTAATAGAAGTTCAAGAATGAATTTCAGGTTGATACAGGTATTGATGGCTTAAGAGTTCTCAAGCATGGGATATTAGGGTCTAGCTCAAACGTTACTTAACATCAACTATCAGAGACTCCTACTTGTAGACTCATATAGTTTGTTTTGTTAAAGAATAGTATATACGTTTGAAGCTCAAATACACACAAACAAATTCAATACATTTGGTTTTTGGTTTAACCGATTTTGGATTTCAAGTACATATATCGGGTTTTGGATTTGAACCAGTTTTAGTTTTATTGATCTGCTTGACACCCTTTTACATTTCTTATCATAACTTTTTATTCTTATACTCAAATAACATGATTTAACTTGCATTTCAAAGATAACTTTTAGATATAAATTTTGTATTCAATAATCAATTTCAGATTCAAATTTTAAAGATATCAAATATTTGGTTGTAACTCTATTCTTGTTCTGAAAATAGCTTATAGTTTCTGATGAGACACCTGTCAGTGTTTTATTTATATCTTTCTAATCCAAAATGATATTAAGTTGATTCTAGTTGCATTAAAAAAAAGACTTAAAGGTTTACAAATTATTCCTATATACTTAATTTTGAATTCGGACGTTTGTAGCCTAAAAATGTGCTCAAAGTTGACCAACAGGCAGTAATGGCTAATTTTCTGGAGACTATTTTTTAACATGTTTTTAAAACGTTTTTAAGTTTAAGAAAAATGTGGTTAGCTGTATTAGAGGGTCAATTTATTTCTCGTTTATTCAAGTAAAAGTTTTCTATATTTTCTCTTCCTAAATCCTATATAAAGGGGTCATTAGGGTAGAGGTTTTCACAACAGCAAATTCAAAGATCAAAAGTTTTGAGTTTTCTTGAGAAATAGCTTTTGTTTAAGTTTTGGGCAATTATTTCAAAAGTTTTCTAAAAGTTTTTGGTTCTTAAAATCTCTCTTCTATTTTTATATCACTGACAAAACCTTGAGCTTCAATTTTATATATTACTCTCTAGGATTTTGTAAAGAAAATTTTTCAAGAGAGAGTTTGTGGTCTTTTGATCATCCAGTGCTTATTGTAATTGTTGCTATGCTACCTCTGGACTAGAGGAGTGCGTTGGGGAGTTGTGTACTCCATAGTGGTTGTAATTCCTTTGGTGAAAGTTCCAGTGGATTGGAAATCCTTCACGGTGGTGAAGGCGGGGACATAGAGCGGTGGCTCAAACCTCGAAACAAATCTCTTTATTTGTGATTGATTTCTTGTCTCTCTTATCTACTTTATTTTCATTCATCTATTGTCGATCTATACTCTTACAACAAGATTGTATTGAGCATCTCAAACTCTTATCTAGAGGAATCACGAGGAAGAAGTTCAGAACCCTTCACAGGGCATACGGCTTCTAATCTTGCTTTAAGTGATCGTTTGTATCATATCGTTTTTATTTTGCATTGGATTTTGAATTGATTAGCCTTACACCTATTCACCGCCCTCTAGGTGTAATTTCAATTGGTATAAGAGCTAGATCTCTAGTAACTTAACATCCTTAGAGAGATCCTAATTTGCTAATCATTCTATTATTTTCTTCATTCATCCACTAGTAAAGATGGCCGACAGTATTAGAACCCCTCCCAAGTTTGATGGCCTTAATTTTCCTATATGAAAAGTTAGCATGACAGTATTTTGCAATCCCTAGGATGCTGGGTTGCAAAGGCGGTTACCAAACCCTATAGTGCAGCCACCGGTAAGGAGGCCATTTGGTCCGATCTTGCCTCCAAGGGATATGAGGCTAATTCAAAAGCTCAAAATGCCTTACTTTTAGCATTGAATGAGGATGACATGACAAGGGTCATTTATTGCAAATCCACCTATGAGATTTGGCAACACTTATTGGTCACTCATGAGGGAACTTCACAAGTTAAGAGAGCTAAAATTGATCTCTTGCGTTCCCAATATGAAAAATTTAAAATGCATGAAAATGAGTCTATTTATGACATGATTACGAAGTTTACTAAAATAACTAATAGTCTTGCTTCTCTAGGTGATGAAACCAACAATGATCAAAAGGTCTGGAAGGTCATTCGCTCACTTCCACTGTCTTGGAAAGTCAAAGCTATCACATTGAAGGAGCTGAACGATAAAGATGAGATGGAGCTCATCGGTCTTATCGGCAACCTTAAGACCCATGAGATGGAGAAAGCGACAAGAGAAGAAATGGCGCCACAAAAGAAGAAGACTATGGCATTCAAGTCTACTCCCGCCATCCCCGATGATGAAGAAGAAGATGAAGAGCTATCTCTCCTCGTAAGAAATGTAATAAGAGCATACAACAAGAAAAAATACAACTGTAGGAGACGACGGTAAGGAAAGGAGAAAAGAAAATCATTTGCTTCAACTGTCAGAAACCCGAACATATCATGACCGAATGTCCAGATTTCAGAAATAAGGTATCTTCTTCTATCAAGCAAAAGAAGCCATTTATGAAGAAAGCTCTCAATGCCACTTAGGATTCAGAAAGTGAATCCGAAGAGGAGGTGGACACTGCAAACATGTATTTCATGGCAAGCACGCTCAAAGTAAATTCTGAACCATTTTTTGAAATAGTGGAGTAACTCAAGAGGATTTATTAAATGCTTTTGTAGAACTTTCAAATAGTTATGATTCTTTAAAGAAAAATTGCCTCACAATGAAAAAGGAAAATGAAGTTCTTCAAAACAAAGTTATTATTCTTTCCAAAGAAAAAGATGATTTGTCTTCCACTCTTTTATCAACATAAAGGGATTTTGATGCATATAAGATTTCATGTAAAGCTAAGTTTTCCAAGATTGATGAAAATAAAATTTCTATCTTAAAAACTAAACTCAATAATTTAGGAAATATTTTAAAGAAATGTGAGTTTAACAAAGCTAAATTAGAAGACATGTTTTCAAAGAAAAATTCTTCAAAGAAACATATTCATACTACACATGCTCACACACACACCAAGTATGATCATACACCACATGTTCACCATGCTCATAAACCACATGTTCATCATGCACATCATGCTTTCAAGTATGGGAAATTTTATAAATGTACTTATTGTGGCCGAAATGGTCATCTAACTAAATTTTGTTATGATCGTATCAATGATACTAATATTCATGTTTGGTTTAGGAAAGGTGCTAACCCCCATAGACCCAATAAGATATGGGTACCAAAATCTACCCCTATTATATTTGATGTAGGTGTGGGCTTTCACTTAACGTGAGAGTAATGGTGCCTTGATAGTGGTTGCATTTGAGCTTAATGGACACTACATTGGATGCATCACTTTCAAGGATGTTTGGTGGGAGGACCACCTTGGTTTGGAGACTAAGAGATTACCCTATTGGTTTTGGTAACAATCTCTAACTCCTATTTTATTCACATGCTTTCATATAAATATTTTTAGCATGTTTTGGTTTCAATGCACATTATGATTGATCATATTTAGATTCATGTTTTGGTTTATGTGCTTGGTTTTGCACTTCATGATTTTGATTACTTTTTTAAATGTAGTTTTCATTAAAACTTGTGTATATACTTGTACAAGTAGTGAGCTACACTTGGTTATTATGTGATTGTACTTCATTACTCACTTGTACTCATTATATGTATTTGAATAGCCTAGTTGTGATGATTCTCTCATTTACACTTGTATTTGCTATTTTTGCACATGGTTTCATGATAATGTGTTAGCTTCATGTATATGTTACTTTTGTCTAAACTAATAGATATACATGTACATCCTTGAGCTACTTGCCTTCATGCAATATACTGTTGTGGACTCGTTTATATTTGGATATGTATGTATACTCTAGTTTATACAAAATATACATTTGTCTTGAAGTTTATTTTGTTTTGATAAAAATTAAACTTTTATGTTTTTCATGTTTGTAAAGGAATTTGATTTGAGCTTAAATGCCTTATTTCCGTGATTTTGTTGATTATATGATTCTTACACTCTATATTCGATGTTTACTCATGACTTTATTTTCATGAGCATATATGTGCTTTATAGACTTTGAGTGTCAATTATTATGTGATTTTCATATTTTTATGGGATATATGATTTAGTTTCATGTCTTGAAGGATTTCATACTAGTTTTTCAAAAATATCTTAAAAACTAGTTTCTATTCTTCAATTGGTTGAGTTTTCAAATTATGCTAAAACATTCTCAAATCCTATTTTTAAAAACTCCTACCTTCTTAGGGCGGTTGGATGGGCAACCATGCCTTATATACCCTTATTAAATATCTTTTAAATTTGTGCATGATAAAAGTGGTAGGTATGAGTTATACACTTGATCCTCATTATATTTCTATTAGTATCAAAATTGATATTTCATATGTTTGTATACTCATATATGTTTTCTATATACGTATGCCTCATATTTCAATTGGTATATCCATACATACAATATATGATTTGATTATGTTTCTTTCACATGTCTTTACATTTTTTTTGAAAAAGCACAAATTATGTTTGCTAAGCTTGATTTAGTTCATCATGTCAATTATTTTTAATTAGTATCTATTATAAGCGTATGCATTGTTTCTTTTAGTATTTCATAAAGGGGGAGAAAATTCTTGTTTTTAAATCGGTTTTATGTAAAATTGGTATTGGTTGTATTTTCAATTTGTATCAGTTTTATTTTCAAATTGGTATCTTACTCCCACCATTTATGATGTAAAATACTTTGGTTTGATATATGCTAATATTTTCAATATTAGTATAAAGATCTTAAATTGGTATTTTTTCTATTTGGTATCCTTATTGCAAAATGATTTTAGTGTTTATCTAAAAATTTGGTTTTTACCTTCAATTGGTATCAATATTTTTTTAATTGGTATTAATATTTTTATCAAATTTTTTTAATTGATATCAATATTTTTCAATTAGTATCAATATGTTTATCAAAATTTTTAAATTGGTATAAAAAACTTAAGTTTTGGTCTTTAAGATTTGATGATATGACAATTGATTGTTTTTTCTTTAGCCCCTTTGTTGACGAATTGACAAAAAGGGAAAGAGATATTTGAGTTTATGTATGCATATATGCATGTTTATATCTTGTTTATGCATATATTGTGTTTTCTAACCCTTTTTGATGTATGACAAAAAAGGGAAGAGTATTTGTGGTTTCATGTGTTGTACATGTTTATCTCATATATAATTTTTATATGTTCATATTTTATACTTGATAATAGAGCATCATTTGAGGGGGAGATTTTACCTCCTTCATATACCTTGTTTTACAGCTTATATGTTTTGTCATCATCAAAAAGGGGGAGATTGTTGGCCCAAAGGTTACAATCTCCGGGTTATGTGTTTTGATGATAACAAACCATATAAAAGCTATTTGGTACTAATAGAAGTTTAAGAATGAATTTCAGATTGATACAGGTATTGATGGCTCAAGAGTTCTCAAGCTTGGGATATTAGGGTCTAGCTCAAACGTTGCTCAATGTCAACTATCAGATACTCCTGCTTGTAGACTTATATAGTTTGTTTTGTTAAAGAATAGTATATACGTTTGAAGCTCAAATACACACACATAAATTCAATACGTTTGGTCTTTGGTTTAACCGATTTTGGATTTCAGTACATATATCGGGTTTTGGATTTGAACCAGTTTAGTTCTTCTGATCTGCTTGATACCCTTTTACATTTCTTATCATAACTTTTTATTCTTATATTCAAATAACATGATTTAACTTGCATTTCAAAGCTCACTTTCAGATCTAAATTTCTTATTCAATAATAATTTTCAGATTCAAATGTTAAAGATGTCAAATATTTGGTTAAATTCTTATTCTGAAAACATCTTACAGTTTCTGATTTGATACCTGTTAGTGTTTTATTGATATATTTCTAATCCAAAATGATATTGAGTTGATTCTAGTTGCATTAAAAAGAAGACGTAAAGATTTACAAATTATTTCTATATACCTAATTTTGAATTGGATGCTCAAAGTTGACCAACAGGCAGTAATGGCTAATTTTCTGGAGACTATTTTTTAACATATTTTTAAAATGTTTTTAAGTTTAAGAAAAATGTGGTTAGCTGTATTAGATGGTCAATTTTTTTCTATTTTATTCAGGTAAAAGTTTTTTATGTTTGCTCTTCTTAAATCCTATATAAAGGGGTCATTAGGGTAGGGTTTTCACAACAACAAATTCAAATATCAAAAGTTTTGAGTTTTCTTGAGAAAGAGCTTTTGTTTAAGTTTTGGGCTATTATTTTCAAAAGTTTCTGAAAGTTTTTGGTTCTTAGAATCTCTTTTCTATTTTTCTATCACTTACAAAATCTTGAGCTTCAATCTTATATATTATTCTCTAGGGTTTTGTAAAGAAAGTTTTTCAAGAGAGAGTTTGTTGCCTTTTGATCATCCAGTGCTTATTGTAATTGTTGCTACGCTACCTCTGGACTAGAGAAGTGCGTTGAGGAGTTGTGTATTTCATAGTGATTATAATTCATTTCGTGAAAAGCTCTAGTGGATTGAAAATCCTTCTCGGTAGTGAAGGCGGGGACGTAGAGCGGTGGCTCGAACCTCGAAACAAATCTCTTTGTTTGCGATTGATTTCTTATCTCTCTTATCTACTTTATTTTCATTTATCTATTGTCGATCTATACTCTTACAACAAGATTGCATTGAGCATCTCAAACTCTTATCTAGAGGAATCACGAGGAAGAAGTTCAGAACCCTTCACAGGGCATACAGCTTCTAATCTTGCTTTGAGTGATCGTTTGTATCATATCATTTTTATTTTGCATTAAATTTTGAATTGATTAGCCTTACACCTATTCACCCCCCTCTAGGTGTAATTTCAATTTCACGAGCACATACGCAAAACAGCGGAATGCTACGTCGACGATATTGCAGTAAAAAACCGTATCAAGGGTGATCACATAGCAGATCTGCAGACGATATTCGACATTATGCGAGCGCATCAGCTGAAGATGATCCCCACTAAATCCTTCTTAGGGGTAGTCAACAGTAAATTCTTAGGATTTATTGTGACATCCAATGGAATCCACCTCGATCCAGACAAAGTCCGCGTTGTGCAGGAGATGCAACCTCTAAGGAATCTCAGAGAGCTTAGAGGGTTGCAAGGGCGATTAGCATACATCCGGAGGTTTATCTAAAATCTATTGGGAAAATGTCAACCCTTCACCAAATTAATGAAGAAAGGTGTCTCATTCATTTTGGGACGATGCTTGCCAACAAGCGTTCGAGAAAATCAAACGATACGTTACGCAACCACCTGTCCTTATAGCTCTGATTTTAGGAAAAACTTTCCTGATATATGTTCGAGCGATGGATCATTCCTCAGGAGCTTTGCTAGCCCAGAATAATGATCAGGGACATGAGCAGACAATCTACTATTTGAGTAGAACATGATCGGAGCCGAACATCGGTACAACCTGATCGAAAAGGAATGTTTAGCGTTGGTGTTCGCTATCCAGAAAATGCGACATTACTTGATGGGCCAAACCATATATGTCGTATCAAAAGTCAATCCTTTAAGATTGCTTATGACAAAGCCATCGTCGCTGAATGGTCGACTAGCAAAATAGGCCATACTGCTCTCCCAATATGAGATGTAATTCCTACCACAAAAACCATGAAGGGATAGGCGGTGGCAGATTTCCTGGCTGAACATCCAGATCCGAGAGCGACCAAACTTTATGAGGATCTTCCATACGAGGTCGCTCAAGTTTGTCTGACCCAGATATCTTTCAAAGGACAGGTGTGGTAGCTCTTCTTCGACGGTGCATCAAGGACGGGTCCACGAGGGAATGTCGTAGCAGGAGTGGGAGTAGCCCTTGTCTTCCTATAGAACTACGTAATCCCTCGTTCATTCTCATTAACTGAGTCATGTTCCAATAATGTAGCGGAATAAAATGCTCTCTTGATTGGAATGCAAATCGCCAATGAGATTGGCGTTAAAAATCTTGAAGCATAGGTGACTCTAAGCTCATCGTTAACCAAGTTCGCGGGGAGTACGAAGTCAGACATGAAGATTTAATACCCTATTATAACATAACTATTTACATGGCCGAGAGGTTCAGAAACTTTTATATTGACTGTATACCTCGCCGGCAAAATGCGCATGCAGATGCACTGACATCTCTCGCTGCTTCATTGGCTCTTCTAGCTGGAGTAGTAGAGAAAATACTCGTCTACAACCACGACCTGTATTCCCAAGATTCGCTTTTGAAGACCACCAAAAGCTGATAGGAGCGTCAAGTCAAAGAAGCTCTAGAGACTTCAACAGGTTCAGAGCTTAGGGATTGGCGATTCCCGTACATCGACTATGCACTGTACGACATTCTTCTTGAAGACCCCAAAGAGGCGGCTGCCATTAGAAGGAAAGCCCTTAAATTCTATTACAATGCAATCACAAGGACACTATACCGCTGATCGTATGATGGGATCCTCCTCCGCTGCCTGTCACAGAAGGAGGCACAGGAAGTACTCAAAGAAGCGCATGATGGCATGTGTGGAGCTCACCAATCTGGTCAAAAACTTGGAGATCGACTCCGAAGACTGGGGACTTATTGGCCAAAGATGATCCCTGACTCCATCACTTATGCCAAGCGATGTCACGTCTGTCAGGTCCATGGTGACTTCATCCATCAAACACCAGGACATCTTCGCTCTACAACTTCAACCTGGCCATTTGAGATGTGGGGAATGGACGTGGTTGGCCTTATCAGCCCACCTTCATCCAAAGGACATCGGTTCATCTTAGCTATAACCGATTACTTCTCTAAATGGGCTGAAGCTATTCCCTTGAGAGAGGTAAAGGAATCTGACGTGATCAAATTCGTTAAACATCACGTCATTTACTGTTTTGATGTGCCACGATGGATCGTTCATAACAATGGGCCCCAGTTCGTTAGCCAAGCTTTTTAAAGGTGTTGTAACAAGTTCAGAATTTAGAGTGTGTCCTCAACGGCATACTATCCAGCCGCGAATGGCCTTGCGGAAACTTTCAACAATACTATTGGAAAACTTCTCAAGAAATTTGTCTCGAAAAGCCAACGGCGGCTGGGACGACAAATTAGGAGAATGCTTATGGACCTATCGCACGACGGTTCAGACCCCGACGAAAGCTACACCTTTCTCCTTGGTTTATGGGTTTGAAGTTGTACTCCCACTAGAAATCCAAACCCCATCTCTACGCGTCGCCTTGACGACAGAAATGATAAATGAGGAGAAGTATCGACTGAGACTTCAAGAGCTGGAGGCTTTGGATGATAAACACCTGCAAGCTCAATAGCAAATCGAGCTCTATCAAGCTCAAATTACCAGAGCCTTTAATAAGAAAGTCAAGGAACGGACTTTCAAGAAAGGTGACTGATTAGTATCTAAAATTGCATATTTTATACCACATCTTCACATTTATTTAATATTAAATTTTGCTAATAATACCTCTCTTGCATGTTTCTAGGTTCATGACATGAAATGAAGAAGAAGACCCTAAATCACAATTTAATTAGTGATTAGAAGCCTACATGAATAGTCATTAACTTTGAAGGGCTGTTTTATCAAAATCAGGAGCTAATTTCCAGAAATCGGGACCTACAACCGACAGGGGATAGACGGGATAGCGCGTAGCCCGAAGCACCACGTGCGCGGCTCTAGAAGAGCCGCGAAAACGCAGCTAGAGCCTCATTTTCGCGGCCATACGGGCGCGGCTGCACACGTACTTTGGGCCAGGGTTTGCCCACTGGCCCCCCTTTCCCCTGGTGCCTATATATACCCCCTGGGGTTTTGTATTAAGGTATATGCAATATTTTAGGGTAGTTTTATCTCCATTTTGTAGTTTAGGATAGTTTAGGTTAGTATTCTTCTTCTTCCTTCTTTGTATTTTTCATTTCTTGTAGATCTTGTAATAGGAGAAAGCGTGATACATGATTGGGAAGCAAGAGTGCTTGTAATTAAAGGTCACAATCTATGAAAGGTGCTCTCTTAACTTATTTTTGCTTTCTTCTCTAATTTCTTTTACATGTTTAGCTAATCTTTTCTCTCATGGAAACTAACTACTAACTACTAACTAGTCGAACTTCTTATTTGATAATCCACATGAATCTAATAGCCTCTCAAGAGCCATTGATGGCTCATGATGATGGATCTAACACTCTAACATCTAAATATCTAACAAACTAACATTACTTTATTTCATACTTTCTCTTATTGGGTTTTGATGATTTAATTGGAGCTTGCATTTGTTGGTTGAATTGGATGTAAAAGTTAACATATGAGCCATGCCCTGTAAAGCTCTTGAACCAAGGACTAGTGATGGTCAATGATACATGTGAGGCAACTATCACTAAGAGGCTAGCATGTTAGTGAAGCCATTAGTAGTTAGTAGTTATGAGTTTTCTTTATCTTTTTACTTTATTTTAGAAATATATCAAAAATCACAAATATCTTATCTTCTATGTTTCTCACTTCTTCGTGTTTCACCATACTTCTCTTTTCCATTTTTTGTTTTCCTTTCTTTTCATTCTTTCAAACATTGAAGAACTTTTAACACACATGTGAATCAACCGATAAAGCTTTTATCGCCTCCCGTCCTTATGGATTCGACTCGTTTTAGCCTCTATGCTATAACGGAAGTATTGAGGAAGCCAAAGCACACACACTTTTAAATATCGATTTCAAAACATACACTTTTCGTGCGCAGTTTTCCCCCGATCATATTTTGGCACTGTTGCCGGGGATGGTAACGGTTTGATTTTACATTTTTGTTAACTTTTCTTCTTTGTTTTTTAGTATGCAGGTTAAAGTTTTAGAATTACAGAAGTCCACACTTGCTCTTGTGTGGTTGGGTAAATTCTTGTATATTCGTATATTCTGCTGCTAGTTTTTGTTGATATTACCTGTGCATTGTAATAATTCTAAGAACTAAAATACAGTAATTGGATATTTTAAAATGGTTTAGACATTTGCATCTAGGCACGTGTCAATTTTAATTCCAATATACTATATTTTATTCTTGTGTTGTTGTGATCTTGAAGGAGGTGTACATATTGCATTGTATATAGTTAGGACAAATACGTGGGTGATTTACTCTATTTGTGTGTTCATTCTTTTCTATATTGCACACTTGCACGAATTAAACTTAAGGGAAAAACCCAATACAACATAAGGCGGGAAAGTCATTACCCTCCCTTAGCCCAAAAATCACCTCCCCACTCACACAACTCAAACCTTAATAAAAATTGCCAGACATTGGCCCCTAGGGACATCTCGGACTCATTTAAGAGATTGACCTAAGGGAGAAGTTGTTAGAAGTTGACTCTTGTCAAATCGGTGTCGAAGGTTGAAGATTGAGAGGCGAAACCTCGAAGAACAGTAGTTTGGCATAATTAGGCTCATTGCTCTAGCACGGATACCTCCCACTGATCTTGTCCTTACCTGGCCGATTAACTCGTAGTTAGATTCCGACAATGTACCCCCCGTGGACAGTCTAACCAGTTAGGTTTCATCTAGGTCTAAGTTAACCCTAACATAAGCTTGTTTTCTTTTTCTTTTTCTTTTTCTTTCTTTGTTAGTTTGTTTGTTATTTTTTGTATATTGTGAAATGGATTTTAACAACAATAATTTTTTTATTCCTAATATGAATCCATATTTCACCCTGACCTCATTTGATTCGGATAACTCCGACCCGGCTATGTACAACATGAACCAACTATATATGCCGGGTTGGGATTATCCGACTCAATATGATCCGTATCCCCAATCCTATGACTATAATTTTCAAAATAATTTTAACTCTTCACGGAGTTCATGGGGATTCAACTCCGTCGAGTCCAATTTTCAACCATCTTGTCCATAATTTTCACATTATTCATTCCCCGATTCTGCTTCATATCCTCCTTTTCTGTTCCACCAACTGAGGAAAAATCCAATTTGGAAAGGAGTATGGAAGTCGTGCTTGAGTCCCAACAACAAATGCAAAATTTGCTCAATTCACAATCCTTCCCAAATCAAACTCCATATACTCCTTTTCTAGAACATCCAATTGAAGAAGAATCTAAGCTAGAAGAGCGTTTGGAAGTCTTTTGTGAAAAATTGCAATGATTTTAAAATATGTTGGATTCATCATCTCAGCCAAAATTTCAAGAGTCCTACTCATCTTTTTCAGTCTCACTATTTCAAAATGAAAAACCATCAATACTGGACTTGAGTATGGAACCCTTACGTGAGTCCGAGCAGCAGTCGCAAAATCTGATGAACTTATAATTTTACCACAATTTTCAAAATCAACTTCTATACTCACCTTTTCGAGAAGAACAAATTTCAAAAAGTATAGAAGACTGATTCTGACTCCAAATTTTATTACCCGGCCTATCAGTAGATTAGACTCACTAATGAGCGAACTGATCAATGAGAGCGAAGAAAGTCTTTCTTGTGACCTTTGACCAATCCTTATATCCCTAACTCTACTAATTGGACTCAAGAATCATGTCATTTTAAAAATCCAGTTTCAATTTCATCATACCAACCTGAACTTGACCAACATCAACCTTAGGGGTGGCAATTGGGTCAGGTCGGGTCGACCCGACCCAATTACTGCTCGACCTATATAATAATCAGGTCAGGTCAACCCGACCCGATTATTATACGGGTCAAAAATTCAAACCCAGACCCGACCCATTCTTAGTCGGGTCGACCTGACCCGACCCATTTGACCCGATTATTAAATTTTAAATACAATTTTTTTACACTTTATTACCAAATTGTTGGGTGGTATAATTAGTCATCACACTAAACTCCACACACTAGAGGCCACGGGTTCAAAACTGGTCTTACGCATATTTTTGACAATTTGATTTAGGCAAAGGGGAGGGGTGGGGGCGGTAGAGGGGAGGAGGCCGAGGAGGAGAGAGAATAATCGGGTCGGCGGGTCAAGCGGGTCTGGCGGGTTCGGGTCGACCTGACCCATTTAATAATCGGGTCAGATGGGTCGACCCGATTACGACTCAAACCCGATTAGCCCAAACCCAGACCCGCTAACTTCGGGTCGGCTCGGGTCGAGTCTGGCGGGTCGTGACTCGTCTGCCACCCCTAATCAACCTCTTGACATTTTGGCAAGTTATCTTTTTCTTGAAATTAAACTTGAGCTTGAAAGTGATCCTGAACCTCATGTTGGTGATTCCATTTCACTTTTTGATTCAATAATGACTCCGGTATCTTTACCAATTTTTTAAAATTGAATCACCAATATCTTATGATCACACTTCATTAACGGGAAAAGTGTGTAAACATCAATTCTTTGGTTTGGACCCTATTTTTGAACCAATTTCGACTCTCATTGTTGACTCTCGACTTGATCTGAGTCAAATTCCTGAGTCGGTATCAGTTTTTGTTTCTGATCCATTTGAGTCCAAATCCATCATCTCCTAAAATCACACCTCCTTGTTGGACAAGAATGTTGAAGAAAATGACTTAGTAATTATTTTTAAAAATTGAAAATTAGATGGGGATAAGTTTTTAAATAAGACCATTCAGTCAATCATTCTTTTACTAGGTCACATTAGAGAGGTCACTGGTGGGTTTCTGCAAGATCCACTATATCTTGATTGGGTAGCAACGCTTGGCCCAATCATACCACCACCGAAACCACCACTATGAGGTAATTTTTCTTCCCTCTCCATTTGTTTCATGTATATACACATTCACGGTGCATTGAGGACAATGCATGAGATAAGTGTGGGGGAGGGTTTACTAACATAATTAGTTTTACATTTTCTTTCTTTTACACTTCTTTTTTAGGAACTTTTTAAAATTTTTCTTTTGTATAAAAACTCTTTTCTTTTCTTTTTACAAAACTTTTTGACATAAGGGAAATAGTTTTGATTTATTTTCAAGAAAATTAAGATTATCTTAGGAATTAGGAACACCTAAAACTATGAAATTTTAAACTGAGTTAAAAAAATAAATCTTGTTTAAATTTTAGGATAAGAAAGTAAGATTGAAAAGATAACTTGATCTTGAATTTTTTACCTTAGATTTATGCACTTCACACTTACACAATTTTTGGGATTGAAACAAAGACTTAAAATGTCATAAAAATATATTAAGAAAATGATGATAATAAAAACCACTTATTAAAGTTGGGTAATTATGCCTCAGGAAGCATGATTATTCACACCTAAAACGGTGGACAAAAATAAAATAATCCCCTTTAGTTTCGTGGCCTTGTTTACTCGAGTCCTTAAGTCCAAGGGTAGTTTTCTCATCAATGCCCTAAGATCATCTGGTTTGGGAGTCACCGGCTAAAGGCTCACTACCCGGGTAAATAAGAAAGGCTAAGAAAACTATGGGAAGAAAAAATTCGCGAGCATGCCAATGGAATCTAAGCTTGAATTTTACCAATTCGCATCATCCTGGGCTGGGCACTATGCGAGCTCAGAGAAAGAGAATGAGAAGAAAGACAATGAGGATGAGGATGATATGGAGCAAGAAGAGAAGAAAGAGGAAGAGAGTCCTCCATGTTAGTATTTTGAGCTTATTTCAAAATTAAGTATAGTTATTTTAGTCCCACATTGGATAGGAAAAGAACTCTTTAGTGTTTATATATGGAGTATCTTTCATGATGAGTTGTGTGGGCTAGAAACGAGTTGGGGTGCTCGCGCGCACATAAGCCCATTGAGGCCCAGTGAAGAAAATTGGGTTACCGGATTCAGAAAACCTTAATTGTGCATGTGCGCCAGCATCAGCATCGCACATGCAGGGGGTGCAAATCCGGGTTTCAGAGGCTAATTTTTTAAAATTAAAATTAAAATCGTTTCAAAAGCTCTCTGCTCAAGTTCTGCAGCGAGGGCTGTGCATTGCGAGTGCACGCTTGCATGGCCAGCGATCGTTGAATACTGGAGGGTAGGCCGCCATCAACCTACTGCACCGAGATAATATCTCAGAGGGGACAGTGCTCCGCACGTCTCGATCAAAATAAAGAAGTTTCCTTCCTTCTTGTACATTATTTTTACAACACTCCAAAGCCTGAAGAGCGAAAAGACGAGTAATGTGGAGACAAGGGAAAGAGAATCCCGCTCCCATGGGAGCTCTTCGTGCCCACCGTGAGAATTGTAGGGCATTGCCTTTTAGGCTAGACGTGCAGCGAGGAGTTGAATGCAGCGGCAATGGCAGCGGCGAAAGGGCTTCATGATCGAGCAATGCACGACGTGGACGCGCAGTCGGTGCTGGCGACAAGGAGCCTTTTGAGATTGGGATCGATGGGACCTGATAAACATGCAGAGCCATCCATGGCTAGCGTTTATAGTGTGCTCTCTCAGTTGGAGGCTGCAGAGCCCACTGCGTCATAGTTTTTGACTGTTTTGGATTGTAACTTGTTCTTGAGATTCCAAATGTTGATTTCTTGATTTCTTGTGTATCCTTTGTCTCAATTTGTGTTATCTCGCAGCAAAGCAAGCTTACTGTCAGTAGCTTACCAGAGTGCAAATTTGCAATAAAAAGTGTAATAAAACGTGAGAATTTTAGGGTTCAATGTAGATTGAAAACGGGTTTGGCTCCTGTGTGTGAGCCACACACATACAATAAGAGAGTCAATCACACATTGACACGTGTATTAGTTCTCTTATAATATGTTATGTGTGTGGGTCTCACACACATATTATAAGAGATTATAAGAATTCAATTCACGTGTCAATTGATTCTCTTATTGTATCCGTGTGCCTTCATACACATGAACGGAATCCATTGAAAATAGTGGTAAAAGGAAGGATATTGCCCATTTTTAGGAAATTTATCCTTATCTTATTAAGCTTTACTCATAAATCATAGTAGCCAAGACTATTAATACTAGATTATTGGCAAGTGTGATGCATGTGTTAAAAACAAAATAATCAATACCTGCTGAGAAGAAATTTAGATGAAATTAATATGTTAAATATTTAAGACGTGTACTCAAAATAAAATTATATGATCCATTAATTTAGATGTCAAATATTTAATTAAATATAACTTTTGAATGATATAATAAATATGGTATCAAATAATTGAAAACTATTAAAGAGTTGGACTCACATATAAATAATAGAGTTTTAATATAAATTATGACATTAGTTGTAATATTTTAATTCATCTTTATGTGTGTCTGCATACTGAGAGAGAGATAGACTTGTGTCATTCAGAAGGATTCGAAGCCGAATCCTTCCCACTCAAATGCAACCCTATGACATCCGAATGCAATATCCACTCCGTTGAAATTGATCTACATTATTTTAAGTAACAAAAAATTAAAAAATCATGTATTTGAATACTTATTTCCTATTCATCAAGTGGTGCAAAATAGACGGCTGAAATAGTGAGTTGGTTAGTTTAACGATATAGAATGTTTGAAATCTAACAAAAATTAGTGTGTGAGGGTTTTTAAGTATTTATATCATGTTGAAATGATCGGATCGAGAATTTGTATGTCTAAATACGTAGATCTAAGCAATATGCTATTTTTTGCATTCATTTTGTGCCTACTTGATGGATGGGCAAAAAACTTTCAAAATACATGATTTTTTATTTTTAGTTACTAGAAATAATGTAGATTAACTTCAACTGAATGGATCTTGTATTCAAATGTTGTAGGGTTGTATTTGAGTAGAGAGGATTTCGCCTCAAATTCTTCCGGAATGACACGAGTATATGCTCTCTCTCTACAGACACAGATTGTAGTAAATCTGAGACTCCCTGTAACCTACTCTTACCCTTTACCTAGTCTGGCTCACTGGCTTGTTTAATGTTACTATAATGTAGAGATAGACATAATCGTAAGACAACTATTAGATGACTCGAGTTTGTACTAAAATAGTAGAGATTATAGAGCCTTTACACCCAAATAATAATAACAAGCAATGAAAGGCATAAATTAGCAATGGCCCTTCGTCTACTGGTATGAAAGTTATTTCTTGATTTTACTCTTGGTTGGCACTAAATGAATCGGTTGGGCTCCTTCATATACATTTATATACATAACCTAGACCCTACATATGAGATAGACTAAGATCCTTCGGGAAGTATTCAGACCCGAATCTTTCCACTCAAATACATAACTACGACATCTAAAAATAAGATCCACTCTGTTGAAGTTGATCTACATTATTTAAAGTGTCTATAAATCAAAATTTATATATTTTTGATATTTTTTCATCCATCAAGTGGTGCAAAATGGACGGCCGAAAGTAGCCTATTGCTTAGATCTACATCTTTAAATATACAAATTCTCGATCCGATCGTTTCATCATGATCTAAAAACTTAAAACTGTAACACACTAATTTTTGTTAGATTTCAAATATTCTACACTGATAAACTAACCAACTCACTATTTAGGCCGTCTGTTTTCTTCCTTTTTTTTCTACTTGATGCATGAGCAAGAAGTAATTAAATTAATTGATTTTTGGTTTATAGCTACTTCAAATAATGTAGATCAACTTCAACCACTATTTCAAATATCGAATATCAGCGATATATCGATCAGCAAGTTATATACCGAATATCGGATACCGGGTGATATATTGCAATGTAGTACTAAATACCGGACGTCAAATCAGACATCATATCAGATGAAGAATATGCATGTGATTGCTTACATAAATCATATGAAACTATTTAAAACAAATTTAGGGTCACAAACTCATAAGGGATACTTACTTTTTATAGAAGCTCCTCAAATGTATTTGTAGAAGCTTCTCAAGTGTGTTTATAGGCGATATATAGGATATTTTCATCTCGGATATCGGACGATATATCAGCCCCATGGCGATATATTGGTCCATATCGGTCCAAAATGATATTTGATAAAATTTTACACCTATCGCATCATTTTGGATAAAATACCGATATCTCGGCCGATATCTCAAAATATTGGCTAATATTTAAAACAGTGACTCCAACGGAGTGGAACTTGTATTAAAATGTCATAGGGTTTATTTTCCAATGATTATGCGAGAAAACTTACAAAAGAGAATTGAGGAGCAAAATTATAGGTAATTCTTTTTAAATAAAGAAAGAAAGTAAATTACAAGTAGATCTCCTCTGAGATCTCTAGAAAAGTATGCCGATGGGAATCTGATCAGCATGCGATCATTGTATCCCATTGACGATGCAATCGGTCAGATGTTCATACCTTCTCGAGGGAATTTCCTTCTCGCATGGTTCCAGAAATCCTCTGAAGACAGAAGACTTAGAGTATTGAGACCCTAGATGAAAGAGAGTTGAATCTCTGGAGTTTTGGAAGCTTAAAAGAAAGAGGACACTTTTGAGCTAAAGGTCTCTTAGATCTCTGAATATTTCTAGCCCTTTTTCTCTTTGCAAAGGGCTATATATAGCCAAACAAGGGTGTAACGCCTTTTGAATTCAGCAAGGCTGAATCAACTTATTAGCTTCGTGCCAGGCTTGATATAGCCTGGTAGCAAAGTTAAAAGTGAGCCTCTGGCGAAGTTAGGGCGTTGGAACCCCCTGTACGTCTCCACTTATTGTGGGACTAAGTGGGAGGGTATAACCGCCCACTAAATCAACTAACCCCACTATTTAAAATTGGAGTTAAACTGCTAATCCCCACTAGGGGATTTGAAAACGGTCTGATGACCTGGAAAATCTCGCGGCGGAGCTAGATGAGAGCTTCAAAAAGCTTCAAGCGAAGCTATATTCAGAGCTTCGAGCGAGGCTAGAGGTTAGCCCATTTGATGGGCTAAGCGAAGCCTCAGGCGAAGTTAGAGGGTTAGCTTAGAGCGGAGCTAAGCCGCACTTTCAGCGAAGTTGGCGAGAAAGCTTCCAATAAAGCCAAGGCTAGCCTTCAGCTGGGCTGATTGAAACTTCGTGTGAAGCTAGTGGCTTCGGCCTTTTGACAAGTCTATGAGTGAAACTAGCCCCTTTTGGGCTCATGCGAGGCTACATGTTGAACAAACCTAGCCTTATAGGCCTGCTTTGGCCTCTGAAGCAGGTATAGAATTGGCATCAGTTCTGACTTTTGTAAATGTCGCTGAATGTGGACATCATTCAGACCAGTTGAAGTGTTGCCCAGGAACTTGTCTTTTTGGAGTGTCAACAAAACTCCCTTCAAAGTTTTCATGAATATGTAATGGATTGGTACAGATTCTGAAACACTTTGAATCTGAAACTTGATACCTACATGGCTTAGGTCAGGAAAATTCACTGGGTGCAACTGTACACTGTACTAGATAACCAGATTAGTTTTAACCTAGAAATTTTCATAAGAAATAAGCTCTCAGCTGAGCTAAGACGAAGCTTCAGGCGAAGTTAAGGATTAGCTCTCAGCAAAGCTAGAGTAATTCAAGCGAAACTAAAAATGAGCTCTCAAGGGAGCTAAAAAAGCTTCCTGCGAAGCTAAAGAAGGCGTCTGAGCGAAGTTGGCTAACTTCGCCACATCAGGTTTTTCCAACCGTCGTTCAAATTAATTTGAAATGACCGCTTGCGCTCCTTTTAAGGAGGCGAAGCTAGACACTTCTATGTCTATAAAAATAAAATTGGCTGAAAGGGAAATTATTTTCTCTAAGTGTTTTGGTCTTTCAGAGATATAGAAAATTTTTATCTTCTTTCAAGATCTCTCAAGAACTTTCTACGTGTTCTAATGGCACCCAAACAACGTGCAGGGAAAGAGGTCGCCACCTCTGCGACGGTGCCGCCACCGCCTCCGACCATTGAATGCCCTATTGCGGGTAGGAGTTCCTCCCCCTTTTTTAGAGATTTTCTTTTATCTCTTTTGAAGCCAAATTTTGGCCCTCTTATGGTGAATCCGTCGTGATTTACCATGGTTTGGTGATCTCAGAGAGTCAAACTCCCTTACCTTTGATTCTATCAAATTTTAGGGGATTTAGTTCCCTTTTAATTTCGTGAATCAAAATCAGAAACCGAAGGGTTTCTTTCCTAAGCTTCTATACGAAGCTAGCCCTTGGGGCTTTTTGCACTCTGCCTTTGTGCATAGTGCGAAGTTAAGCTTCGTAGCGAAGCTAGATAAAAGGGTTTACCCCTTTTGAGTTCCTTAGGCATAATTGCCTCTTAAACTTCCATGCGAAGCTAGTCCTTTGTGACTTTTTGCACTCTGCTTTTATGCAGAGTGCAAAGTTAAGCTTCAAAGTGAAGCTGATGCTAAGCTAGCTTCGCTTGAAAAGCGAAGCTGTGCCTTAGAATTTCTTTGCATTCTTATTCCTTTTTGTCCATAGGTTAACATATTTGCCTCTTTTTTCTGTTTTTACAATGCACTATATTCCCAGACCTTTGAACAATCTCTTCGGGTTAGCCAAGGGATTGGATGGGAATGTCAGTCTACAGTTTCAAGGGCAGGCTTCTTTATTCAATGAAAGGAACACTCCTGAACGCGACGTTTTGATTCAAACTGGAGACCAGCGCATGATGAGGAGTATACTAACCATTGCTCCTCTAGAAAACCGTGACCGAAAATCTATCGGAAGCCCGACTTTATGTTCGGAGATGCGATGCCCGACACAGATCAGTAACTCTAGCCAGGGAAGGGCAGTAGATTTTCACTCTGAATGGCGAGAAGTATTACCTTCTGTTGAGCAAGCGTCACTTTCCGCTATCCTTTTTTCAATGTGTGACGAGGCCCGGGAAGATGAACTGGCAGGTGATCGGGACTGCTAACTCGGTCCACGTGGGAGTTCTGACAGCATCCTCTCACGGTTACACTAGGGCAGGTCTCCCTCGGTGCATACTAGGTCTTCACCCCTGGGAACGTCCTACAAGACATCCCGGTGGGGGAGAATCCAGCCATAAAAAAGATTCATCCCCTGAAAGCTTGGTGGAAGAACTTGACTCTGTACATCCTGGCTTACTTCGGAGAGGACCCGGAAAGACTCGGACTTCACAAAGCTGTTAGGGCCACATGATATGACATTCAGATGAGTGTTCCAAACTTCTATGCCATCTTTGATCTGTACTGCCCAGCGACGGGGACTTTCTTCACTCTTGTGGGTAAACTGGGTATGGCTTTGCATGAGATGTGGAAGGTCTCCTCCTTGCCAATGGGATCTCTCCTGTATGAGGAGTATTTTCCTTGAGAATCAGAGCTGGCGTTATTAGAGAAACAGGAGCCTGCCTTATTCGAGACTTTCAGAGAGCTGATGTCCTCCCTCTACAACTGCTGTGCTGCCATGACGTGTACAATATTTTCCAATGCTTCCCCTACATCTGAGATGCTGGTTATGGTGAAGAGTTCAAGGATGCTGGAGATGGTATAACATCATTGAGTTGCGGAGTGTTCGAGTGGCTAGTAAGCATCAGGCCATCCCACTTGGTATACCAGAGCAGAGACATCTGCTACCTAGAATCGTACATCCCCAGCCGTTTTGCTCGCCAGTTCGGATACGACCGGCTCTACATTAGCAATCCAAACACCCACTTGGCTTTCCTTGGGAGCTTGATCGATGGTGCTCGAGCTTGGCGATATTTTATTAGTGGTTACACTGAGGCACGACTATGCATGCCATTGAGAACCCTAAACCTACTGATGACTTTGGAGTTTTACCAGTGGTACAAGACCTCCAATTCCACGCCAATTGAGTTCAACATCAACTCCTCCGCTTGAAGTGGATCTCTAACCAGATGAAGCAGAAGGCAACTGAACAAGAGGAGGGCAAAAAAGTTCGAGTGCCAGGCCTTCCTGAGTTTATCGTTGTCATTGACAGTGAAACTTCTGATGCTGAAAGCCCTCATTTTAAGGATGTTACTAGCGCTGAAGTACCGCGTGATGTTCCTGGTGGGGTAGGCACAACTCGCATGGAGGAAGTGGAGATGTAGAGGAAGAAGAAGAGGAGAAAGAGAGAAACCTGGACGTTCACTTCAAACGAAAGCGAAAGGGCAAACCTCGCAAGAAGAGGGTGATGAAGAAACCTCGCTGCCACACTCCAGTCATTGCGGAGAGCGAATCGGTTGCGATCATCTCTCCTCCTGTTCCATTTGTTATAAAACTATCGGCCAGAAGAAAGCACCTGAAAAAGCCGCTCCAGGCTTGAGTAAAATTGGTTCCTATTTGCAAGATTTTTTTATTATTTTCTCTTCTTATGCAACCAACTTGTTAATTTTAGGATGCAGGAACCGAGATTGCGGGGGAACAAAGAGATTACTATGATCCACTGTTCACCTACAGGGAGGGTGGCGAATTCAGCTCCGATGAACCTAAGGGTTACGTAGCTGACGTTGGTCCCTCCGGTGCCTGCGAGGGCAGAGAAATCTCAATGGTTTCGAGTCTAAGAGGATTGGTCACGGAACCTGTGGCGAGTGCTATGGTTGAAGGAGGACCGAATGCTACCACAATTACTAAGGCCCTCAGGACTAATGAACTTCTTCCTAAGCTAGCCTTTAGTGATTTGGTGAAAACTGGTGCTTCTCCAGTTACTGCAGGGTCTCTGCTATTGAGCCAATCAAAGTAAGCATCGTCGTCGAGGGAGCCCCGAAGGACATTGCCGAGGAGAAGATCAAATCTGGGGCCATAACTACCGTGACTTCCACTCCTTCCGGTAATGCTATGGTAACCTTTAAATGACCCTTGCCTTTTTTTTTTGCTTACCTTTGGCCTAACAAAATACTCTTGCAAGTATTCCATCTCTGGATGAATCAAGTTCGAAGGATCTGGCGGGCCTTTCTGGAGAGATAAGGGACGAGACAAGTACCTCGACTACTATATATGTCGTAGAGTTGGATGTCCTATATCACGGCCTGCCTTCTTACCAACTGGAGTCTATTGGTGATCTTGCAACGGCTGAGAGACGAGGGCTGTTGTCCCTTCCGTGTTGTCGACAGAATCGATCGCACCTCCACCTGAATCGACCGGCGAGATGAGGGTGGTTTCCATGATGCCGTTAGTTTTGGCAACGATCGTTCTTAGGGTAATCACCAGCTCAATGTCTCTGACGTTGATTGTTGAGCCACCTCTTTTTGGAGTAGTCACCAGCCCTACTTCTCTCATAGATGGTGTATTGGTGTCGATGAAGACCCCCCTCAGTTGCCAGTGATTACTCGTCCATCTCTGAAAAGTGTTTTTCTGCCACTTCTTCCATTATTATGATGGTGAAACTGGTGGAGGGTTTATCTTTGGAGATTAATCGCTCGTCAGGAGTAATTGAAGTTGAGAGGGAATTAACGGCGGAAATGGTTGACAACTTTTATAAGAGCTTGAAACGATCTATTGCCTTGATTTTGAAGGGCTCGATCACTTCATTTGCAGCTCTGAAGGTGGTCCTCTCTCGTAATATTGAGAGTACCTGAGATTTCAGAGGGAATGACCAAGCTGCTGCCTTGGAGCTGTTGGTGGAGAAATTCGAGGGGTCCGTGGGTGAGTGGCGTCGCCTTAGCCGCCCAGACCTGACTCCATTAGTAGACGAAGAGCTTCAACATCTCACAGCTCAGATATAGAAAGCTCACCTGGAGACAAAGGAAGCAGCCTAGATGTTATCTTCGGACTTGAAGTCCTTGAAAGTAAGGAAGGTAGAGATTGGTGACGCTATCGATGCCTCCAATAGCGCTTTTCTCGATGCCAAAGATAAGACTGAAAAGGCCAAGGAGATGGTCAAAAGGGCCAATCTTCTCCTATTCAAGGTTGAACAGGTGCGTCTCAAGGAGATCGCTCGTTAGAACAGCTCAACGCTCAGAATAATGAAGTCCTACAGCAGGAGATGGCGAAGAGGGCAACTCTGACAGGATCGAGGCTCGCTTATCCCAAATGACGAACTTCAACAAAGCTGAGGTGAGATCATAGACTTTCATCAAAACTATTGAAGAAAGAAAGAGCATCCTGGCCACACTTGAAGAACGGATCAAGTCTTACAAAATACAATCGTAGCTTGTAATCCATGTATCCCTCTTTTTTCCCTTTTTTGAATTAATGAAAAAGCACAATTTTATTTGACTCTTCTGTCGTGTCCCTGCTTTCTTTATCTTCTGAGTTTGCAGTAAGTCCAGGTTTAAATTTAGCTCTTAAAAGAAACAATATAATGGTATATTCTTCTAATTTATACCATAAGAATATTAACTAATATATTCAGAGGTTGAAAATGTGATAGAATTAGTTATTTGATAAATTACCACCAATAAGTTTGAGTGACGACTCGATTCAAATCTTGTTGGGGATGAAAATGAAATGAAGCGAACTTGATGATCTTCCTATTCAGAGGTAAATATTAACATAACAGATTAAGGACCATCGCGTTATGAACTGGTTGTGACGAATTAGGCTCCACAAAAACGCGATGAATTTCAGAGTTTGTCAGCTCAGAGGTGACAAATTGGACGTAACTGGTTGAGGATTACCAGACTTAGAATTTTTATCGTTCAGAGGTAATGGACTGGACATGATGACAAAAATGAAAAGTTCCTACTAGATTGGGGATAATGAAACTTAGCTACTGTCGATTCAGAGGTGATAAATTAGACATGATTGATTGAAAAACTACTAATCTCAGATCGTTTACTGTTAGATGACGAACTGGATATGACAACAACGATTAAAAGGGTGAACTCGAATTTAGGGACCCATCTATTCAGAAGTTATTGACTGAACATGATAGACTAAGATACGCTAAATTCTGAATCTGCTGCCAGAGGTAGTATTTACTTGGTAGCTAACCCACAAGGGACTGCAAAGGTGAATTGGATCTGGGCACCCATTGGTTCAGAGGTGATTAACTGGACATGACCAATTAAGAGACACCAAGCTCGCAATTCGCTGTTTAGAGTTTAATGTTAACATGACAATAGAAGGGAAGTCCACAAAGGACTAAAGGATGATGTTTGGGATCTGATTGGTTCAGAGGTGATGAACTGACATGACCGCTCGGAGACTACCGAATACAGAGCCCTACCATTCAGAGGTGGTGAACTAGACATGACGGTACAAAGAGGGAACCTGGTTGTCTGTCAGTTCAGGGGTGATTGACAAAACATAACCGAATAAGACACTGCCAAGATTAGAATTCGGTCATTCAGAGGTGACGAACTTGACATAATGGTAAGAACGAAAAAGTTCCTACTGAACTGAAGACGGGGACTTGTCAGCTCAGAGGTGACTGACTGGACATAACTGACCTAGAGACCGAATAGCATAGCAAGTATTTTTTATCCTGAGGTAAAATAAAGAACTTGAATTGTAAACTTGACTGTTCAGGGATCTTTTACAGATATAACAGGTTGGGTTTGAATCTGCTGTTTAGAGATTTACTATTAACATGACAGGGATTGCCTTGTGACTTTAAGTGGGCCTGTCATTCTATGGAAGAGAATGACAAGTGAAGCCTTGATTTGCTGGGGAAAAATTAGAATCTTCCGCCAGGACTGTTAATTTTATCCATCGGGAAATATGTCAGAGTCTCACTTTCAGAGGTTTAATGTTAACATGACGGATTTGACTTGTGATTTTTTTTTTAGGGGAATGAATATTGTTTTGTGTGGTTCCACCATTCCATGGAAAGAAATTAGTAAGAGATTTTGGAGGGGAATCAAATGGGATCAGGTCCCTTAGGATTTTTAGCAAATTTTCAGCTGTCAACGGATTTGGTATGCCTTTACAAATCACTGTTTGAGTTGGGCTAGCCATACTATTCCCCTCAGCATGATAAGTTGTTGAGAATTTATATTAGACTTAACAGCCCATATTTTCCTCTAGCCTTATATACTGAAGGCTTCGGATCGTGTCACATGAAGTGATCATTTCTTTATTCCATTGGTGACCTCTAAAATCTCACTGGGATTAAAAAGTTATGAAGCTCTCCGTGAGGAATGAGACATGTAGTTTGGCATTCTCTGCTGAAATATCATCTTTGAATGATCAGGAGTAGAATTGAAATCAATTTTGCTTAGGGGTAGAAAATACTCCTTTGAGGAAGGAGAAACAATCAAGTGATATTAATTTGAATGACCAGAGATTTATGTTAATATAGTCATAATGAGTGCTTATTTGATCAGAGGTGAGGTGTTAACATGATCAGGGATAGTACTTCATTAGGAATTTGCCATTAACCGGCATCATGAGTATGTCGTCGTCTAGAGTCGCTAGACGATGGCTTCATTTGAGTAGACTATTTCTATCACAAATGACCCTTCTCATTTGGGTTAAAATTTGCCTTTAGTTTTGCGTGTCATGACATGGGTTGTCTGACGGCTGAGACCAAGTCTTCTTTCTAAAATATCCTCTCTTTAACTTTTCTATTGAAGGCTTTTGAGATCCGAGCTTGGTATAACTCAATGTGTTGTTGAGCTTATAATTGTTTGTCATCTAGAACTTCGAGTTCTTGAAGGGGTAACCAATTGTTGTCTTTCTTAGTCATTTTGGTTGCTAAGGCAACCCATAGCTACGACATCTGAATCTCTAGAAGTATGACTGTCTCACACCTGTATACCAGAGAAAAAGGCGTGTTGCCTGTTGGGGTTAGGACCGTAGTTTGGTAGGCCTAAAGACATTAACTGAGCTTCTCATTCCAATCTCGTTTACTTGATGAAATAAATTTCTTCAGTAGCTTAATAATTATCTTGTTGAATGCTTTCGCTAAATCATTTGCAGCAGGATTATAAACGGTTGAAGCCACATTCTGAATTTGGTACTTGTTACAGAACTGGTAGAATACGTGGCTTGCAAACTGGGGACAGTCATCATGAATAATCCACCTGGGGACACTAAATCGATGGATGACATGGTATTTAATGAAGTTAACCGCGTTGAAAGTTTTAACTTCAATAATTGTATAGTTTCTGCCCACTTTGAGAAATAATCGGTTATTCCTAAGATGAACCGATGCTTTCGTTGATGAGGGGCTGATATGTCCTACGACATCGATTCCCCATGCCTCGAATGGACATGAAGCCACAGTTAGGTGAAGTAGCTCTGGAGGTTGATGTATGAAATCTACATGAATTTGACAGGCTTTACACCTTTGTGCATATTTGACTGCGTCGGATATCATGGTTGTTCAATAATAATCGAGTCTGTGCTATCGATCCTTGAGATTCGGACTTGATTGATGAGTCCCGCATATACCATCGTGTGCCTCTTTAAGTACTTCTTGTGCTTCAGAGTTAGATAGGCAACAGAACAGAATATCGTCATATGAGCGGCGGTAGAGTGTCTTTACAATCGGACTATAATAAAAGCGGAGATACCTTCGTCAGATAGAAACTGCTTCCTTAGGTCATCTGGTAATATGTTATGCAAAGCATAGTCAATGATGAATATCGCCAATCTCTAGGCTCGAAGCCTCTCGAGATTGTATGGACTTCATTAGTTTCCAACACATATTTCAGACAGAAGAGGCGTCGAGTGGCCACCATAAGATGATAAATTGCGTCAATGGGTAAGGCCAATGTAGCCGCTAGTGCAACCAAAACATCTGCTTTAGTATTTTTAAAATGAGACACATGACCGATATAAAAGCCATCAAATGAATTGGTCATTTTGATGACTGCATAGTGATAAGGTACCAAGTCGTCATGCTGAACCTCGTATTCTCCTTTGACCTGATTAATGATCAGCTTTGAATCGCCATAAGCCTCAAGGTATCGTACCCCCATTTTATGCGTGAGCAGGAGGCCGATAAGTAGGGCAATATATTCCGCTACATTGTTGGAACAGGGTGTTGTCAATGAAAATACCCAGGGAAGGACATAACTTTGTGGTGAGATAAATACCACCCCCACACCAGTAATTATCTTGCTTTTGGGGCCTGTTCTTGATGCTCTATCAAAGAACATCTGCCACACTTCATCTTCTGAGATCATATTGGATTCAAAAATTTCATCTGGAATATTTTCATGAAGCTTTGAGCTCTTGGAACTGAATGAGCTGCCAGAAAGTCTGCAAGGGCTTGAACCTTGACCGCCTTTTGCGAGACAAAGAGCATGTCATCTGAGACAGGAGGATGACCTACTTAGCTAACCTCAAATTCAATGATCCTGGTTTTGTCATGAGGATACACAAAAGATTAACTCTGGAAATGACATGTATGGTTTGACCAACTAAGTAATGTCACGTCTTTTGAACGGCGAAGACAAGAGCAAAATATTCCTTCTCAATAGGATTATACCGGGACTCAGCTCCTATCAGGGTCCTGCTCAGATAGTAACTGGCCTGTTCATGGCCTTCATCATTTTTTTGGGAAAGAAGAGCACCCAAAAAATTGTCTATAGCTCTTACATAAAGCAAAATTATTTTCCTGATGTGGGAGCCACCAAGACTCGAGGCTTAGTATGGTACTCTTTAATATTTTCGAAAGCCTTCTGGCAGGCTTTATCCCATACAAAAGAGACACCTTTTTCATAAGTCGGGTGAATGGTTGACAAAGACCAGAGAGATTTGTGATGAACCTTCAGATGTAGGCCAACCTACCTAGTAGACCCCTATGTTCCTTAAGATTCTTAGGTGGTTGCATGCTTTGAATAGCTTTGACCTTGTACGGGTCAAGATGGATTCCTTTCGATGTGACAATGAATCCCAGGAGCGTGCCACTTTAAACACCTAAGAAAGACCATGTTGGGTTCATTTTCAACTGATAGGCTTGCATTTTGTTGAACATTATTTTTAAATCACGAAGATGATCATTTTTATCGCGACTTTTGATAGCAATGTCGTCAACATAACACTCTACCGTTTTCCGGAGGTGGTTATGGAAAATAGTGCTCATTGTACGTTGGTAGGTTGCTCCAGCATTCTTTAATCCAAAGGGCATAACAGTATAACAGTATACCTACAATGGTGTCCGAAATGAAGTATGCTTTTCTTCTTTTAGGTACATCTTGATCTGGTTGTACCCTGAGAAGCCATCTATAAAGGACATTCTTTCAAAGCTACAGATGTTGTCAATCATAAAGTCAGTGATGGGCAGTGGGAGCTCGTCTTTAGGGCAGGCTGTATTAAGATTGTGGTAGTCAATATAGATTCAGATTTTTTTCATTCTTTTTAAGAATGGGGACAATGTTATCAACCAAATCTGGGTGCTGCTCCTCCCTTATGAAATCACAGTTGATGAGTTTATGGACTTCAACTTCAATAGCTTTCATGATGTCAGGGCGAAACCGTCATTGCTATTGTTTCACTGGCTTGATGTCAGCCTTAATGTTTAATTGATGCATGGCTATTTGCGGATCAAGACCGGGCATATCTTCGTAATTTCATGCAAAGATATCGATATACTCCTGTATAAGAGCTATCACTTCTTCTTTTTCTGTAAGTGATAAACTTTTACTTATAGAGATGGGTTTAGGATATCTCGACTACTCACATCAACCTAAATTACCCTATCCTTAGTGGACAGTTAACGTTGTTCAAATCACTTCTCCCACTGGAGATCGAGTTGCTGAGCCCATGGCTCAGCGTCAAATGTTTCAATAGCCTCCTCTTGCTCAGATGAACTGGAGGAATGTGACGGGAGAGATTCGTCTCTTTTAGACTGAAACTGAGCAGGAGGTGTAACATATCCCAACCCCCTGCGTGTTTTATCATAATAATTTGCTAGTTTCCCTTTTGGCACAAAAGTCTGTAGATGACTATGTCGTCCCCTTTCGAAATTCAAGTCATTTCTGTGTTGTAGATTATACTCTATTCTTCTCATCATATGATGCGCTGATCGTACATAATGGAAGAATTGCGGAGGCTCTGAGTCTGAACCCGAATTTGTAATTGCAGATATTCGGGATTGAATCCTGCCGAATACTATCGGTGATTGATTCCTCTTAGATGGAGGGACCACAAAGACAGATCCTTCACTGTTCTCTACAGGCGTACTTGTCACGCTTAACATGGATAAAGGCATGTGTAGGGCGGTATCGCCTGCAGATTTAAACAAACCAACACTCTCACAGGAGAGTCAAAAGTGACATTCTCATTGATCAACCATTCACCATCATCATTAATGGGATTGTTACATTTAGGATTGTTAAAATATGATACAATTGGTTTGAAGCAAAAGAAGCTGGCGTGTCTTCCTCTGACTCTAAATCCGCTTCATTGCTATCGTCATCTTCAAGCAGCGGTTCTTTTGCTACTTCGTTAGCTTCTTGGTAGAGGATAGCATCAATAAAGTAGTTTTTAACTCCCTTGAACGGCTGCTTTTTAGCAAACACAATTCGTACCGTTGCATTCTCCTCCACGTACTTGAAGCACTGATGTAGAGTGAAAGAAATGATCCAATTAGCGTGAGTCCAAGGTTGCCAAGCAATAGATTATATGACGTGTCAGCATCGATGACGTAATAGGTCACTTCCGATTTTAGATCCCCAATTCAACAGCAAAGCCGAATCTTTCCCAGTGGATGACTACTTCCTACATTAAAGCCATATATAGTAGTAGCTGTTGCTGATAACCTATTCAGCAGTATCCTAAAAAAGCAGAGGAGCTTTTTAGGGATGATGCTGAGTGCAGACCCTAAATCAACCTGTACCCTCTAAATGCATGTCGAGCCTATATATCCAGTACAATACAAGGGTCGATTATGTTTATTATCGTTGAGGAGCATGTCCTCAGCAGTGAAGGTGATGGTAGGCATTTTTAGCTATAAGTGATGACATTCAGGATACAAGGATTGAGTGTCATTTTTAGAGGCCTTTGTGATATGTATCAGAAATGATTCTGAATTGGCCAGCGCCTCCCAGAGTGCCTCTTGTCTCCTTCGAGAGGCGAAGCAGCTCGTGTATAGTGATTCGAGCTGGAATATTGGCTAGTTGTGCAATATATCAAAGCGGAAAGGGGCATTAGGCATCAAGTCCCGGACCTGAAGTTTTCTTCTCAGACTTCTTTCTGCTTTTCTTTTCCTAGTGCAGGAGCTAAAGCCGGAACAGGTATTTCTTCTGACATTGTTGGCTATTGTGTCTCATCAGTGGTCTTCTCGTACTGTCTCAGGTAAGATTTCTCAGACGAGTACCTGTTAGTTGAGGCGCAGCGTCCTGTGCTGCCAAAGCATATTTCTCCTCTTCAAAGTCACTGAGAGAAGCTATATAACGCCCCGATCCCAAGGATACGGAGACGTTATGGTGACGTACATACGCGAGGTGAAAACACACTCACGCGTACGTTAAGCCTCAGTACAGGAAATCACCTCTAGAGTTATAAGGGTTCCAGCCGAAAATAAGTACAAGAATACCTGCAGAAAGAGGTTAGCGATCATAACAGATATAAAAACAGGGATAAAAGAGATAACAGGAACAAAGCACAAAGATACCTATAAATAATCTCGATGAGGAATCTCCCATGTGACTCCAAGACACTTTCTGATACTACGGTAACTCGGATCTCCAACCTGGGCACGCAAACCCAGGGTCGTCAGAAAGCGACCTAGTGAGTGGTAAAATGAAGGAGGCAGAATCAAGCACGATAATAATATATAATACATGATGTTGTGCTAGTGATACCATATAATAAGTATAAACATCTTATCACCGAGTCATGTCTTTAGTCGTATCCAATTTAGATAGTAAATAAGGTTGTCTAGTGGTGACGTGATAGAAGTGAACATGCAGATGGGTATATGCAAGATAACCATAATGCGGTATTGTGCATAGATAGTAATGATATCTGCAAGGTATACAGAAAACATATGCAAGATAACCATAATGCGGTGTTGCGTATAGACAGTAATGATGTCCGCAAGGTATACAGAACATAGAAAATATGCAATGCAGTGTATACGTGTACAGAAGTAGTAGGCCACCACAGAATGTGTAACATGTATCAGGTAAAGTATACATGTAACATGATAGCGGATAAATAATCAGGAATAGTAATAAGTACAACTAAACAATAGTATACATGTATCAGGCAAGTCATGATATTTATACAATAGTAGCAATCAGTAGCACCTGGTATTTTAATCAATCTCTTCCAGTGTCGCATACCACTGGCAGTTCATACTGGAGCCTGCACTCCAGTCGAACCCATCCGGACATGGCCCACGGGTACCATTATCCAAATGAGAGAGTGACCAAATAACAAGTGTTCCCGACATCACTATTGTGTATACTGTTTTATTATGTTAATTGGAAACCCATGGTCGAGGAGTTCTTATCGGGTAGGTGTATCCCGTGCATACCTGGGATCACGGCCTTAAACAAACCCCTGGCTGCTGAGACCAGGGCCCTCCGCTAAGAGGGGAACAATAATCAAGTAACGGGAGCTCATGGAGCAATTGGTAGGTAGCACTACCGTCCCCTGCAGTGGGAGAACAATATGGATCCAGTACATCACCCGATAAGATCTAATCAACCGTCAAGTCTCCCCCATACCCAAGTTAGCTTTATGATCTGATATGTCAAGTATACAATGTAACAAGAACAGATACAGTACATGGTACATGTAACATGATAATAGGATCTGAGCTCTGTTGATAGCATAAAACAATATAACGGGAAACGAGAACAATATAACGGGAAATGGGAACAATAGATGTGGGAGTCCACATGTCGCATATCAACAGCCCTCATGTCCAGTAACAGGGGTAGCCATATCAGTAACAGGAAACAATCATATAAGAGGAATACAGGGATAACATGGAACCATAATACATATAATATGCACGGTGAGTCATATGACAAGAAGATGAAAACAACACATGTATGTACACTCGTGTGGTGAGCGTATGTAGCAGGGATGTGTGATAACTGTGTACCGAGCATCCATGTACTGATGATAATAATAATATGAAATGCGGTAGTCCGTGCATTGGTATGTCCGTGTCCTAGTGGAACATATCTGTGTAGCAATACTCCGTGTCATATCTCTGTGATAGTACATGTAATGGAATAATTGTGATCAGTGTCTTCGATAATACCATGCCCAGTGACCGTACAGTATCCGTGTGATGATGATATCCAAGTCATAGTGTGAATACTAATGTTAGCGTTTGGGTAATAGCATCTATTCGAATGTCCACTACTGCTAATAAGAATAACGATTCCTATATTCTGAATACGGTAAATTATGAAACAGAACAATCTATTTTAATTATCAATTGAGAGACTAGGTTTACTTAGGAACATTATTAACTTCGAAAATCTCGTTAATTAGCCAATCATCCAGATCAGGTATCATCTATCTATCAGTATGTTTTACTTACAGGGACTACAGGGATTTCCCAACAATGACATTTAGTGTTTAATAAGTATAATGATTTACTGATAATCACGTTCTATTAATTAGGCAACCAACCAAGATACTAAACATGATAAAATATAATTTATAAAAGGAAAACACTCACAAACTAGCCATGGGAAGGTAGCTCTCTTTCCCACGATTGCAACGGATCCAGAATCGTCCAAATCGGAGTCCGGATGCTCCAGATATCGCCCGAATACTAAAAGTAATAAAAATGGGTTAATATGTAAATAAAAATAATTCAAATGCAATTACTAAAATGAATCAGGGGGTTTTCTGAAAGTTTACCTTTATTGGGTTTCGAAGCGGGTTTGGGTCGCTCGCGGGCCAGGTTTGGATCCAATACCCAAACCCATCACTTAAATTAAATGGGTAACGGATTATTGGGTTTAGGGTAGTGGGTTTTTGATTAACCCAATAGGGTTAATGGGTTTGGGTTTTAACCAAACCCAATAAAGGAAACACAGCAGCAGCAGCAGCAGCTGTTGCTGCTGCCACGCGCGCAAGCTGGCCAGCGGCAGGGGGACCTGCCGCCGGCGGTCCCGGCTGCCGGCGGCGCGGCGGCGGTTCAGGCCGCGAAAAAGAGTGGGAGAGAGAGGGTGGGAGAGAGAGAAAGAGAGTTGACAGTAGAAGGAGGAGAAGAAAAAGAAAAGAAAAAGAAGAAGAAGGAGAAGAAGAGGAAGAGGAGGGGGTGCAGCGGGGCAGCGGCCGCCCAGGCTGCCTCACCGGCGGTCACCCAGGCCGGCGGCGGCGCTCAGGCCGCCGGCGGCGATCTGGGGCCCAGCGGGGGAGAAAGGGAGAGAGTGAGAACGGAATGGCGAGAGAGACAGAGAGAGAGAGAGAGAGGAGAAGGGGGCAGGGGCTGGCGCGCGGCCAGCCCTGCCTTGCCGCGCAGCTCCGCCGGTGGCGGCTCTGCCCCGCCGGCGGTGATACCTCCAGAACGAGAGAGAGGGATGGACGGTTTAAAAGGAGAGATTGGCGGTGGGTTAAGGCAGTGGGGGAGGAAGCGTGTAGAAGAAGGAGAAGGGAGAAGAAAAGAAAGGAAAAAGAAAGATTAAAATAATACTATTTTATTATTATTATATTGGCCCAATATTCGACCAGCTCCGAACGGTGCCCAAAAATTACAAAAAATAGGGAATATTATCTGAGATGTAATATGAAAACAATTTGAAGAAATTCATTCCGGTTTGCAAATTAAAAATCCCGGAGTGTCTCGTCGATACCGGCCGACACCGGTTTGGCCCGATTTTCGATAAATTCAGAAAAATTCCCAAAAATACCCTAACGTAGTTAATACGATTCGAAGATACATAGTGAAAGCGGATTCTCAAAATACAACACCGTTTGTGAGATAAAAATCGTAAAGCCGATTATCGGTATCGGTCGACACCGACTACGGAGATTTTCCAAAATAATCCAGAAAATTTTCAGAAAATTCTGAAAAATCTCAAATATTAGAAAATGATTTTGAAACTGAAATCGGCTCAACCAGACTACCATGGAGATCAAAATCAATTTTGTACGTCGTATCGCGTACTGATACTGTGATACGTACATCAGGGATTAGGGGGTTACAAGCTACTATTATGTTGTCATCATCTGGCAATACAGAGATGACAATGTAGGATTTTGCCTTGAGTTTGGGTTCAATTGAGTCCCATTGCTCATCTTTTGTAAGATCCGGGTGCACCCACATGATTTCTCCGAACTTCATCATCATTAGAATGAGACCTTTAGCCTCCTACTGCTTTGTCGAAGGATTAATTACTTCCAATCGTGCCTTTGGGGCTGGAGCATGTCTGTCGGGGATAGTAACTTTCAAAAAAGTGTCGAAGTCGGGAGTCACTATGTTTGTAGTGACTTTCTTCTGTTCTGACTTCAAAGTCAGAACTCCAACGTCGATCAGAGCTTGAATTTTGTCCTTGAGGACAAAGCATTTGCTGGTAGGATGATGAACCATCCTATGGAAGAGCCAATAGTTGGAATCATTCATATGTCCCACTTCATTGGGGCATCGAACCTCTGGCAATTTTAACTTATTACCCTTTTGGAGTAAATGGAATATTGTAATCACCTGCTCATCTTTGAAGGAGTACTATTTTAGAGGAAACTTGAACTCCTGATTACTGTTGGCCCAAAGGATACAATTTTCGGTTTTGTGATTTGATGATAACAAAGCATATGAACTTATTTGGTACTAATCAAGAGTGTATTATAGGGTCCAAAAAGATCTAACAGGGTTCAAGAAGATCTAACTTGTTTCTTCCTCTAAAGGAAGATGTTGATGGATTAAGGGTACTCAAGAACAAGATCATAACTCAAAGCACTCAGCGTCGCTCAAATGTCACAATCAAAAACCCGCTTAAAGATTTTTGTAGTCGATTAGAACCTTGTAAGCAACTAGTTTGTTAAAGAGTAGAATATCAATTTGAGGCTCAAAGATATACACACACAAAAGTGCACATTTTTAAAAGTATGATTTTGACATGTTTGATTTTGATACTTATTTCACATTTTCTTAGAAATTTCTATCTCAGTTTAGAACTTGTATCCCATGGCTATACATGTCTTCTTTCTTTCAAAATTCAAACAAAAATTATTTGAAAATTTTCTTTATCTTCAAAAATTACCTTGACCTAGTTTTTAGCCTAGATCGGTCGACCGTGCCTATTACAGGCCAAAATGGTCGGCCGCATGATCAATCGAACCTCTGACAATTGGGTGTGCATGTTGTGCACATTTTCGATTGACCGGTCCCTTATTGCGGTCGACCGGGCGATCGACTGACTGTAACTAGTTTGATCTCGGTTAAACATGGTCGACCGACCGGTCGACTGAGAGCCAACGATCAAATTTTTTTGAATGGCCTGTCGACAGATTGGCAATAACGACCAGTTCTTTTAAATTTGTTTTTAAACATGTTTCTTTTAAAACGTGGAAAGTTAAATTTCTAGGTCAATTTCTTCCTTTTAGGCCTGATAAAACTATTCTAAAAGTGTTTTTCTAAAACCTATATAAAGAGTCATTGAGATTGAATATTTCATAACAACAAATTCTATTAAAAATCTAGTTTTTGCTTTTAAAGAGAAAAAGTTTCAAGTTTTCTTTTGTGCTCTTATTTTCAAAGTTTTAATTAAGTTTTTCTACTCTTATAATCTCTATTTTCTGATTTTCACTCTCATTTATATCCTTGAGCTTCAAGTTTACTTTTTACTTTATCGGGTTTTTTGTAAGAGAGTTGCAAAGAGACTGCTTGTGATCTCTTGATCACCCAGAGCTTGTTATCTCAATTTGCTTTGTGCTGCCTCTGTGTAAAGGATTGAGTTAGGGAGTTGTGTACTCTGAGTGATTGAAATTCCTTATTGTAAGGTACCTTTGTGAAGGATCTAATAGTGAACAGTGAAATCCTTATGAAGGCGGGGACGTAGAACGTGGCTCGAACCTCGAAACAAATCATTTTGTTTGCGATTGCTTTATTATCTCTATTTACTTGTTTATCATTCATTTATTCTTGTCGATCAATACTCATCTCAATAAGATAGCAATTGAGCACCTCAACTCTTTTCTATAGGAATCACGAGGAGAAGTTCAGAGCCCTTCACGGGGAGTCCGGCTTCAAGTCTATTGAGTGATCGATTGCATTATTTCATATTAAATTATATAGAATTTTCATTTGATTAGCCATACACCTATTCACCCCTCCTCTAAGTGTAATTTCAATTGGTATCAAAGCTTTGGTCTTTAGATTTTGGTTTAACAACCTTAAAAAGATCTTAGTTGCAAATCATTTCATTGACATCTTCATTCTCATCCACTATATTAAAAATGATCGAAGGTATTAAGACCCTTTATAAGTTTGATGGACTTAACTTTCTCATATGGAAGATTAAGATGACCGTATTTTTACAATCTCTAAGAAGCGGGGTTGCAAAGGTCGTGACTAAACCCTTTAGAGTACCCACTGGTGATGAGGACACTTGGTCCGATATTGCCACCAAGGAGTTTGATACCAATACAAAAGCACACTATGCATTACTTTAAGCCTTGAACGATGACGACATAGTTCGGGTCATTCATTGTAAATCTGCCTACGAGATTTGGTCACACCTAGTGGTCACTCATGAGGGAATATCACAAGTCAAGAAGGATAAAATTGATCTCTTGCATTTCCAATATGAAAACTTCACTATGCATGAAAATGAGTTCATTGATGATATGCTTATAAAATTTATTAAAATAACTAATGGTCTTGTTTCTTTAGGTGATTGCATTGACAATCAAAAAGCCTGAAAGGTCATTCGTGTACTTTCACCCTCACGGGAAGTCAAAGGTACTACATTGAAAGAGTTAAATGACAAAGAAGAGATAGAGCTCATCGGTCTTATCGGCAACCTTAAAACCCATGAGATGGAGAGGAAGGCTAGAGAAGAAACGACACCCCAAAAGAAGAAGACAATTACCTTCAATCTACTCCTACCATCTTCGATGATTATGAATAAGAAGAAGATTATGAAGATCTTTCCCTCTTTGTAAGAAATGTAAGGAGGATGTATAACAAGGCAAAAATCAACAATAGGAGACGATGGCAAGGAAAGGAGGAAAAGAAAATCATCTGTTTCAACTTCAGAAACCCGAACATATCATTGCCGAATGTTCGAATATAGAAAATAAGTCATCTTCCTCAAACAAGCCAAAGAAGCCATTTAAGAAGAAAGCTCTCAAAGCTACATGAGATTCAGAAAGTGAATTCGAAGAGGAGGTGGAGACAACAAACATGTGTTTCAGCGCAAATGATAACACACCTAAGGTAACTTCTGAATCATCCCTTGATGATTGTGATTTAACTATAGATGAATTAGGAGATGCATTTGTAGAACTTTCAAATAATTATGATTTTCTAAAAAAGAAATATCTAAAAATGAAAAAGAAAAAGATGAACTTCTGCAACATAAAATAATCATTCTTTCTAAAGAAAAGATGATTTATCTTTCACTTTTTTATCTACACAAAAAGATGTTGATGCATATAAGATTTCATGTAAAATAAAGTTTCCCATGATTGATGAAAGTGAAATTACTATTTTAAAACTAAAATCAACACATTGGGAAATGTTTTAAAGAATTGTGAGTTTGATAAGGCTAAATTAGAGGTCATGTTTTCTAAGAAATATTCTTCAAAGAAATATATTCATGCTACACATACTCACATTTCTAAATCACACACTAAGCATGCTCATGTCTCACATGCTCATCATACACATAATGCATATATGTATGGTAGAGTTTATTCATGTACTTATTGTGGCCAAAAGGGTCACTTGACTAAATTTTGTTTTGATCGTATAAATGCTTCTAATAATCAAATTGGGTTCGAAGTACTTACGTCATAGGACCCAAGAAAATATGAATACCAAAATCAACTTCATTATTTAATGTGGGTACACACCAAGGCTCCAAGACATAGGGAGCAGTGGTATCTTGACAGCGGTTGCTCAAGGCACATCACTTGGGACATTAATAATTTTGCAACCCTATCAAGGTATCATAAAGGTGGCAGCGTCACCTTCGGAGATGACTCAAAGAGTAACATTATCAGTATAGGTAACATTAAAATTGGTTCATCTCCATTGATTAAAAATGTTATTTTAGTTGATGGACTCAAACATAACCTCTTGAGTATTAGTCAACTATGTGATCGAGATTTCAAAGTTATTTTTTGATGATTCTTCTTGTAATATTTTAGATGGTAAAATCGATGCTTGCATTCTTTCTGGATTTCATGAAAATAATATATATTATTGATATGTTAAATTTAGATTGTAATGCTACATGTTTAAATGCTTACAATGAGGATTCTTGGTTATGGCATAGAAAATTAGGCCATGTATCTTTTGATCATCTATCTATAATTAACTCTAAGGAATCGGTGAAGAGTATTCCTTACTTGAAGTTTGAAAAGGACCGCATTTATGATGTGTGCCAACTTGGGAAACAAACCAAATCCTCTTTCAAATTAATCAAGGATATCATGACATCTAGATCATTAGAGTAAATCCACATGGATTTATTTGGTTCTACTAAAACCAAGAGTTTAAATAAAAATCATTTTGTTTTTTTGTATTGGTTGATGATTTTTCTCATTTTACATGGGTTTTTTTTGGAACATAAAGATGAAACTTTTTTGCATTTTAATGTTTTTAGAAAAAGGGTTGAAAAAGAAAAAGGTTTTTCAATTTTGCGCATAAGAAGTGATAGAGGTGGTGAATTTATTAACCATTCTTTTATCATTTATTGTGAAGAACATGGAATTCAGCATGAATTGTCTTGTCCTAGACCTCCACAATAAATGGAGTCATTGAAAAGAAGAATCATACTCTTCAAGAAATGGTTAGCACAATGATTAGTGAATACAGACTCCCTCAATATTTATGGGCCGAGGCCGTAAACATTTCATGTTACATATCAAATAGAATTTATTTTTGTAAAATACTTTAAAACTTCTTTTGAAATTTACTATTTGAAAAGCCTAATATTTCTTACTTTAGAGTTTTTGGATGCAAAATATTTTATAAACACCAAAGATAACTTAGGTAAATTGATGCTAAAACTTTGAAGCTATTTTTGTTGGTTATTCTAACATTAGCAAGTCTTATAGAATCTTCAATAAATCTACTTTGACAATTGAAGAATTTATGCATGTTAAGTTTAAAGACTTTAATGCTTTTATTAAGAATGTTGTGGAGATTGATTCTTTAGGTGAAGACATGGAGAAAGTTACTTTAAAGGACTCACCTATCCAAGAAGATAAGTCAAAGCTTGATAAATAAGGTGAAGTTCAAGAGGTCGAAGTGGCACCAACACTACCACTTCCAAAAGATTGAAAATTCATTACAAGTCATCCCAAGGAACTCATCACAGGTGATGTATCAAAGGGGTAACTACTCGCTCCAAACTTCAAGATTTTTGTGGCCATTTTTATTTTATTTCTTTGAACCAAAGAACATCCTCGAAGCCGAGGGCGACTCATATTGGTTGCTTACAATGCAAGATGAGCACAATCAATTTGAGTGCAACCAAGTTTGGTACCTTATTCCTAGATCCTATGATAGACCAACAATTGGTACTAAATGAATTTTTAGGAACAAGTTGGATGAGTCGGGTAATGTTATTAGGAATAAAGCTAAGTTAGTGGCACAAGGTTACACCCAAATTGAAGGTATCAGTTTTGAGAAAACTTTTGCACCCTAGTACGGGTTGAAGCCATATAGATTACACTTGCTTTTGCTTCTTATAAAGATTTCAAACTTTTTCAAATGGATGTCAAAAATGCATTTTTAAATAGTTTTATTGAAGAGGAAGTGTATATTAAACAACCCCCGGGTTGTTGATCCTACACATCCGAATTTTATTTTCAAATTAGATAAAACTTTAAATGGTTTAAAACACGCTCTCAGAGCTTGGTATGAAAGACTTTCAACATTTCTTATTTCAAATGATTTTGTAAAAGATAAATAGATACCACTTTGTTTACAAAACATGTAGATAGATGATATTCTTATTGTTCAAATTTATGTTGATTATATTATATTTGGATCTAGTAATGAAAAGCTTTGCAAAGATTTTGAATCATGCAAAGAATGAGTTTGAGATGTCTATGATGGGCGAGCTAAACTACTTTCTTGGACTCCGAATCAAGTAAAGGAGTGATGAGATTTTTATAAATCAAGCTAAGTACATAAGGGAACTCATCAAGAATTTACACTTGAAGGGGCAAAGACGAGCAAAACTCCTATGGCTACCACAACAAAACTTGATAAGGATGAATAAGGTATAAATGTGGACATTAAACTTTATAGAAGCATGTTGGTAGTTTACTTTATTTAATGGCTAGTAGGTCGGATATCATGTTAGTGTATGTCTATGTGCTAGATTCCAATCTTGTCCTAAAGAGTCCCACTTGATTACAGTAAAACGCATTATTAGATATCTTAAGGGCACTATTGAAATAGGCTTGTGATATTCGAAAATCGGACAATTTTCTATGACGAGTTTTTTTCGGATACTGACTACGCCGGTTGTAGAGTGGATAGGAAGAGTACAAGTGAAACTTGTCAGTTTCTAGGAAATTGTCTTGTTTCATGGTCTTCCAAGAATTAAAATTCTGTAACCCTCTCAACCATTAAGGCGGAGTATGTTGCGACTGGAGCTTGTTGTGTACAAGTCCTTTGGATGAAACATACTCTCCTTAACTATGATTTACATTATGATCATATTAAGATATTTTGTGATAATACTAGTACTATTCATATGATTAAAAATGCAATCAATATAGTAAGACAAAGCACATAGAAATTCGATATCACTTTCTTAGAGATCACTATGAGAAAGGTGATATTAAAATTGATTATGTTTCAACTGATTTTCAACTAGCAGATATTTTTACTATGCCACTTAATTTTAACAGATTCTCTTTCATTTGTGGAGAACCAAATGTTTGTATTGTTGATTCATGAGTTTTCCTTCTGATAAAATCTACATATGTTTTAATTTTTGGTTGTTTTTGCTTACCTTTTTTGATGCATGACAAAAAAAGGGAGAAGTATTTATGAGTATTTATTGGTATTTGTTTGATCATTCTCTTATACAATGCCTTTATCATATAACTTGTTGATATCTTATACTAGATAGCTAGCATAACCTGAGGGAGAGTTTTTACAAAGCCCTTTCCTAGATTTTTCTTTTAAATAGTTCATATGCTTTGTCATCATCAAAATGGGGGAGATTGTTGGCCCAAAGGTTACAATCCCCGGTTTTGTGTTTTTGATGATACAAAGCATATGATGTTATTTGGTACTAATCAAGTTCAAGAGTATATTTCAGGATTCAAACAGATCTAACAGGGTTCAAAAAGATCTAACAGGTTTTTTCCTCTAAAGAAGGTGTTGATGGCTCAAGGGTACTCAAGAACGAAATCATAAATCAAAGCACTTAGCGACGCTCAAACATCACTATCAGAGAAGCTCGCTTAAAGATTCTTGTAGTCAATTAGAACTTTGTAAGAAACTAGTTTGTTAAAGAGAATATATATTTGAGGCTCAAAGATATGCAGACAAAAAAGTGCACGTTTTTAAAAGTAAGATCTTGAAATATTTGGTTTTGATACTTGTTCTACATTTTCTTAGAAATTTCTATCTCAGTTTAGAACTTGTATCTCATGACTATACATGTCTTCTCTCTTCTAAAATTCAAACAAAAATTATTTAAAAATTTTCTTTATCTTCAAAAATTACATTGACCCAGTTTTTGGCCTAGGTCCATCGACCGGGCGATCGACCATGCCTATTACAGGCCAGAACGGTCGACCGAACCTTTGGTAATTGGGTGTGCATGTTGTGCACATTCCCGGTCGACTGACTGTAACTAGTTTGGTCTCGGTTAAACACTATAGACCGACCAGTCGACCAAGAGCCAACGATCAAATTTTTTTTGAATGGCCGATCGACTGGCCGGTCGACCGACAGACTGCCAGATTGGTAGTAACGACCAGTTCTTTTAAATCTGTTTTAAACATGTTTCTTTTAAAATGTGGAAAGTTGAATTTCTAGGATCAATTTCTTCCTTTTTAGACCTAGTAAACTATTCTAAAAGTGTTTTTCTAAACCTATATAAAGGATTATTGGGATTGAATATTTCATAACAACAAATTCCATTGAAAATCTAGTTTTTGCTTTCAAAGAGAAAAAGTTTCAATTTTCTTTTATGCTCTTATTTTCTTAGTTTTAATTGAGTTTTTTTGCTCTTAAAATATCTCTTTTCTGATTTTCACTCTCACTTACATCCTTGAGCTTCAAGTTTATATTTTACTCTATAGGGTTTTTGTAAGAGTTTTGCTAAGAGACTGTTTGTGATCTCTTGATCACCCAGAGCTTGTTATCTCAATTTACTTTGTGCTGCTTCTGGTGTAGATGATTAAGTTAGGGAGTTGTGTACTTCGAGTGATTATAATTCCTTATTGTAAGGTCCCTTTGTGGAGGATCCAATAGTGGATAGTGAAATCTTACATGGTGGTGAAGGCGGTGACGTAGAGCAGTGGCTCGAACCTCGAACAAATCTTTTTTTTTTTTCGATTGCTTTATTGTCTCTATTTACTTCTTTATCATTCATTTATTCTTGTCGATCAATACTCATCTCAACAAAATAGCAATTGAGCACCTCAACTCTTATCTAGAGTAATGACGAGGAGAAGTTAAGAGCCCTTCACGGGGAATCCGGCTTCAAGTCTTGTTTTGAGTGATCGTTTGCATTATTTCATATTAAATTGTCTAAAATTTTCATTTGATTAGCTATACACCTATTCACCCCCTCTAGGTGTAATTTCAATTACCAGTGCCATTCTTTTTTGATTTTTGGAGGAGTTTCTCCTGATAACTCTATAGACATGATTTTTTTCCCTTTTGATTGGAAAGATTGTGCCATTTCGCCATGTCCTTTGTTGTTCCACACCCCATTTCCTTTTAGGCATGGAAGGCTCAAACTTTTTAGCTAACTTTTCGGCTATTTCAGCTTGCTCAACAAGCTCTTTCCAAGTGCGGGCCTTAACAATACCATGCGAATCTTTACTTGGTCCAAGAAGTTGTGCGTACATGTCTGCAATAACATGGGCAATGGCATCCCTGCTGGACACATCAGAGATAGATTCCTAGATCTTTCATATAATCACGGACCGATTCTCCCTTTGTTTGCATTGTGGAAAGGAGTTTATCCATGGTTACCTCGGTGTCATCCTCATAGAAGCGAGAGAGGACTGAGTCTCCAAATCAATCCAAGAATTGATGGGACCCGATGGAAAGCTTCTGAACCAGTCAAAGGGCATTCCTTTGAGAGTACCGATAAACAATCTGACCATGATGGCATCATTATCTATTACATTACTAGTCTGGGACTGGAAGTAATAGATAGACTGGTTCGGTGAACTCTTATCATCATACATATGTAACATAGGTGGCTTGAATTTCGACGGGTATGGCACCGAATCCCATTCAAGTGGGTAAGGGAGAGTCATACCTACTTTTTTCAGCTCATCCCTATGGGTTAGAGATGCAATCTGAGCCTGAATGCCTTTATGACCTCGGCATCAATTGAAGAACTTTCCTTCGACTTCTCTGTCTTAGGACGTTCATCATCATTATGTTCCTCGTCATTATGATTACTCTCAGTGTCATTGTTATTCCGGTTGTTCAGGAGTTGAGTTAGCATTTATTAAATATTGTCCAAAGCTTCTTGCTGTGCCTTGGAAGTTTATTCTTGAGCCTCCATCTGTTGGCGAAGATCATCATTGTTGTTGTCGGCCATGTTAGCCGACATTCTGCCTGTCTGCACAGAGCTGACTATTACTGAATAGGCATATCACTAGCTTCTCCCTCCATCATCATCAGACCATTGGAAAGTTTTTAGTGGTTCTGGTGACATCACCGCAGTTAAAGAGGACGGTTGTTCATAATTATAGGGTATTGCTATCACGATTGTTCATAATTATAGGGTATTGCTACCCTGGACCTTGTGTCTCAGACTGCACCCTCTTGTCCTACTAAGTTTGGCCCAAACCGGGACTATAGTCTGAATCTGGAGAACTGAACGAAGGAGAGTTAGCATCACGTCTCCCTCGTCTGGCCTTGAGTGTTTCGCGTCCCCTTCCTATCATGTTGACAGATGCTGAAGGAAGATCTGGCACGTTTCGTGCTTTGTTCTTTTTTTGAGATTTCACAGGGGCTTGAATCGACTGTCGGTTGAAAATCGACTGTCGGGATAGAAGAATGGCAGGGACTGGCCCTAATCAACAATGGACTGAATGGACCGTCACCAACTGCACTCTGCTTGTTCACAGCGGGAGGGAGAAGTATGGCTTAGTTCTTCACAACAGAACTTCCTTTTGTTAATTAAAAACTCTCACAAATCAGGATTAATCGAGCTTAAACGGTCTACTACAGAAACTCGAGGAGGTCATGTACTGGGCTATTCAAGTTGGGGAGCTCTAGTGAAGCTTCTCTTTTTAATTACAAGTGAAGTTAAAATAACTCCATCTATAGCATCAACGAAGCTAATCTTTTAGCTCCGCCCCCAAGTGCGAGCTTAGCGCTAGAAAGCGCTAGGAGCGAAGCTGTGGTAGCTTCGCTTTTAGCGCACAGTGGAGCTTTGATCTTCGCGTTACGGTGAAGGTGATTAGCACTACACAGTGCTTTAGTTCTAATCTTGCGGCTAGGGATTTTATTAGTACCATTAGGTGCTGAAGCTGCATAAGCAACGATATCAGCACTTAGGGGTATGCCCTTAACTTCACTCAAAGGAGCGAAGTTAGCGCTGGAAACAAGCTCTCTCTAGTTAGGTGAAGCCAACGAGGCTTCACGTCTAACTTTGCATTGCGCGCCCAATTCAGCCTCCGACTAAGGGGACTTTGAGCACCCCGTGTTAAAGTTGCGTACGCAAAGCCATCAACACTTAGGGGAGCTTTGCTCTTTTCTTCACGTGAGAGGCAAGGTTAAGCTTCAACTTCGCCTAAAGCCTCATGCAGAGGGGTGTTCGGAAGGATTAATTATTTTGAAAAGAGGTTTAGAGTGAACCGTTGGTTGCCGTGTACCGATGATCAAGAACTTCGAATGTATATGCAGGTTTACTTTGCTCCTTCCGAATCACCGTTCGTAGCATAAGTTAGGACGGGTCGTATCCGCAGGGAGGGCTAGCGATAGAAGCATTCAAGGTTTATATTGAAATCTTCTTGAAGAAAAACGAAAGTTCTTCTTTGTTTTAAGAAATGAAAAACAAAACGAAGTGGAAGGTGAGTGGAAAATCTTTGGGTGTTTGTAAAAGAAAGGAAGAAACGAGAATAAAGATGGAAGGAAAACAGAGATATTTGAAAAGAGAAAGTTTTCAGAAGAGAGTTTTTTAAGTATGATATAAAGAGAAGCCATGACTAACTAACATTCTAATTTACTAACTTACTACTCTCGTTGGGTGATGCATGCCTCATATTGATTCATCGGCAATGGTATGTCTTGCTATGCCAAGTCCTTGTGTTGTCCCATATCGAAGGTGTTTCTCATCTAGGCTAGTTGCCTCCTTGAATCATTGGCTCCCTAAATAGATTTTCAACAGTGGAACAAGGATAGTCACTTTTAACGATGCTAAGAAACATACAAGATTCATTAGTCCATCAAAGCTATAATAAAGCGAGCATGAAATAAGAAACTTGTAATGTAATCATTGGCATAGTGAAGTGCTCCATCTTCATGTTCCATCAAGGCACTTGTTCTAAAGACAAGGCTCTAAGTGAGGCTCACATGAATCATATGGAGGGAGAACATAGCATTTACAAAGAATAAAAAGCAACTCATCTTCATTGGAGGTAAAATAGACTAGTAGTTTGCAAGACTAAAAAGAAGAAAGTATCCAATGAATCATATAAGTTAGCAATCACCCAAGAGTTAGTAGTTAGTAAAATTAAAAGTTAGTTAGTCATGTTAATAAATTAGCTAGACATGAAAATAAAGAAAAGAAACAGTTCATTATAGAAGTGAAATAGAAGAAAGTAAAAGCTTAAAGAAAATAATGCAGTAGAACAAGAGAAGATGGAAGATTGAAAGCTTGATCCTTGTATTGCGTTGTCACCGTCTCCAATTACAAAGATTGCTCACTCTCACTCTCTCTTTTCTGGATTCTAGAAGGAGAAAAAGAAAATTACATAAGAGACTAAAAGAAAACCTAGAGAAACCCTAACAATTTCCCTATAAACAATGCTCTTTTCTCCTCCTTGATTACAGAGGCCCTAGGGGTCTATTTATAGTATTCATGAGAGGAGGCCATCCCACCTCAGCTCCGGATCAAACGCTGCAGTAACGGCCAGAAGATTGCCGCGGTTCCGCGGCAAGTGCCGCGTTTCCGCGGCCGTTTCTTGGCCGCTGCGCTAGCGGATTTTTATGCCTTTCTGTTGTATCTCGTATCCCCAGTTGGATCTTGTAGAAACTGAGAATACGCTTTGGATCTGTTCAGACTTGGGCTTTTCTCTTGTGGGATTCTAAATGTTTCTTTAATTCCTCAAAATCACAATTGTTGGGCCTCTTTCTCCATTAAACATTGGACCTGAAAAAGAGAGAAAAAAGCAGTAAAAATCAAATATTTATTCAGATAAAGCATAGCATGGTGGTAGAAAATGATGCATAAATGACTCCAATCACATCCCCATACCTAGCTTTTGCTCGTCCCTGAACAAAATAAGCAAGAGAAAAATCCTAACTAAATTATTACACCACTTTCGTAGGTGACACGATTGCACTGAGCTCGTGCAACAAGCCGTTAAACCTCTAGGTTCCTAGAGGAGGAGTGTTGTCTCCTGAGGTTTTCAGCGGATTACACCCACAAAATCCAAAAGAAAAAGAAAAATGTTAGTGAAAAAGAGAAAGATTTTATTATGATCCATTTTCTTCATGAATTTCGGTGATCTATTGGTTTCAGGTTATTCTAAACTTTTCCTTCTTTTATAAGTTTTCATTTGAAATCTTGTTATCAACTTAGGTTAAGTTTCTAAGAATAGAGAGAAAACTAGATTTTTGCATCAGGCCTAACACATATACATATGTATGAGGGATTTTTCTTAGACTTTAGTTCATTTGTTCACATATAAATATATATATATTTTATTTATTTATTTATTTTTTTGTTATGTTATTTTATATATTATATATTTACATTTTCTTAGCTTCATTAGGCTTTCTAGTTTACCCATGTAGCGAGCCTTTTACGGATGACTCCCAGACCAGATGGTCTTAGGGCACCAGATGAAGATACATCCCTAAGGTTCAAGGTCTCGAGTAAACTAGACCACGAATGCTAAGGACTCAACCACTTCTAGGCGTGACTGGTCATGCTTCTTAAGGCACAACCAACCAGCTTAATTAGTGATCAAGTTTTATTTTTAATTTTTTTAATATATATATTTATGTAAACAAAGTCACTAAGTCCTTGATTAATCCCTAACCTGCAAATGTATATAGTGTTAAGAAAAAAAATTCAAAATCTAGCTATCTTTCCTATTCTTTTCTTTCTTAACCTAAAGATCCAACAAAATTTCTTATTTTGACTTATATTAAGAAATATTAGCTTAGAATTTCCTTAATACCTAAGATCAAGTTAATTCTTTTCAGAAAATGGATCAAATTTTTTTTCTTTTTTTTATATAAGAAAAGAGAAACCTAGAATAAGTCTAGAAAAATTCTATGTTAGTATCTACTCCCCATACCTATCCCATGCATTGTCCTCAATGTATGAATTAATACATAGATGCATGAAAAAGAAGACAGGGAAGGAACATACAACCTTAAAGTGGTGGTTCCGGTGGTGATCTGATTGGTCCACGAAATGCAGCCCAATCGACTTTGCATGGAGTTCTGAGGAACCCACCAGAAATCTCTCTAATATAACCCACTAAAATGATGTATACATGAATGATTTTATTAAATATTTGACCCATCTAATTTCCAAATTCCATAATTGATTTCGGAGTCAATTTTGTCAACCGCCTTGTCCCAAAATGGAGTGTGAAAAGATAGAATGATTGACTTGGACTTAGGAAGTAAGGGAACTAATACCGACTCAGGAAAGTGACTTAAGTCAAGTAAAGGTTCAGGAGTCGAGATTCGTTCAGGAAGTGGGTCCAAATCAAAAAGTTGAAACTCAAGTCCACGTTCATTTTCCCACAATGGAATGTGACTTAATATTGGTGATTCAAGTTCAAGAATGACAGGTGTGAAAATCAAAACTGACTCTAAAATATTACTCAAATCGGGTAACAAAACATGAGTCAATATTGATTCGGGAATTTGAACTGGATCACAAATTTGAGAATCTAGGTTACATTTCTCATTGAGTTCAATTTCATAAAAATGAGAACTTACCAATTTGTCAATGGGACTTTCAAAAGTGTGAAATTAGTCAAGTTCAATATGATGATCATCAAAGATGGGTGATTCAATTTCATTATGAATTGACACAGGATCCAATGTTGACTCGGGAAAAAGATTAAAATCAGGTGAAGACACCGGAGTCATTATTGAATCAGGAAGTAGAATTGAATCACTAAGTTGAGGTTTAGGATCATAATCATTCTCAAGTTCTTATTTTCCAAAAAACATGACTCTTCAGCTCTAACAGAATGGTTAACGACATCAGAACTGGCCAAACGGTGAGAACGTAGAGTTTGGACCATCATATTTATGTCATGATTACGAGCGTTTTGAGCTTGAGTCATGGCTTCAAGTATCTTTTCATGGTTGATAGGTTCATCATTTTGTTGCGATTGGTCTTGAAAAGATGAAGTGTTGTTTTGAAATTGGTGGTAAAATTATGAGTCCATCAGATTTTGTGATTGTTGTTTGGACTCACGCATACTCATTTCCAAATTGATGGTTTCTATTTTGGACTGGTGGAACTGAGTATGAATCTTGAAAATATTGTGGACAAGGTGGATAAGGAGGACAAGTTGGTTGAAAATTGGACTCGGAGGAGGTGAATCCCCACTGACTTTGTGAAGAAAATTATTCTGGAAATTATGGTTAAGATTGGGGGCATGGGTTATATTGATTCGGATAAGACCAATCCGGCACACTATATTGGTTAAAATTATGATATGCCGGGTTGGTAATATCAGAAAAAGAAGTTGGTGTGTAATATGGATTACTATTAAAATTAAAATTTGTTATTATAAGCCATATCACACAATAAAATACAAACAAAGGAAAAAAAACAAACAAATAAGCAAACAAATAAAAAGAAAAAAATTCTAAACTAAGTTAGGGTAGACCTATGACCTAGACGACTCCTAACTAATTAAACTGTTCAGTGGAGGTATAATGCAGACTTTGACTACAAGCTAATCAGCCAGGTCAGGGCAAGATTGGTGGGAGGTTTTCCGTCAAAGACGTTCCTTAATTAAGTAACCACCAGTCTTCGGGCTTTCGACCCTTAATCCCCTTCCTAGACACTGATTTGGCAGAAGTCAAATTCCAACACCTTTCTCCCTTAGGATAAACTCCTAATTGAGTCCGAGATGTCCCTAGGGCCAACGTCTACTCATTTTTAGTTAGGCTTGGGATTGTGAGTGCTTGGAATCTGATTTTGGGCCAAGGAAGGGTGATTAAATCCCCACCTTATCTTGTTATTGGGTGGTGCCCTTAAGATCAGTTTGTGCAAGTGTACAAGATATGCAAACAAGATTCACTCAAAGCGATGTAAATCAACAAGAGATGAGTCCTATTCTAAATGCAATGCGAACGTACCTTACTCCAGCACTCTTCAACAGTAAAGTAAATGAATTGAAAAGACACGTGCCTAAAATGCAAACGTCTAATCAATTTTTGAACTTTTTCAACAAGTGTTTTACTATTAGTTTATTAGCAGGCTCCTGGTAATGGCATACAAGAAATAAAGTTTGCAGAAAACTATAATTTTGAAAGCAAGCAGCCCTGCAAAAAGCCAGTCAGTAGTGAACTCCGTTTTGCCGCGGATCCGCGACCAGAGCTGAGGAAATGCGGCAATCCAGAGGGTGCTTGGTCTCTGCTTTCTAGAACAGAGGCCCAAAACCACTTATATGTTACTGCAATCTTCTTTCCTGCTTTCCCTGACCTGTAACCTGCAACAGAGAAGAAAAATTCGTTTCAGTTCCAAAATTCAATAAAAATCATTACCCTCCCTGGCAATGACGCCAAAAATTTGTTCGGAAGGACTAATTGCATTGAAAAGAGGTTTAGAGTAAACCGTTGGTTGCCATGTACCGATGATCAAGAATTTCGAATGTATATGCAGGTTTACTTTGCTCCTTCCGAATCACCGTTCGTAGCATAAGCTAGGACGGGTCGTATCTGCAGGGAGGGTTAGCGATAGAAGCATTCAAGGTTTATATTTAAATCTTCTTGAAGAAAAATGAAAGTTCTTCTTTATTTTAAGAAATGAAAAACAAAACGATGTGGAAGGTGAGTGGAAAATCTTTGGGTGTTTTGTAAAAGAACGGAAGAAACGAGAATAAAGATGGAAGGAAAACAAAGATATTTGAAAAGAGAAAGTTTTTAGAAGAGAGTTTTTAAGTATGATATAAAGAGAAGCCATGACTAACTAACATTCTAATTTACTAACTTACTACTCTCGTTGGGTGATGCATGCCTCATATTAATTCATCGTAATGGTATGTCTTGTTATGCCAAGTCCTTGTGTTGTCCCATATCGAAGGTGTTTCTCATCTAGGCTAGTTGCCTCCTTGAATCATTGGCTCCCTAAATAGATTTTCAACAGTGGAACAAGGATAGTCACTTTTAACGATGTTAAGAAACATACAAGATTCATTAGTCCATTAAAGCTATAATGAAGCGAGCATGAAATAAGAAACTTATAATGTAGTCATTGGCATAGTGAAGTGCTCCATCTTCATGTTCCATCAAGGCACTTGTTCTAAAGACAAGGCTCTAAGTGAGGCTCACATGAATTATATGGAGGGAGAACATAGCATTTACAAAGAATAAAAAGCAACTTATCTTCATTGGAGGTAAAATAGACTTGTAGTTTGCAAGACTAAAAAGAAGAAAGTATCCAATGAATCATATAAGTTAGCAATCACCCAAGAGTTAGTAGTTAGTAAAATTAAAAGTTAGTTAGTCATGTTAATAAATTAACTAGACATGAAAATAAAGAAAAAGAAACAGTTCATTGTAGAAGTGAAATAGAAGAAAGTAAAAGCTTAAAGAAAATAATGCACTAGAACAAGAGAAGATGGAAGATTGAAAGCTTGATCCTTGTATTGCGTTGTCACCGTCTCCAATTACAAAAATTGCTCACTCTCACTCTCTCTTTTCTGGATTCTAGAAGGAGAAAAAGAAGATTACATAAGAGACTAAAAGAAAACCTAGAGAAACCCTAACAATTTCCCTATAAACAATGCTCTTTTCTCCTCCTTAATTACAGAGGCCCTAGGGGTCTATTTATAGTATTCATGAGAGGAGGCCATCCCACCTCAGCTCCGGATCAAACACTGCAGTAACGGCCAGAAGATTGCCGCGGTTCAACGACAAGTGCCGCGTTTCCGCGGCCGTTTCTTGGCCGCTGCGCTAGCGGATTTTTATGCCTTTCTGTTGTATCTCGTATCACCAGTTGGATCTTGTAGAAACTGAGAATACGCTTTGGATCTGTTCAGACTTGGGCTTTTCTCTTGTGGGCTTCTAAATGTTTCTTTAATTCCTCAAAAATCACAATTGTTGGGCCTCCTTCTCCATTAAACATTGGACCTGAAAAAAAGAGAGAAAAAAACAGTAAAAATCAAATATTTATTCAGATAACGCATAGCATGGTGGTAGAAAATGATGCATAAATGACTCCAATCAAGGGGCTCTTGGTTTGGCCCTCCAAATTCGCTTACTCTGAGCAGTTCTAGGTTTATGTGAAACATGCTTGGTTTTGCATAGGCCACCATGTTGACATGATGTCAACATAACTTCGGTTGAGACTAAAGGAAATTGGGGCGAGGCTCGCTTAATCGGGCACGCAACTGGCATAGGCTTGGACATGGCCTCAGTCGGAGCTGCTTTCTAACCTGTAGCCGATGGAGCTTTGGCTACGGAGACCTTCCTGTGCTTCCGTGCATGGAGTGCTAGATCACCCCCAGAGAGGAGTTGCTCAAACTTCTCTTGGTCAAAGTGGATGACTAAATTTTCGACGGTGATGGTTTAGTACTCTGACCGTTGCATTGTGACATCATTTCCTTATTGCAAAAAGAAGACCAATTTCTCCAGCAGAATCGCCATCTTTTTTCCATTGATTATGCTGGAAATCTTACAAAAGAGAATTGAGGAGCAAAATTATAAGTAATTCTTTTTTAAAAAAGGGAATTACTAGTAGATCTCCTCTGAGATTTTTGGGGAAGTATACTGATGGGAATCTGATCAGCGCGCGATCACTTTATCCCATTAACAATGCAATCGGTCGGATGTTCAAGCCTTCTCGGGGGAATTTCCTTCTCGCCCGGATCCGGAAATCCTCTGAAGGTAGAAGACTTAGAGTATTAAGACCCTGGATGAAAGAGAGTTGAGTCTCTAGAGTTTTGGAAGCCTAAAAGTATGAGGATACTTTTGGGATAAAGGTCTCTTAGATCTCTGAAACTTTTCAGCCCTTCTTCTCTCTTGCAAAGGGCTATTTATAACCAAATAGGGGTGTAACGGCCCCTTGAATTCAGCAAGACAGAATCAGCTTATTAGCTTCACGCCAGGCTTGATATAGCCTAGTAGCGAAGTTAAAAGTGAGCCTCTGGCGAAGGTAAGGCATTGGAACCCACTTGCACATCTCCACTTATTGTGGGACCAAGTGGGTGGGTATAACCGCCCACTAAGCAATTAACCCCACCATTTAAAAGTGGAGTTACAACTGCTAATCCCCATCAGGGGATTTGAAAACGGTCTGATGACCTGGAAAAGCTCGCGGCGAAGCTAGATGAGAGCTTCAAAAAGCTTCAAGCGATGCTATATTCAGGGCTTCGAGTGAGGCTAGAAGTTAGCCCATTTGATGAGCTAAGCGAAGCCTCAGTTGAAACTAGAGGGTTAGCTTAGTGCGGAGCTGAGCCGCACTTTCAGCGAAGTTGGTGAGAAAGCTTCCAGCGAAGCTAAGGCTGGCCCTCAGCTGGGCTGATTGAAACTTCGTGTTTCAGCCTTTTGACAAGGCTATGAGCGAAACTAGCCCCTTTTGGGCTCATGCGAGACTAGGTGTTGAACAAACCTAGCCTTATACGCCTTCTTTGGCCTCTGGAGCAGGTATAGAACTGGTCATCAGTTCTGACTTTTGTAAATGTCGCCGAGTTTGAACGTCATTCAGACTGGTTGAAGTGCTACCGTGCGCTTGTCTTTTTGGAGTGTCAATAGGGTTGAATTTGAGTGGGAAAAATTCATCCTTGATTCCTTCCGGAATGACACAAGTCTCTCTCTCTCTCTCTCTCTCTATATATATATATATATATATATATATATATATATATATATATATATATATATATATATATATATATGTATATATATAGAGAGAGAGAGAGAGAGAGAGAGAGACTCATGTCCTTCCAAAAGGATTTGAGCTGAATCCTTCCCACTCAAATTCAACCCTCCGACATTCGAATACAAGATCCACTCTATTGAAGTTGATCTATATTATTTCAAGTATCTATAAACTAAAAATCAAGTGTTTTGAATACTATTTGCCCATCTATCAAGCGATGCAAAATGGATAACCCAAAGTAGTGAGTTGGTTAGATCTATGTCTTTAAACATACAAATTCTCAATCCGGCCATTTGGTTATGATCTAAACATTTAAAAACTCTTACAAACCAATTTTTATAGGTTTCAAATGTCTATACCGTTAAACTAACCGACTCACTATTTAGGCCATCAGTTTTTTTCCCAACTTGATGCATGGGCAAAAAGTATTTAAAACACTTGATTTTTCATTTATAGATACTTGAAATAATATAGATCAACTTCAAAGTGGATCTTGTATTCGACTTCTGGATGTTGGTGTTGAGTGGAAAGGATTAGGCCTCGAGTCCTTTTGGAAGGACACAAGTACACACACACACACACGGGTAAAGTTACAATACATATAGGTGTAACTAAGTTAAGTTACACACACTTCTTTTCACCACAAAAAAAATATTTTTTAAACACCTTGTGGGAACCACCCACATTAATTTTTGTTTGTATCTCACCAAGTAAAATTTTTGTGTGGTGGAAAGAGATGTAAGTAACTTAACTTAGTTACACCTAGATGTATTGTAACCTTACCCTATATATATGTAATACCCCGTTCCCGGAATACGTACTTAGTTGCGTATTCAGATTTTCGGTCGTATTTTTTCGATTTGTTTCCTGTATTTATTCTGTATTATGAATTCCTTATATGACTGTTTTGTCTTGGATTTGGATTCGTGGATTCGGAGTCAGCCCTAGTCTGAACCGAAGGCCCGATCCTAGTGTATTACTCGATTTAGTCTTTCCGGTATTCTGATTTGACCGAATTCTGTTTCAAATATCATTTTCCAATATTATATATTTTCTATGATTTCTAGATTTTTCTGGAATTAAAATGAAAGTCTTCAAAACCGGTGTCGGCCAGTGCCGCTGACCGATTCCTGGATTTTTAATTCTTAAACTGTTTGGAATTTCTAAATGATTCTTTAGACATTATTCCTTAGAATCATATTTTCTACCTACATTATTTTTCTGAGGATTTTATGAATTTATGAAAATTCCAACGGAGTCGGTAAATTATTGATTCCAGGATTTTTTAGTTTTAAAACTATAAAGTATTTCTTCAAACGGATTTCACTATTGGTCTTTATATATATTATTGATTTTTGGTAATTATTTCGGGTCGTTCCGAGATACTTGAAATTCGGACGATTCCGGTATTTTCCCGGAAGATTTCCGCATCCGCAACTGAATCCCGGGAATCCGCCACTTCCATTATTTTCGTCTTCTCTCCCGAGAAAATATCTTCTCATTATAATTTCTTTTCCTTTTTCCTTTTCTTTTATTCTCTTCCTTCCTCCACAAGCTAAAGCTTTTCCAATTTCCCCAATTTTCCAAAATTCCATAAACTCCACCAACTCCCACCTACTTCCTCATTATTGTCACTCCACCTCACCTCTCTCATGGCCGGCCAAGTGTCCACTTGAGAGACACCTCACCTCCCCTTCTTTTTACACAAAACCCCCTCACTTCCATTTGATTTGCATCTCCTTCACAAAATCCAAAACATATAAATGCTTTTCCTTTACATTTCTATTTCATTTTTTCCTTTCTTCTCTCCACCATCTCTTCTCCACCAAACCCTAACCTCCTTCAACTCCTCTTCATCTCCATCACCACAACAACAACCACCAACTCCCAAGAGATCATCAAGGTCATCTTCCTCCTCCTTCATCACCATAGGAACCACCACCACAAGGTCATCAACAACACCAAAGGACTCCACCATCTTCTTCATCATCAACTTCAATCACCACCACCATCACTCCATCACCTTGTGCTTCTTTTAGGTAAGTGTTCTTCTTCACCAAGCCTTGGTAAATCCTTAGTATACTTAGGTTTGCTTATCATGTTCAATTGTGTCTTCAATTCTTGTTATTTTGCCATCAAACACAAACCCTAGAAAATCTGTTCTGTTTACTGTTTCCAGTCGATTAGTCGACTTGACCTAGAAACTAGTCGACTAGAACCCTTAGCTGAAACGTAGCTTTTTCTGAAACACAGTATTAGTCGACTTACCTTAGATCCTAGTCGACTATAGATCCTTAGTCGACTACACCCTTGACCCTAGTCGACTAACCTTTCCTGAACCAGAAACCCAAACTCTCTGTATCACAGTATTAGTCGACTTAGCCTAACTATCAGTCGACTTGTCATGTCTGTTAGTCGACTACCCCGATGACCCTAGTCGACTAACTTTCCTGAATCAGAATATCAACTCTCTGGAACCCAGTATTAGTCGACTATACCAGACTGTTAGTCGACTAACCCCTTTATTAGTCGACTACTCATCCTACCCTAGTCGACTAATTCTGTCTGTTTGTTACAGTTATTTACCTTCTCAAACTTGGATCTTATACTTGGTTTATATGTTGTATATTATACTTCTTGACTTGTATCTTGACTAACATCATCTTCACTTCTCTCTTTCTCTCTCCTCTTCACTCTACATATATATATCATAGTTTATGGCGTGCCCCGGATTTCGTGGATTTCGGATCTTTCGGCGCTTTGAGGTTTAGGCGAGTATTCTCACTCGCTACTTTCTTGTATGCGAGTAGTCTCTTCTCTATTTGAGTTTCCTGTTTTGTCGGATCGATAAGTATTTCGCTTCTTATTTCCATATTCATGTATTGCACTACAATTGCTTATATTATGGTAGCTTCATCTTGTACTTGTACCATGCTTATGATATGCTTGCTTCTTTATCGTACACCATGCGTGGCCGACCCTTCGTGGTCGTTGGACCTTGAGTTACTTCCATGTTACTACTTGTCATTGTTTCAGACCTGTCAGTTACATGCTTCCTTTTAACACATGTATATCACTTGGTAACTGTGTTATCGCCTGACTACTTGACATGCCACTATCTGGCAATACCATCTTGTTATGTCATGACTTACCCAGACTTATTATCAATCCATTGTTATGCATGTTACTTGATATACATCACCATTTATCATGCTATCTCTTGACACCAAGCATGATACACCGATTCTTATAATTATCACGATAAAGGGAATGTAGTACCTGATTACTGTTATGTACTGATCACTGTTATGTATCCTGTTATGATATTGCTCATTCCCGAAATCTGATAATTATGTTCATAAGCTTAAAGAGGACAACTTGTACGGGGTATGGGAGGAAGTGATGGATGCCGGAATGATATCTTGCTTATAGTGGTGGGGTATAAAAGTATGTATATACACATATATATATGTACTGGCGGTAGTGAATCTGAATTACTGAATAGGGGGACTTTGGGCCTCCAAAGCCGGTTCCAGGTGTATGGAAACCACTATAAGAAGTTCTATCAGTTCTCCATCTACTTCCGTTAACAACCCTTGGCTTGCTTATATATGGATGTATGTGGGTTGGCCGTACACCAGGTCACATACCTAGATATATGGGTCAGACAAGTAATAATAATAATAGATTCCAGTTATTGATTCCTGCTATACTTGCTATGCATGTTATGATTTCCGATATGTATTCCCGTTTGACTGTTATATGATTTGCAACTCTGATTCTATACGCTTGGGTTTCGTGGCATGAGATAATGGTATATAGATGAGGGTTTCCTTGTTTGGATTATTCTTCGATGTATTAGTCTCATGGGACCGTGACTTAAGCGTATACAATCACTTTTGCTTATGATCAGCTTTACCTTGGATTTCCTGTTTTATGGATATTATGTTATACTTGTTCATATACATTTCACTTGTGTTCTAACCCTCCTGTCTTCTGTACTTGACACTTGTACTCATCCTGGCTCGCCACCTGGCATCATATCATACTCGCCTGGGGAGTTTCACTGACTCCCCTGGATTCTCATGTCCAGGATTCGGAGCTTGGAGCGTGTAGATTCTCCCCCCTTGCGGATCAGAGTAGCGCAGCGGCAGCGTGGATCTTCAGCCGACCATTCAGAGCTCCATCCTTCCAGACCCCCTGTATGCCTCTCGAGTTTCCTCTTAGCAAACTCGTGAGTGCCCTTTTTCTATTCATACTTGTACTTTTCCTTGTATACCTGTATGTGAGCTCCCTTTGTACCATTCACATATGTATATCTCTTGTACTCTCGCATTTGCGCATATCTGTGATGTATTATTATTGTAATGTTCATCACCTCTGGTGATAACTCTGTGATGTATATATATATGTGTTGGAATGTATAATGCACCAATTGCTTCCGTACTCTGATTCTTGTATGTACTGATGCTTAGCGTATATACGGGAGGGTAGTTCTGACCTACGTATATACGTTGCAGTGACGTCCCCGTATCGCCGGGATCGGGGCGTTACAGGATGGTATCAGAGCCTAGGCTCTAACTTCCTCAGTACGTCCAGAGGGCAAATTAATGGTAATGAAATTTGCAACTGGAATACATGAGTCTTGGTATACATTCCAACTGCAAGTGCAGAGTTATCTATTTCTTGACCATCCTTCCTTTGATTCCTAAATCCTTTCCTATCCTTTCCCTGTTTTGGTTTTATGAAGCCTTATACTATCTTAAGATATGACTAGACTAGAAAGGTAGTGGCTGGTTCTGAATGAAGCTATTATGTGATCTCTACGGTGAATTCTATGAAGCTTGGTATTCTCCAGATCGATCTTGATCTGGCTATCTTTCAGAAGTCAGCAGTCGGAATACTCTACGGATATTCTACATTCTCTACTATATCGTTCAGAGTGATTGATGCCTGGTATTCGGGATTCTTAATTATCAGTCTTCTTATTATTATGCTCAGGACATCAGGGTTTTCTTTGTCTTCGGTATTCTGGCTTATTTATTTCACAGCCACGACATCAGCAGTATTATTCAGCATTATTCGAAGATTTATACAGCCGGAAGTGCGGAGGATGATTATTGTTCAGTCGACTTGAGAGCCCTACCTCTAGTGTTTCATATCTTAATTAGTATAGATTCCACCTTTGTCCCCTTTGTATTCAATTTACCCCTTACCGAAATTGCGAGGACGCAATTTTTTGTAAGGTGGGTGGATTGTAATACCCCGTTCCCGGAATACGTACTTAGTTGCGTATTCAGATTTTCGGTCGTATTTTTTCGATTTGTTTCCTGTATTTATTCTGTATTATGAATTCCTTATATGACTGTTTTGTCTTGGATTTGGATTCGTGGATTCGGAGTCAGCCCTAGTCTGAACCGAAGGCCCGATCCTAGTGTATTACTCGATTTAGTCTTTCCGGTATTCTGATTTGACCGAATTCTGTTTCAAATATCATTTTCCAATATTATATATTTTCTATGATTTTCTAGATTTTCTGGAATTAAAATGAAAGTCTTCAAAACCGGTGTCGGCCAGTGCCGCTGACCGATTCCTGAATTTTTAATTCTTAACGGTTTGGAATTTCTAAATGATTCTTTAGACATTATTCCTTAGAATCATATTTTCTACCTACATTATTTTTCTGAGGATTTTATGAATTTATGAAAATTCCAACGGAGTCGATAAATTATTGATTCCAGGATTTTTAGTTTTAAAACTATAAAGTATTTCTTCAAACGGATTTCACTATTGGTCTTTTATATTATTATTGATTTTTGGTAATTATTTCGGGTCGTTCCGAGATACTTGAAATTTGGACGATTCCGGTATTTTCCCGGAAGATTTCCGCATCCGCAACTGAATCCCGGGAATCCGCCACTTCCATTATTTTCGTCTTCTCTCCCGAGAAAATATCTTCTCATTATAATTTCTTTTCCTTTTTCCTTTTCCTTTTATTCTCTTCCTTCCTCCACAAGCTAAAGCTTTTCCAATTTCCCCAATTTTCCAAAATTCCATAAACTCCACCAACTCCCACCTACTTCCTCATTATTGTCACTCCACCTCTCTCTCTCATGGCCGGCCAAGTGTCCACTTGAGAGACACCTCACCTCCCCTTCTTTTTACACAAAACCCCTCACTTCCATTTGATTTGCATCTCCTTCACAAAATCCAAAACATATAAATGCTTTTCCTTTACATTTCTATTTCATTTTTTCCTTTCTTCTCTCCACCATCTCTTCTCCACCAAAACCCTAACCTCCTTCAACTCCTCTTCATCTCCATCACCACAACAACAACCACCAACTCCCAAGAGATCATCAAGGTCATCTTCCTCCTCCTTCATCACCATAGGAACCACCACCACAAGGTCATCAACAACACCAAAGGACTCCACCATCTTCTTCACATCAACTTCAATCACCACCACCATCACTCCATCACCTTGTGCTTCTTTTAGGTAAGTGTTCTTCTTCACCAAGCCTTGGTAAATCCTTAGTATACTTAGGTTTGCTTATCATGTTCAATTGTGTCTTCAATTCTTGTTATTTTGTCATCAAACAAAACCCTAGAAAATCTGTTCTGTTTACTGTTTCCAGTCGATTAGTCGACTTGACCTAGAACCTAGTCGACTAGAAACCCTTAGCTGAAACGTAGCTTTTTCTGAAACACAGTATTAGTCGACTTACCTTAGATCCTAGTCGACTATAGATCCTTAGTCGACTACACCCTTGACCCTAGTCGACTAACCTTTCCTGAACCAGAAACCAAACTCTCTGTATCACAGTATTAGTCGACTTAGCCTAACTATCAGTCGACTTGTCATGTCTGTTAGTCGACTACCCCGATGACCCTAGTCGACTAACTTTTCCTGAATCAGAATATCAACTCTCTGGAACCCAGTATTAGTCGACTATACCAGACTGTTAGTCGACTAACCCCTTTATTAGTCGACTACTCATCCTACCCTAGTCGACTAATTCTGTCTGTTTGTTACAGTTATTTACCTTCTCAAACTTGGATCTTATACTTGGTTTATATGTTGTATATTATACTTCTTGACTTGTATCTTGACTAACATCATCTTCACTTCTCTCTTTCTCTCTCCTCTTCACTCTACATATATATATCATAGTTTATGGCGTGCCCCGGATTTCGTGGATTTCGGATCTTTCGGCGCTTTGAGGTTTAGGCGAGTATTCTCACTCGCTACTTTCTTGTATGCGAGTAGTCTCTTCTCTATTTGAGTTTCCTGTTTTGTCGGATCGATAAGTATTTCGCTTCTTATCTCCATATTCATGTATTGCACTACAATTGCTTATATTATGGTAGCTTCATCTTGTACTTGTACCATGCTTATGATATGCTTGCTTCTTTATCGTACACCATGCGTGGCCGACCCTTCGTGGTCGTTGGACCTTGAGTTACTTCCATGTTACTACTTGTCATTGTTTCAGACCTGTCAGTTACATGCTTCCTTTTAACACATGTATATCACTTGGTAACTGTGTTATCGCCTGACTACTTGACATGCCACTATCTGGCAATACCATCTTGTTATGTCATGACTTACCCAGACTTATTATCAATCCATTGTTATGCATGTTACTTGATATACATCACCATTTATCATGCTATCTCTTGACACCAAGCATGATACACCGATTCTTATAATTATCACGATAAAGGGAATGTAGTACCTGATTACTGTTATGTACTGATCACTGTTATGTATCCTGTTATGATATTGCTCATTCCCGAAATCTGATAATTATGTTCATAAGCTATAAAGAGGACAACTTGTACGGGGTATGGGAGGAAGTGATGGATGCCGGAATGATATCTTGCTTATAGTGGTGGGGTATAAAAGTATGTATATACACATATATATATGTACTGGCGGTAGTGAATCTGAATTACTGAATAGGGGGACTTTGGGCCTCCAAAGCCGGTTCCAGGTGTATGGAAACCACTATAAGAAGTTCTATCAGTTCTCCATCTACTTCCGTTAACAACCCTTGGCTTGCTTATATATGGATGTATGTGGGTTGGCCGTACACCAGGTCACATACCTAGATATATGGGTCAGACAAGTAATAATAATAATAGATTCCAGTTATTGATTCCTGCTATACTTGCTATGCATGTTATGATTTCCGATATGTATTCCCGTTTGACTGTTATATGATTTGCAACTCTGATTCTATACGCTTGGGTTTCGTGGCATGAGATAATGGTATATAGATGAGGGTTTCCTTGTTTGGATTATTCCTTCGATGTATTAGTCTCATGGGACCGTGACTTAAGCGTATACAATCACTTTTGCTTATGATCAGCTTTACCTTGGATTTCCTGTTTTATGATATTATGTTATACTTGTTCATATACATTTCACTTGTGTTCTAACCCTCCTGTCTTCTGTACTTGACACTTGTACTCATCCTGGCTCGCCACCTGGCATCATATCATACTCGCCTGGGGAGTTTCACTGACTCCCCTGGATTCTCATGTCCAGGATTCGGAGCTTGGAGCGTGTAGATTCTCCCCCCTTGCGGATCAGAGTAGCGCAGCGGCAGCGTGGATCTTCAGCCGACCATTCAGAGCTCCATCCTTCCAGACCCCCTGTATGCCTCTCGAGTTTCCTCTTAGCAAACTCGTGAGTGCCCTTTTTCTATTCATACTTGTACTTTCCTTGTATACCTGTATGTGAGCTCCCTTTTGTACCATTCACATATGTATATCTCTTGTACTCTCGCATTTGCGCATATCTGTGATGTATTATTATTGTAATGTTCATCACCTCTGGTGATAACTCTGTGATGTATATATATATATTTGTTGGAATGTATAATGCACCAATTGCTTCCGTACTCTGATTCTTGTCTGTACTGATGCTTAGCGTATATACGGGAGGGTAGTTCTGACCTACGTATATACGTTGCAGTGACGTCCCCGTATCGCCGGGATCGGGGCGTTACAATATATACTTGAGTGTCGAATGGTCGGTTCCTTTCTTGTCTCAAATCTCCAAGTCAATCTCTTGGAGGAGTAAGATCCATTGAATCAATGAAGGCTTATCATCTGTATTGGAAATCAAATACTTGAGTGCCGAATGGTCGGTGAACACGATGACCTTTGATCCTACCAAATAGGATCGAAATTTATCAAAGCGAAGACAACATCAAGTAGTTCTTTCTCCGTTGTGGTGTAGTTTTGCTGCGCATCGATCATTTTTCCGCTCACATAATATATCACTTGATCCTTCCGCTGTCCTGTCCTAGTACAATACCTAATGCAAAATCACTTGCATCGCACATAATCAAAGGGCAAACTCCAATCGGGTGCGATAATGACCGACGCGGAGACTAGCTTCTTTTTCAATGTCTCGAAGGCCTGCAAGCAATCATTAGAAAAGTCAAAAGACACATCTTTCATCAATCAGTTGCATAAAGATTTAGAGATTTTTGAAATGTCCCTTATGAATTGGTGATAAAATCAGCATGTCCATGGAAACTTCTCACGCCTCTCACGTTCATCGGTGGTGGTAGCTTTTCAATGATCTCTACTTTGGTTCTATCCACCTCAATTTCATTCGCTGAAATTTGATGACCTAATACTATACCTTCTTGTACCATTAAGTGACACTTCTTCCAATTGATAACCATGTTGGTTTCCTCACATCGCTACAAAAGTAGATTCAAGTTGAACAAGCATGCATTGAAAAAAGAATTGAAACTGAAAAATCATCCATAAAAATCTCAATGAATTTCTCAACCATGTCATCAAAATAATCATCATGCATTTTTGAAAAATAGTTGGTGTGTTACATAAATCAAAAGGCATCCTCTTATATGCAAAAGTATCATAGAGACATGCAAAAGTGGTTTTCTTGATTTTTCGGATCTATGATAATTTGATTATATCCCGAATACCCATCTAGAAAACAGTAATAAGCATGACCCGCTAATCTCTAACATTTGATTAGTGAAAGATTGTCCTTACGGTTGCTTTATTTAGTTTTCTATAATCTATGCAAACTCTCCACCCTGTGGTTGTCCAAGTTGGATCAATTCGTTGTAATCGTTTTGAACTACTGTGATTCAACCTTTCTTAGGTACAACTTGAACTGGACTAACCCAAGAACTATCAAAAATAGGATGGATCATACCTGCATCAAGAAGTTTCAACACTTCTTTTTTATCACTTCTTGCATTATTGGATTGAGAAGACTCTGTGGTTGAACTGTGGGCTTGTAGATATCCTCCATCAGAATCTTGTGCATGCAAAGTGAGGGACTTATTCCTTTGATGTCGACGATTGTCCATCCTAAACCTACTTTATGCGCATGCATACTCTCAAAAGCTTCTCCTCCTCTGTACCTATCAAAGACGAAGAAATAATTACTAGCAGTACTGCATTCTCCTAAATATGCATACATTAGATATGAAGGCAATTCGTTGAGCTCGAGCTTTGGGGCTTCTTGGATGGATGGATTCAGTGACGTTGAACTCTTCTCAAGCTCCTCAATCCTTGCTCTTCTTACATTTAATACTGGTGTTGTAGCCTCTAAGTAGGCACCCACTCCCTTCTTGCAATGTTTGCCTTGGTGGTGGAATCTGAGTGGATGATGCAAGCTTCTAGTGGCAACTTGTGGTGCTTTTCCTCAAATTTCTCAACTGTTAGCTTGTCCACAATGTCAACTTGATAGCACTCATCGCTGTCAGTAGGATTTTTCATTGTTTTGAAGATGTTGAATGTCACTTCTTCGTCCTTGAAGACATTAAATGTCACTTCTTCGTCCGACACACAATGCGTTAATTTATCCTGTTGAACATCAATTCAAGTTTTACCAATTGCAAGAAAAAGACATCCTAAAATTGAATGTACTTCCCTATCATCGTCCATGTCCAACACAATGAAGTCCACGAGAAAGTAGAGCTTGTCTACTTTCACGAGCACATCCTTGATCACTCCTCGCGAGTATTTGATTGATCTGTCTGGCAATTGGAGTGACACTGTTATTGATTTTGCCTCTCCTACCCTAAGTTTCCTAAAAACAGAAAGAGGCATCAAGTTAATGCTAGCACCAAAGTCGCATAAGGCTTTTTCAAAGAATGAATTTCCTATAGTGTAATGTATGGTAAAACTCTCTGGATCTATTAGCTTAGGTGGGAGTTTATTTAGAAGAATAGCACTGCCCTCCTCATTAAGTGTCGCAATTTCATGTTTCTCTTGCCTCCTCAATTTTCATAGGATCTCTTTCATGGACTTCACATACTTGAGCATCTAAACTAATGCATGTGCAAAAGAGATATTGATATGCAATTTTTAAACATGTTTAGAAATTGAGAAAATTGCTTATCTGATGATTTTTCTCTGTCTCTGAGGAAATGGTAGTGGAAGAATATATGCTCTGACAGTGGGCTCGTCTTCTGTAGTTGATGGCTCCTCTGTTTTTCAATTTCTCGACTGGGCAGCCGGTCAGTCTGCTGATTAGCCGACTCTTCAGCTCTGTCTTGGAAGTTCTTCTGGGCCTCTGAATCTGTGTCTCTAGTATCCTTTGGAGGTGCTGTTTCTGTGTTTGACTCTTGTTTCTGCTCCAGTGATATGCCACTCCACAAGGTGATTGCCTTGACGTGTTCCTTTGGATTTATCTTTGTATTGCTTGAAAACAATCCCTGAGGTCTATTTGCAAGCAGATTTGTAATCTGATCCATCTATACTTTTAGGTTGTGGATTGATGCGGCTTGGTTCTTCAACTCGGTCTATGTTGATTCAATAAAAGATGATGTGGTTGCTGCTAATTGATTCAACATCTCCTCTAGGCTTGATTTCTTGATTTCTTCCCTTGTTATGGTAGGCGTTGTTGCTGTTGGTAATTGTTGGGCCTCAATATGTTGTTGTTGACCCAAGAAAGATTTGGGTGGTTCCTCCATGCAGGGGTGTAAGTATTGAAGTAGGGTTGTTGTTAGATCTTTGAAAATTGTTTACATAGTTGCTTGGTCATTTTACCCAAAAGCAAATTAGTTACCAACTTGACCATCCCCACTCGTTTGTCCTCCAACATCTGAATCAAAATTGAGTTTGAAGTGTGAATTGCACTTACATTGGAGGCTCTAACTGCTTTTGTCAATATGACAAGTTGTACATGGATCACTGACATAATATCTACTTCGTTCATGCCCATGACTTTCTTTGGTGTAACCCTCTCCGATTGCCATTGATAGCTATTAGAAGCCATCTCTTCAAGTAGTTCATAGGCCCCATCTCGCTTCTTGTCCATCAATGCACCACCGACATCTTCATCTATCATCTTAGTATTTGGTACCAATCCATTATAGAAAAATTGGATCTCCAATCATGCGAGAAATCCATGATGTGGGGATCTTCCTTAAAAGTCCTTTGTACCTTTCTCAAGCTTCATAAATACTTTCATTTTCAAATTGAACAAAGGTAGTGATATCATCTCATAGTTTAGCCACTTTTGATGGTGGAAAGTACTTTGCAAGGAACTTGGTGATCATCTCTTCCCATGTTTCAATTGACTCAATTGGCAAAGAATTGAACCACAATTTTGCTTTATCCCTTTGTGAGAAGGGAAAAAGAAGCAAATGTACCATATCAGCTAAAACACCATTGTGTTTTTGGGAGTCACATATCCCGAGGAAGCTCTTTATGTCTTCGTTTGGGTTCTGAACTGGCATTGAGTTTGAATCAACTAAATTACATCGGTCTTCAACTTGAAGTAGTTGGCATTGATGGTCGGCTTCTTTATGCAGGATGTTGCTCCAAACACTGATGGGCTTGCATAGTTCTTTAGCGCCTTCTTTTCTTTCTCCATCTTTGATTCACATTCTTTTCTTTTCTTTCAAAAGCCGGCGACAAGTTCTTTCAATTTTTGGATCAGGATCTATCAGTTCAGCACTTTTGGATATTCGCATGAACCAGTCAGGAAGAAGTTTGTGAAAGTCTATCCTTTGGTTTCACCTTTCATTGGCTGCATAGCCAGTTAATCAACCGATCAGCCGATATACAATGTCTGATGGGGTTCAGGTTTCTTCAACTTGTAGAACAAAAAATATAGGAATAAATTCTAATGTCTGATTTCAATGTAAAACTAGTATTAAATATCATTGATATTAATAAGATAAAACAGTCTCCGAAAACAGCGTCAAAAACTTGATGTTACGAATAGCAAGCGCACCGGTCATTTAGAAGTAATAAAATAGTGAGTAGAGTATCATGCCACGAGGACTATTATCAAATCAAGTACCAACTAATCTATCCTAGTTTTATTTGAATAAAAAATATTTAGAGATTGATTAAGAAAAATGATTTAATAAGAACTAACTTTTTAGTAGAAGGAAGCTAGGGCTATTGATTTCAATAAAGATAATTAGATATAAAATAAGTGCTTGTGTTAATATGTTCATCTACTCATGTTAACAATCGAAAATCTCTATTTCAACTAGTATTCTCATTCGAGCCACACTAATACGATCCCCTTGACAAGAACCTCTATTTTTTCGATCTAATAGATTTACAAGCTAATAAATGCATGAAGTTTAATGAATTTTCTATCTAGATTGCACAACTTATGTAACTCCTTTTGGTCTCAACATGTGAGGAATTGATCATTATTTCTATGACGTAACGCTAGGTTGTCTCCTTTCAGTCTCTAACCTAACCATCTTTACAATTGTAACATCAATTATTAAACATAAAAACAGTAATAAAGAATTAACATGGAGTAGAATTACAAATTAACACAAAGAAAATTTTATATTTTCATGAAATTGCCTACATCAATGTCCTAACTAAGAGAGAATGAGCATATTAAGAAAAATGCAAAGCATGATTTCTAATATAAACTTCATCGTAAGTAAAGTGGAAAAGAGAAAAGAAAGAAAGCAACAATGTAAAGAAAACTCTAGATATCGATCCTTGTTCTTCGTCTTCTCCAAAGCACCAATTCTCCAATAGTTACAACTTTAAAAACTGAAAACTAGAAATTTATTTTTAGAGATTCTTCAAAAGTGAGAATATGAGAGATTTTTTTTTTTTACAAGGGATTACAACCTTCACAGGTCCTTTTATAGGCAGTACACTCGCCCAGAGACCGACTAGAATTCACAATATAATCTCCTAATCATACAAGAATTCTACAAAAAAATTGTGTCATCAGATTCCTTAATTAGTCGGCTGCTCAACCGGTCGAGTCGGCTGCTCAGCCGATAAATGTACATAGCTGTGATTTGAATCTGACCCGCTTTTGGACTCTGGCGCTCACCCGCCTTTGAATAGTCATAGACTACGTAGCTATTTAGGTCGGCTGGCCACCCTACATGTCGCAAAGTTTGTTCTCAAGATTTTTATTACTTTTTCTACGATACTTGGAGTCTCTCTTGCCAGGTGTTTTGGATCTAGGTGTTCTAATCTGTAGTAATTCCGGCGACAATCTCTTTTTATATCAGTTTTTCGCTATTTTACTCACTTTTTTTCAAATTGCTCTCTTGACCTGATTTCTGCATAAAACCTACCAATGCAGTATTAAAATGTAACAAATAATAGGCATAAAAATAGTATAAAATATGTGTATAAATCACACTCATCAGTTGCAAAAAACCTAAAGCTCTACTACCATGAAGAAGCTTAGGAATCGGAAATCAAAGAGATCAATTGATTTCATCTCTTGGATTCTATTATAATAGATTTTGAACTTTCACAAAAAAATCTGTAGGACTTTTACATTACTATAATATATATTATTTCCTTTTGCGTCAAGACTACTAAGGTGTTATAAAACAAAAGGGGCATTTTTCTGCGGTTTTGCTCTTAAGCGACAGCCGTTTGGTTTGTATCCAGTGGTTCTTATGAATGGGGATTCAAACAAATAACACGGTCAGACTATTGTTTGCAAAACATCCAATCTTGTGCTTGAATTTCATCTTCAATCCTCTTTTCTTTAGTACTACGGTGCCTGGAGACAAGAATACTTTCTTCAAATCTCTAATCCTTGCCAAAAAAAGGCAGAAAAGAGAAGGAAATGATTCAATATGGCAGAAATTCTTTATATGATTATAGGGTAACAAACAATATGCTTGGGCATTATCGAATCCCTAACCCTCACGTAAAGGAGAAAAAAAAAAGTAAATGCTTTAATATGGGAAAAAGTTGTGTGTGTGTATCGTATTGTAATAAACAATATGCATATGCATTATTGAAGCATCCAGATTGCTGTCAAATATTACTTCATTTGAGATAAAGTGTCCCACAAAGGAGTCCCAAATGAACAGGTCCATGGAATTAACAATGATCCACGTGTTATCCATTTGACAAATAGGTGAAATGCCAAGGCTTTGACCAATTAGATTAGAGTGTGATGTTTGATTTAGCTGGTTATCTGTTTCATCCTATATAGCATGGGCACTTCTATCATGGTGCCGTGCCGTGCCGTGTCCGAAACTTGTCGAACATGTTGTGCGTGCAATCCAATCACAACAACCAAACAATAGAGAATCCCAAGATCTCCAGCACAAAGAACAAAACCCAACAATCACACGAAGAACGCACAAATCACAAAGACAAGATTTAACGAGGTTCGGCCTCAATGCCTACGTCCTCGGGGCAATCAATGGAGAGATTTATATTTAGGAAGATGATTACAATAGCTCTTCTTCTCTTTGGATGCAAGAGAACTCACAGCTAATATAATTTCGCAGAGATTAAAACCCTAGAATCAACCTTAGGCTTAAATACCCCACATCAGCTGATCAGCAGATTTCACCCAAAACCCGACTGTCGGTCGACCGTCCCGGTCGACCGACCCCTTCTTCCGGTCGACCCGGCGGTCGACCCAGAAAACCCGAGAGTTGGGTTGATTACAGTCAGTCTATTCCGGTCGACCGGGCCGGTCGACCCAGAAAACCCGAGAGTTTGGTCCTGCAGTCAGAGCACTTCGGTCAACCGGGCCGGTCGACCGCCCAAATCTCTGTGCATGTTGTGCACGTCGGTCGACCGGGCCGGTCGACCGACCCTGCTGTCTTTTGCTGCTGCTGCTATTTCCTGCCGCTGTCCCTTTGCCTCTCATCATCGACTTCCTTGGCGATCTTCGACGGCACTTGGCATGACATCACCTCCTTTAATATCCTCTCTCCTCCAACAATTCTCCACCTCGGTGAAGATTTCCAAAATCTGAGCCGACTTCCGACTCGATAGCGGCTGCACCAACATGGTTGCCTACGTACCCCTGCCCAGGGGATCAAGCCGTCCGTAGTTCATCCACATGAGCTTCAGCAAGCTCAATTCACCTGAAGGACATGGAGCAAGTCTTTGCAGTGTGCAAACTTCACCCCCGACACCACCTTTGTTAGCATATCGGCCGGATTCTCCGAAGTGTGAATCTTCATCAAGTCAATGTCACCTTCCTCTAGAATCTCCCGAACAAAGTGATACCTGACATCAATATGCTTCATCCTTGCATGATAGACCTGGTTCCTTGCCAAGTAGATGGCACTCATGCTGTCACAGTTTATCTTCAATATATCTTGTTCCACACCCAAGTCATCAAGCAACCCCTGAAGCCAGATTGCCTCCTTCATGGCCTCTGTCATAGCCATGTATTCAGCCTCTGTAGTCGACAACGCGACGGTAAACTGAAGTGTGGAGCGCCAACTCACCGGTGCCTGTGAGAATGTGAAGACATATCCCGTCGTCGACCGGCGTTTGTCAAGATCACCTGCATAATCTGAGTCCACATATCCTATGCACTCCTGTTTTCCGGTGTTGTCCTTCTTGAATACTAGGCCTACATCAACGGTTCCCTTGATGTACCCCAAAATCCATTTCACAGCTTCCCAATGACCCTGTCCAGGATCATGCATGTATCGGCTCACCATGGAGACTGCCTGTGATAGATTCGGCCTCGTACACACCATAGCATACATCAAGCTACCCACAGCATTGACATATGGAACATGAGACATGTACTCACGCTCTTGAACACTCCTTGGAGACATCTTTGCTGACAATTTGAAGTGCGGCGCTATAGGTGTACTAACAGACTTAGTATCCTTGCTGATATTAAACCTCTGCAGTACCTTCTCCAAATAGCCCTTCTGTGTCAAACTTATTCTGCCAGCTTTCCTGTCTCTAGTGATCTCCATGCCCAATACTTTCCTTGCTTCCCTCAGGTCCTTCATCTCAAACTCTGACGATAACGTCTTCTTCAGAGAGTCAATTGCAGATCTCGACCTAGAAGCAATCAACATATCATCTACATAAAGAAGTAGATAGATATATTCACCTGATGGTAACTTGTTGTAGTACACACATGGGTCGAAATGGCTACGTGTGTATTTCTTCTTCCTGATGAAGCCATCAAATCGCTTGTACCACTGTCTAGGAGACTGCTTCAAACCGTACAGCGATTTCTGTAGCTTACATACTAACTCTTCCTTCCCTGCAGCTTTGTAACCTGTGGTCTGTGTCATATAAATCTCCTCCTCAAGATCGCCGTGGAGAAAGACGGTCTTCACATCAAGTTGGTCAAGTTCCAACTCATTCTGCGCCACCAAAGCCAATAGAATCCGAATAGACGAGTGTTTAACTACCGGGGAGAACACCTCGTTGTAGTGGATTCCTTCTCTCTAAGCGTAGCCTTTAGCCACCAGTCTTGCCTTGTAGCGCACTGCATCTTCTTGAAGAGATCCTTACTTCTTAGCAAATACCCACTTGCACCCTATGGCCTTCTTCCCCTTGGGTAACTTAGTAAGTTCCCATGTGTTGTTCTTATAAAGAGATTGCATCTCTTCATTCATGGCTTCTTTCCACATCTCTGCTTCTGAACTGATCTCAGCTTCGCTGAAGGTAGATGGAATAGCCTCTTCAACAACTGGAAGTGCATACGCGACGACCATATCAGTGGTGTGCCAACCCGGTCTCCTAGTATTCCTCCGTGGTCTTCCAACTGCAGTAGAATCTGGAACAGTACCCATGACCTGCTCCTGATCCTCTTCAACATTTTCAGCATTTTCTTCAGCTACTTGATCACCTCCCTGTGTCACCTCAGGAATGATCCGAACTGATACTGAATCCTCTAGAGATGGTGGATCTGCATCACTCTCCACCTGCTGCAATAGCTCCTTGGTCTTGCTGGTCTCCACCTGCTTAGAGACCGTAGGCTTCATCAGAGAAGCCTCATCGAATGTGACATCCCTGCTGATTATGAACTTGTTGTCCTTTTGGTCCCAAATCTTAAACCCCTTGGTTCCTCGCTTGAAGCCAACGAACACCCCTTTCTTTGCTCTTGGGTCCAACTTGTCTTCTTTGACATGGTAGTAGGCTGGACATCCGAAAACCCTTAGCATATCATAGTCCTCAGCAGTTCTTCCTGACCAAGCTTCAAGAGGAGTCTTCCCCCTATTGCAGACGACGACAACCTGTTCACAAGATGGCATGCATACCCCAAAGCTTCAGCCAAAAACTTCTTTGGCAGTCCTGCATTGGATAACATACACCGAACCTTCTCTAGCAAAGTCCGGTTCATCCTTTCAGCCACCCCATTTTGTTGCGGAGTCTCCCGTACTGTGAAGTGCCTCTCTATGTCCTCATCAAGGCATAGCTGTAGGAAAGGATCCGATTTGTACTCTCCTCCATTGTCAGAACGGAGGACCTTGACCTTCCTTCCCGTGCTTCTCTCCAGATTAGCCTTCCACTTCACAAACAGCTCTAGGACTTCATCTTTGTGTCGCATAGTGTACACCCAACATCGCCTAGAGTAGTCATCAATGAACGACACAAAATAGTGGTTACCTCCAATTGATGCAGTCTTGGTAGGTCCCCATACATCCGTGTGAACATAGTCAAGAATACCCTCCGTGCAGTGTGAAGCTGTGCCAAACTTCACCTTGGTCTTCTTGCCGATGATGCAATGTTCACATAGATCCAACTTGCAGGTCTCAGCACCCTTCAGCAACCCTTTCTTCACAAGAGTTTGCATTGATTTCTCCCCTGCGTGTCCCAGCCTCATGTGCCACAGCCGGGTTGAATCTTCCTTCTGACTGGTAGAAGCTGCCACCTGCCCTGTCACTTACTACCCTTCAAGTAATATAAGTTGTTCCGGCGATCGGCCTTCAACACCACTATGAGCCCTTTGTCATTTTAAGAACTCCCTCCTTAATAGACACTCCAAGACCCAATGATTCCAAAGCTTCTACAGAGATCAAGTTCCTCTTCAGCTGAGGTACATATCTCACCTCTTTCAGCTCCCTCACCATCCCATCAAACATCCTGATTGGAATAGTGCCAACACCCTCCATGATGCATGGATGATCATCGCCCATGACGACCGAACACCCCTCCAACTTCTCGAAACTGGTAAACCAGTCTCGATGAGGACATACATGATATGTTGCACCTGTGTCCAAGATCCACTCGTTCTCACCCGAGTAGCCAATGACGGGAGTGGTAACTGAAAACGAGAACACTAAAGAATCCGAATCTGATCCACCTGCCTGTGATTTGCTGCTTGCAGTTTTTACCACTTTTGCAAGATTTGCTTCAGATTTTGATTCTTTCTTCTTTCCCTTGAACTTTGGACAGTCTACCTTCCAGTGCCCAAACTCTTTGCAGAAGGCGCACTGATTTTTCTTGAGATCCCTGAATCCCGGCCTGGATTTCGATCTTCCTCTAATCTCCTTTCCCTTCCTTGATGAACCTTTGCCTCTTACTTCCAATGCCTCCGCCGATGACCCTGACTGAGAAGGATGCCTCTCATTCTTCCTTTTGTCATAACTCATCAATGCAGACGACACCTCATCATAATCCAAGCTCTGCCTTCCATTAATGAAGGTCAGTGTGAATGTCTCGTACTCCTCTGCAGGAAGCGAATTCAGAAAGATGACCGCCTTATCTTTCTTATCTACCGTGACATCCACATTTAGCAGATCTGTAAGAAGCTTCGTATATCGGTTGATGTGCTCATTTACTGTGCTCCCCTTCTTCATCCGAAACTGATACAGCTTACTCTTAAGCTGCAACCTGGACTCTACACTCTTTGTCAGGTACTTCTTTTCAAGGGTTTCCCACAGTTTATTCGCTGACGTCTCATGTTGCACAAGGTATTTTATGTCTTGTGACAAGCATGAACGTATCAAGCCACATGCCGATCTGTTCATCTTCGCCCAGTCTTCATCAGTGGTAGTGTTCTTCTTCTTCGCCAGTAGGAGAGTGTCTTCGAGGTTTGATGCATTCAGCGCATCCATAACCTCGCATCTCCACATACCAAATTGTTAGTCCCATTAAACTTAACAACTTCAATCCTTGGGTGATTGTTCATTATCTTAACAGATGCAGTTTCTTGTGCCATTGAGATTTTTCCTGATTCTCTATCTATGCGGAAGATCAACTACCTTGAAATAGATCTATACACAGATAAAAAAAATGATTTTTACCTGTCCCTTGAAACCCTAGATCGAGTTTCTCACCAGATCTACTCCACCACGGATTCAACAAGCCCTCCTTGAGTCCTTCTGAGATCGACACACGATCTCCACGAACACCCAATACCTCAGATCTGAGATCGACACACGATCTCCACCGGATCCGATCTCGAGCCCTTCGAATCCTCAGAAATCCCAAGTGCAACCCGGAAGCTCTGATACCACTTGTTGTGCGTGCAATCCAATCACAACAACCAAACAATAGAGAATCCCAAGATCTCCAGCACAAAGAATAAAACCCAACAATCACACGAAGAACGCACAAATCACAAAGACAAGATTTAACGAGGTTCGGCCTCAATGCCTACATCCTCGGGGCAATCAATGGAGAGATTTATATTTAGGAACATGATTACAATAGCTTTTCTTCTCTTTGGATGCAAGAGAACTCACAGCTAATACAATTTCGCAGAGATTAAAACCTAGAATCAACCTTAGGCTTAAATACCCCACATCAGCGGATCAACAGATTTCACCCAAAACCTGACTGTCGGTCGACCGGGACGGTCGACCGACCCCTTCTTCCGGTCGACCCAGAAAACCCGAGAGTTGGGTTGATTACAGTCAGTCTATTCCGGTCGACCGGGCCGGTCGACCCAGAAAACCCGAGAGTTTGGTCCTGCAGTCAGAGCACTTCGGTCAACCGGGCCGGTCGACCGCCCAAATCTCTGTACATGTTGTGCACGTCGGTCGACCGGGCCGGTCGACCGACCCTGCTGTCTTCTGCTGCTGCTGCTATTTCCTGCCGCTGTCCCTTTGCCTCTCATCGTCGACTTCCTTGGCGATCTTCGACGGCACTTGGCATGACATCACCTCCTTTAATATCCTCTCTCCTCCAACAGAACACGCCTATCATGTGTATTTTAAAGAATTTGTCACGCGTCCATGTGTCATGTCCATTTCAACGTTGTCGTGTCTATGCAACGTAGTTTCATCCTTCGGTATAACTTAATTTAGCTATCTTGATCAATCAGCTGATTCTGATTGCTTGCATGACTGAAACCTGATATGTTACAGTATGTAGGTCAATAATTACTAAAAGATCTGTGACAATGATTTTATTGTTTTGGCAGCTAGTATCAGAATGCAAGTCGCTTACCCTTGAAGTAATGTTTGTTTTTTCTCTTTTTTGACAACGATTTTAAGACACAGGGTTTCAGACATGATGGGTTTTGAAACAAGAATGAGAGAATGATTGGGAGATGAAATTGTCTGTGTGCCAATTAATTCTATCTGATTATCCTAATACCAAAAACACATAATCTGATTGTATTAAGATTGCCGAGCAGGGCTTCAGTAGCTATCTTGTAAATCGAGGAAAAATACTTATATTATTTGTCCACTTGCATCCCTACATTAATTTCTCACTTTTTCCTCTTATCTCTTAAAGTCGCGACTTCTGATAACTTTCTTCCATTTATTTGATTTTGTAACAAAAGTTATCGGAAAAACAGAGAATCACTATTAATTTCCTGGTGGTTTTTTTTTTCGTGCAGGCGATCATTTTGCCTGCTCTCTGCTTCTTAAAAATAGTGGGGAAGAAAGCTGCCCCTTGGCAGGTAACAAAGACTTATCTTGTGTTATAGGCTTGTAGCCCTCACAGCATGTTACTGATCCCATGAGAACAGAAAACAGAAAATTCATATTACAGATGCTTTCATGTTTCTATTTGGTTGCCTGTATTTGAAGCAACATGAAGCTCCAATTGTAGTGCAAACAAAAAACATGTATTTGGTTCATGTTCTTGCAACTGCAACATGAAGTTGGAACAAGCTTGAAGCTTTCTTTTAAATTGTGCAGTTGCAGTTGCACTATAAACGAGCGCAGCTCCAACTACACGTTGGAAGTTGTGCCCAACTACAACCACATTAGCATATTACTGATAAGAGCAAGATTTTGACAGTTTGTTTTTGTTAAAAAGCATAAGAAAAGGTTAACCAGTGACTGAAACCTGTTCAATGATTTAATGTAGTTGGAGAAGCATGCTATTCGAACAATGGATTGCAGCTCCAGCACCTGTAGTTGGAGCTGCATTGCTTCTCTAACTACGAGCAACCACACACCTTAGATTTGAGATTTTCATAATACTTGCAGTTTTGTTATGCTGCTTCATTATTATTATTTTCTTGTAGGTCATTTTATGCAATGCCATTATCGTGTGGGCATCGCTAGTGCTGTGCTGGGATCTTATTCTGAACAGCTACAGAGGTGCAAGCTTCCGAGTCCATAAATAATTACAGAACATAGCTTGCCTAGGTGAGTAGTTTTATGTATTTTATTTTCTTCTTCTAACTTTTGTTAACTGTGTTATTTATTAATCCACCAACTTTTTACCCATATAAATAAGAGGTTTTTGGTTAAAGCAGACATTGAGAGGGAAACGAGTGGACAGAAGGTTCATTGCATGTATAATTAAAATAGGCTACAATATAAAACTAACATGAACTGTCACAGTATTTTGCACAACTATCACAAACTTTAAAAGTTAAAATAAACTACTGTTGTAACATAGATACCAGTTTGTTGAAGCAGTGGACTTCTAATGTAAGAGATGTCAAGTATAAATAGAGACAGATAGCAATATAAGCTGATAGAAATAAAAAGAACAATACACCAGTATTTAATGTGGTTCGGTCAATGCGACCTACGTCCACGGAGAAGACAGAAAGAGGAACCCACTAATCAAAAGGGGAGAATATAAGAGATTACAATTCAAATCTCACTCACCCAAGCCCAATGAAATCCAACTCACTAGATTTTAGCAAAAGAAAAATAAATGGCAAGAGAAAGGAGAGAACAATACAATATTTAGCAACTTTCTCTTCTCACTCCCTTTCTCTTCAAAATCTCAAGCAATGTGATGCCTATTTATAGGCAAAACTTCTAAACCCCTTCATTACTTCACCCACACATACATCAAAATCATAGGGCGGCTATGATCTTTATAGGGTGGCTATTGATGACTTTTAGGGTGGTTAGAGATTTCATAGGGTGGTTAAGATCTTTATAGGGTGGCTAATTGATTTTGAGAAAAAGGTCTAAGATTATGATTTGGTTTATTCATTAAAGACATATCAACAAATCTCCACCTTGTATTGAATGAATAACAAATCTCTCCACCTTAACTTGAATTGTATCAAGCGTCCTTTGGATTCTTGCTGTCTTCTCTAGTCTCGACGGGCTCAACCTTCACCACTTTGAATACCAAGTAATTCGAGACAGTACTCGAACTTGCACGAAGGTACGGGCTTTGTCATCATACCTGCTTGATTATCTGCTGTACCAATTTTCTGTCTTCTGAGCGGCTTCACTAGCTCCCATGTTTTATTCTTGTAAAGAGATTCCATCCCTTCAGTCATAGCAATAGTCCATTCTGCAACTTCATCAGAACTGATAGTCTCATTGTAGGTAGAAGGCTCTGGAATCTCAATAGATTCTGCCACACTTAGAGCATAAGCGACCATATCTGCATAGGCATATCGCTTAGGTGGACGGATCTGCCTTCTTGCTCTCCAGGTAGCAATACTGTACTGTTGCTCTTGCAGTGTATCATCACCTGAAGTTGAACCTTGAGCATCATTGACTGGTTCAACGTGAGTGCCTGCACTCCTTCTGTAACTTTGCTCTCAAGCTCCACCTGCTTACTTACTTCCTCTCCTGAACATGTAATATCAACAATAGACTCCTTTCTCGGTTGAAACATGTAAATTTTAATCAAAAGTAACATCCCTACTAATAACAAATTTAGGTGACTTAGGATCAGGACACCACAACCTGTATCCCTTCACTCTAGTAGCATAACCAAGAAATATAGCTTTCTTTGCCCTAGGTTCAAACTTACCATTATTTACATGAAAATAAGCAGGGCAACCAAATACTCGTAAATGAGAGTAATTAGCAGGGGTACCAGACCATACCTCTTCAGGAGTCTTAAAATCAGTAGCTGTAGAGGGAGATCGATTTACCAAATAGCAAGCTGTATTTACTGCCTCGGCCCAAAAGCATTTTGACAAACCGGCATTGGAGAGCATACGCAGAGCTCTCTCCAACAGTGTCATGTTCATCCTTTCTGCAACTCCATTCTGTTGTGGTGTGTACCGAACTGTACGATATCGCACAATTCCTTCATTTTTACAGAATTGATCAAACTCCATGGAACAGAACTCCATTCCATTATCGGTCCTGAGGCGCTTCACCTTCTTTCCTATTTGTTTTTCGATCATAATCTTGCACTGCTTGAAGGTAGCAAACACATCGCTCTTATGCTTGAGAGGATACACCCAAACTTTTCTGGAATAATCATCAATTAAAGTCAGAAGATAACTAGCTCCACCTTTCGATGGAACCTGAGAGGGACCCCAAACATCTGAATGGAGGTAGTCTAAAGTATCTTTAGTCCTGTGAACACCTGTACTAAAAGAAACTCTATGTTGCTTGCTAAAAACACAATGTTCACAAAGGTCAAGCTTTCTTATTTTCCGGCCACAAAGCAAACCTTGCTTACTCAACACATGTAGCCCTCTCTCACTCATATGCCCTAACCGCATATGCCACAAATGAGAGGTATCTAAGTCTGGGTCTTCTGACATTGACACAGCAGCATCACCTGTCACCGTACTACCTTGAAGGATATAAAGGGTATCCACCTTCTTTCCTTTCATCACAACAAGAGAGCCTTTACTAACTCTCAAAACTTCACCTTCAGCTGAAAACTTATAACCGTTGGAGTCAATGGTGCCCAAAGAAATTAAATTTTTCTTCAAATCCGGCTCATGCTGAACATTACTCAACGTTCTAATAATACCGTCATGCATTCTAATCTTTATTGACCCAATACCATTTGTCTTGCAGGGCATGTTATTTCGCATTAAGACATTACCACCATCAATGGCTAGTAGGTCACAAATCAGTCCCTATGAGAACATATGTGATAAGAACAATCTGAATCAAGAACCCACTCATCTAGTGAACGGGCATCAAAGACAGTAACTGAAAAAAACTTATGTGATGTGGAGGGTTCTTCAGCAACACTAACAACTGAAGATTTCTCATCTTGAATTTTCTCCTTACATTTTCTTTTTCTTTGAACTTAAAATAATCTTTTTTATAATATTCAAACTTATGACAATGTAACACTCAACATTTTTTCTTAACCTAAATTTAGATCTAGATTTTTCTCGACCCTTCTCTGTACAACCACGGACGAATAAGCCTTTAGCTTGATCCTCACTTCTTATAACTGACACTTTTTGTCTTAACTCCTTAGACTGTAAGGCTGATTTGATATCTTCTAAAGAGAGTATCTCTTTCATAGAGCATATTATTAACAAAATTTTCAGAGGAAGGAGGTAATGAGCATAATAAGATGAGAGTTTGATCTTCTTCATCTATTCTAACATCAATATTTTTTAAATCCATGAGAATTCTATTGAGCTCATCTAAATGATCTTTAATTAGCGTACCTTCCTTCATGCGAAAGGTGAAGGGGCGCTGTTTCAAGTAGAGCTTGTTGGTCAGGGACTTTGTCATATACAAACTCTCTAATTTGAGCCACAAACCGGCGGCGGTATCTTCATCAGCAACCTCCCTCAAAATTTCATCGGCTAGACAAAGTTGTACGGCACTATGCGCCTTCATCTCGAGTTCTTCCTTTTTGTCCTCGGATATGGATTCCGGCAACTTGCTCTTACTGGACAAGACTTTCAACAAGCCTTATTGCACCAAGAGAGCCCGCATTTTGACTCTTCACAAACTGAAGCTATTTCTCCTGTCGAATTTCTCTACTTTGTACTTTGCCGAAGCCATCTCGAAACCCACAAGAAGATAACACTAGCTCTGATACCAGTTTGTTGTAACAGTAGGTTTCTAATGCAAGAGATGGCAAGTATAAAGAGAGACAGATAGCAATATAAGCTGATAGAAATAAAGAGAACAACACACCAGTATTTAACGTGATTCGGTCAATGCAACCTACGTCCACGGAGAAGACAGCAGGAGGATCCACTAATCAAAAGGGGAGAATACAAGAGATTACAACTCAAATCTCACTCACCCAAGCCCAATGAAACCCAACTCAATAGAGCTTAACAAAAGGAAGATAAATGGAAAGAGAAAGGAGAGGACAATACAATATTTAGCAACTCTCTCTTCTCACTTCCTTGCTCTTCAAAATCTAATGCAATGTGATGCCTATTTATAGGCAAAATTTCTAAACCCCTTCATCACCTCACCCCACACATACATCAAAATCATAGGGCGGCTATGATCTTCATAGGGTGGCTAAGATCTTCATAGTGCGGCTATGATTTTCATACGATGACTATTGATGACTTTTAGGGTGGATAGAGATTTCATAGGGTGGCTAATTGATTTTGAGAAAAAGGTCTAAGATTAAGATTTGGTTTATTCATTAAAGACATATCAACAACTACCATGAACTCTCTAAATTGTGAAAACTTCTTAATGGTATTAACAATAGATGTTCAATTATTGTATTGCCCTTCTTTAATTTCACAGATTCATTATCATCTTTTACTACATTCTCACTAGATTATGTTAGAGAGAGAAACAACATATAAAGAGTTATTTAGAGACAACAATTGAAGGTTAAAAGAGAAAAATACTTAGGGAGAAGGGTTTATATATATATATATATATATATATATATATATATATATATATATATATATATATATATATATAACCTTCAAATCTTTCTTATTTATGAAAGTACCCCTCAAATTGTTGATATTGCCTTTTATCCTCCTAATCTTCTAGGTCTTAGAAATTTATCTCTCCAGTTAAATTTTAGATAGAATAAGATTGTTTTACCGCTCATTCTTCTCCTTTTTTCTCTTTCACCTATATTCTTCCTCATTGTTTTTAGATTCTTCATCTTGTCTTAACCCAAATTCTTCCAAACCCAATTTTGTCTGCTCTTTTTCCATCTTTTTAATTCTTCTTCTTCGTCGTCTTCTCTTTCTCTCTCTCAATCCTCCTTGAACCCAAAATCCTTGTCCACTCTTCTCCCATCATCTTAATTCTTCTCCCCCTCTCAGTCTCCCTTAAACTCAAAATTCTTTTCTTCTTCATGATGTAATTTATGATGAAGTATGAATGTGTTTGGTTTTAAGAGTGGGTTTTTTATTTTGAGAATTTGATTTTAATTTTGACAATTTAAGAGTGATTTTTTTCTTTTTCTAATGTATTCTTACTAGAAGTTTCATTTGAGAGGTTGAAGTGGAGGAGGAGAAAGAGAAAAAGGGAGATGAGTCTTTAAGGTTAAGTTGAGAAGGAGTTTAATCATTTAAATAAGATATTTTAGTCATTTTAAAAAATACGCAAGTTAATAAATCAAACAAAATATTCTACTAAAAGAGTGACAGAGTGAGGGTAAATTTTTGAAGTCCAAAAGATTTGAGCGAGTAAAGTAGCAAGATCAATAATTTGGAGGCTATTTTTCAAATAAGAAAGACCTGAGAGGTGTATGTTTAAAAAAAAAAACCTAGAGAGAAATTTGAGAAAGTTAATTTCAAGGAGGAGATTAGAGAAAGAAAGTAGGTTAGAGAGAGATTAGGAGAGAAAGAAGGTTATACAGGTAAAGTGGTTCAGAGAAAGGAAGTTAGAGAGAAGTTAGAAAAAAATTGATAAATAGAGAAAGAGGTTGGGGAGAGAAAGAAGGTTAAATTTGAAAGTAAATGATTTAGAGAGAAATTATTGAAAATGGGTACAGAGAGAGAGAGGTTAAAGAGAAACTATGTTGCATGGATACTGGTATGAGTATCAGATACAATACGATACAGTATGCAAATATGTAAAAAAAAAAAAATTTAGATACGGATTTATCACGGATGCGGAAAATTAATTAAATAATATTTATTATATGTTTTTTATAAAAAACTTATAATTCAGTCACAAAGCCTGTTACAATTTAAAATAAACTCATGACATAATTTTAAAAAATTAACCATTCACTACATAGGGGTGGCGAACGGGACGAATCGGTTGATTCGTCCCGTCAGGCCAACGAATCCGTGACGAGACGGGTTGGACCCGTCTCGTCACGGGTTCGACGGGACGGATTGAAAACCGGGTAACGAATCGGGTCTCCTGACCCGATTCGTTACCGGATTCGCCGAGACGGGTTGGACCCGTCTTGGCAATTTTTAATTTTTTTTAATTCGAAATTTCTTAAATTTTTAAATTTAAAGTTATAAAGAAATTAGGAAAAAATAGTAAAAAAAGAGGAAAATTTTTTAAAAATGTCAAATTATAAAAAATAGAATTGATATTCACTAATTACAAGTTTTTTGTAAGGCAAATTATTTTATTAATATGAAAAAATCATATACCAATCTGCTCATCACATATATAATGTACATAAAACTCATCTCGTATAATATACATAACAAAACTCTGGTGCTCATCTCATACAATGTACATAAAAAACTCTGGTGGTTCTCTACTCGTCATCATCGTCCTGTTCAAATTCTTCATCTAGAATAGCTTTTCCTTGTGTGCGTCTTTCTGCATCGAACCAGTCCTTTAAGCAAACAGCCATCTCCAAGTGTTTCGGCGTCAGCCTGCTCCTCCAGGGTGTCAAAACTCTACCACCTGCAGAAAATACGCTCTCGGACGCTACTGTAGAGGCCGGAGGTGTCAGTATATCTCGGGCCATGGTAGAAAGAACAGGAAATTGTTTTATCTGATCTTTCCACCATGACAAAACATCAAATGTTTCCCATGGTTCATCATCATTTTCATTTATTTCAGTAGGCATTGTGTTCAAATATAAATTAAGTTCATCAAATGAACCTGCTCCTGAAGAGTGTTTCTTTCTAGTATTAGAGGAAAGTAAACTTTTAAAATTAGATAATCTTTTACCTAGACTACTAGAAGAAGTTTGTGATGGTGTAGGTGCCCTAAATTCAGAAGAAGAAGGGGGAAATAACTCATCTCTGTACAATGATTACATTTCTTCTAAAAGAGATCTAATTTCTAAAAGTAATTTATCTATATCTTGTTCATAATTTAAACATAAAATAAAATTGGATAATAAAAGTTTTAAGTTATCTATTTTAATTCTAGGATCCATGATTGCAGCTAAGTAAAATAAAAAAAGGCATATTTTCAAAATATTTTCGAAAATTTTCTTCCATATCATGTACAGCCTCTTCAAGACTGTCATCATCTCTGTATGCAGCAAATACTTGAGCAATTTCATTAAGATTATAAAAACTAAGTTACATGTGGGATAATATGTACCAGAAAGTGCTTTTGTGGCAGTGTCAAATTTTTCTAGAAAAGTACAAAAATTTTCATATAATTTTCACTCTTCATCGCTAATATAAAGAGATGAACATTCATTTATTGTAAAAAATTGAATTGCTTGTTTAAAAGGAAGGCAATCTTTAATCATATAGTAGCTTGAATTCCAACGAGTTTTTACATTTGCTTGGAGTAGTTTTTCCTTTAGTCCACATTGTCGGTAATAACTTTTAAAAGATTGTCTCCTAGGTCCACTGTGTTTTATATGTAAAATAATTTCTTTAACTTTATAAATATATTTGTCTAAGATTTTTTGACCATCTTGTACACATAAATTCAATATATGGCAAACACATTTAACATGAAAAAGTTTACCGTTTAAAATCGGATCTAATACCGTTTTCAATTGTTTTATTGAAGCAGTATTTTCACTTGCAGTATCAAAAGAAATAGAAAATATTTTATTTTCTATACTATAATTCTATAAGTAAGAAAAATTGAATTTACTACATTTGTAGCAGAATGTTTCTCAGAAAATTTAGAAAATGATAAAATACGTTTTTGTAAAATTCAGTTGTCATCAATAAAGTGAGCAGTAACACATAAATAATGAATAAGATTAAGAGCTTCCCATATATCGGAAGTTAATGAAATTTTTCTAGCATCACTAGTAAAAAAGAGCCTTCAAAATATTTTTTCTATTTACAAATAAATCTTCAATTTCTCTAGTTATAGTTTGTCTGCTAATTCTCTTATAATCAGGAGCAAAAACAGATTTAAGATAATCAACTAATGCATCTGATTCAGTAAAAGAAAATGGAAGTTCTGCTCGAACAATAAATTCAGCTAACTTATGTTTATTTACTTCAGGCTTATATCTCCAAGTGGAGAGTGTGCCTGAATCAGCTAATATTTGTGCTTATTGTGGTGGTAAACCGTGACTTTTAGCATACTTTTTTCATAGTGTTTATTAAGAACACCTGTATCGTATCCTTCTTTATGATCAAATAGTTGATGAAAGTACGTACATTCTGTTTTTCTTCTACCTTCAACAACTTTTTCTACGAAATGGTTCCACACTAGAGAAGTTTTAGCTCTTACTTTAGTGGTTGTGCTTGTGCTAGTTGGTTATTGTATTTCTGGAACTATAGTATCATGCTGTGTTGGTTGTGTATCGTGTTGTTCTTGTGTTTCAGTAAAAAAATGAGCCAGAGATTGTGCGTGCATTGGTGATGTTGACATTAAAAGTTGAGAATATGAGGAATATTGAGGAGGGAAGGAAATAGAATGCCGACCTGTACCACTATCACTGGCATATGCAGCATGTGTATATGGTGCAAAATCATTGTAGTTAATTGCATAGCTTGACGAACTGTGATAGGGAGCAAATGCGGATGTTGGTGGAGCATAGTTGTATGGTAGGTAAGCGGTATATGTTGACGATGAGCTACCGCCAACATCGGTGTAAGGTGTGGCAGCTGAAGGATTGTGTGTTGATGAAGAGGTACCACCGGCTTCGGATGAGGTACCGCCAGTACTCCAGTTGGGCTCCATTCAGAAGTTGGTAGAGATTTGTAATTGTAAGAGAATAAGAGTGATTTATAATAGAAGAGAGAGGGTTGACGTGAAGTGAGATGAAAATGAATGAGGGTGGAGGGTATTTATAGAGGATTAGAGGTTAGGGTTTTTTTTTTTTTTTTTTAATAAGGGCCAACGGCTCATTTTTGAGCCGTTGGGGCCTTGGGGGTGAAAAAAGAGGGTGCCACGTGGCACCCTCTTTTTCACCCCTCAACGGCTCTTTTTTGAGCCTTTTAGGGTTTAAAAAAAATTAAATTCAAATCCAGGGGCCGCAGATTAATTTTCCTCTCTAACTGTAATATAAAAATATTGGACTAAAAAAAAAAGAAGGGGGGGGGGGGGTCGGGGAAATTTTCCCTGACCCGATTCGTCCCATGATTCGTCACGGGACGAATCGGATTCGTCACGTGTAAACGGAACGGGTCAACCCGTTCTGACCCGCCCCTAAACGGGGCGGGTGCAGGTTGACCCGTGACTCGCACTGTGGGACTCCAACGAGTCGCACAGTGCGAGGCGGGGCGGGTCGACGCGGGTCCATTGGCCAACCCTATCACTACATGATCTTATAAAAAATTAAAAAAATCACAAATTTTATATAGCACACGGTCATGTCAAAAGAAAAAGAAAAACACCATTGATCCTATGCATGATCATTTTGGAAAGAAAAAGAGGAGCACTTGTTATAAAATGGTGAAAACATGCTAAAAACAATACTAAGCAGAATATGTATAGTTTTATTTCAGTATATGATAAATGAAAAAAAGCCTATTTACTTTCTTGATGATGCAGTGACTATATTCTCAAATTGGAAGAAAAACTTTTGAATCTCCCCATGATCAACAATTTAAATAAACGACACAAAACATAGCCTAAACATCGACAATAAACACAACTTATAATTTTTCAAAATTAATCTAACCCTAACTTTTCAAAAATAACCTTACCCTAATTTTTCAATTCCTGATCCTAAATAAAAACTTCGTCACCTTTTTGCTCTCGGTTCTCTTTATTGCTCATGTCCTTTCCTCGTCGTCACTCGTCCCTCTTAGTCATTGTTGCCCCCATCGTCGTTGTGTCAATTGTCGAAGAGAGAGGGCTCGAAGAGAAAGGGTTTTTGCGGGATGAGAGATTGGAGAGTGATGTACTAGAAAAGAGTTTGGGATAATTAATGGATTTTAGGAGGCAAACGCGAAACCCACTAACTTAAAACAATCTTTTGTGACTCGAAAATGACCGCTAACCGATCAAAACCGGACCCGATATGCACATGACACGTGTCTCTAACAGGTGAGTCAGACATGTTTCAGACAAAACGATTCTATGATAGGAGTGTCCATGCTATATAGTGTGAGGGGTTTGTACTGGCCTCACCCGATACAAATTCCGCACATATCATTGTATATATGTATCGGGTACATACTCAATTCGAGTGCAGAAGCAATTATGACGCATCTGCGCATTATAGGAGAGAAAGTTAGAGAGAAATGATAGATAAAGGAGCTTAGAGAACAAGAAGCGACGGCAATAACAATTTCTTTTATACAAAATATTTGGGCCATGCGCATGAATCTTTTTCATCCGTGTAGCACTGTTAAAAGGTCATCTCCTCAGTTACACGAAGCATTATCATATCCTTTTTAATGTCCTCCATTCAAGTTTGATTAGGCTCTCTAGTTCTCATTGCTCATTTAGTATAACCTTATCACTTTTCTCAGGCGATACACTTAAAAAAGAGATCGGAAAGAGAGAAATTATAGAGATATAAGAGAGAATGTGGGTTGGAGATAGAGATACAAATGAGGTTAGGGAAAGAAAGAGGCTTAGAGAGGAAGGAGGTTAGAGAAAAAGACTAGAGACAAAAGTGGGCTTTATACATAGATAGAAAATATATAAATATATAATATATATAGCATAATTTATACATATTATAACAACTTATAATGTTATATATTAATTTATTTATTTACACAAAACTACCACAAACTTTTACTCAAGTGATACACAAAAGACATGTCATATTAAGTGCAACCTTTTTTGCCCAAAATTGACGTGTGTAGTTAACATGAAATGTTCACTAATGGCAGGATAATGGTGGGTGGTATACTGAAAATTTTCAGGAAAAATTCATGGTAGCTTAGAGGGAAATCGTGAAAGTTCATTTTAGTTTTGTGTAATTTAGCTGAAAAGATTAGAATAAAGCAAAAACAACCTGTATCATCTTATCTTATATGACTCGAGATTAATCTTTGTGATTTTTGTGGACTTTTTGTGCTTAGAACTTTTGGTCTAATGTATTCCACAGGTTTTGCGAATAAACTGAAATATCTTTGTAATAATTTTTGCATTTTAGAGTTTGTGAAGAAAGAAAGGCTATCGTTATGATTCTTATGAGAGAACAATACGTTGCTGGGCTGGGCTGGGATGGGCTGGGCTGGGCCCTGAAGTGATGACTTCTAAGTAAACTATTTGGGGTCAATCCCGAAACAATTGTGTTAAGCCCAGTTGAAGAGGAGCCGAAGTTTACCAGGGCAAATTCATACAGCCATGAGTATTTATTTTATTTTTAAATTTACAAAAAAGTATGTAAAACACATTTATCGATATATATGTATGTAAGATTGCGTGTTCGAATAGGTTGTTAATGAATGAACATATACATGCATGTACAGTGATTTGCTAAAGACATGTTATGAATGAACATATACATGCATGTACAACGATTTGCTAAAGACATGTTGAGGCACCATTACAAGTGCTGCTGAGGTGTATAGGGAACTTTTCAGATGACGAACTTGAAGGCAAATGAGCTAGAAATGCTTCAGCACTTTTCAGCAACTTTTGAATAATAGCTAAATGTTAACACTCATTAGCACTTAACAAGCTTTATTTCTTTGGTCTTTTCACATCATAAAGGCTCTTTCTGAATTATGCATAACTTTCACAAGCCCTATAGACATCCATCTTTACTGCAATCCACCATATAGATATCCATCTATAGCCATAAATTTCTCTTTGTAGCCACTTCAAAAGGTGAGGTTGGTCTTATCTTGGTGCTTCCTAAAAGCTAAAAATGTAGGCTTCTCCTTTTCTAACACACACAATGTTTGCATGAGGATATCAAAGTTTACTCTAGCTCCTTCCTTTTTCACCTCCTCATGGTTAGGTTGTGGATATTGCTTAAAAGTTTGGTCTTAAGAAGAACATCATTGTGTATGATGATAGATAGCTAGGGCTCATGGTGGGAGAGTGTTGGCTTGCACTAGTAAAAAGCCTAACGCCCTCTCATGTGTCTCATGATTCCCAATCTATGAGGCACTGACGGGGGCTTATGTTTAGCTCATGCTCATGATTTGTTCCTCAATATTCTTCATGATCTCTTGGCAACCCCATGAGGACTGAATGAAATTTCCCCCCTCATCATAGCCATCAATCGTAGAATCTTACTTTATGTGGTAATCATCATCTATGTAGTCACCTTTGATTTTAGTTACTGTCACCTATATTGACCACATTTAATTTGTGAATTCTTTCCCCTTAACATTCATATCAATAAGCTGAGCTTATAACTCACAGCCTCGTTTTCCACGAGGACTGCTGTCATTAACCTAGTTCTAGCTAATAAACCTTTGCTTGTGGAAATGGATTATTTCTGTTGCTGCTGATAGATCTAATAATTATTTCTATACAAGATCCATGCATAAGCTAAAAGTCTCTTTATCAAGATCAAAGGGAAGGAGGGTTTAGGATGCCGAAAGTTTTACGATCTTGAGGACGCTGGAGTTGATGGGATTCTTATCTCCGGCCACCAAGTTCTCTTCTTGATCCTTGAAGGAGATGAGAGACCTCCAAGAGTTAGTTGCAGGCTAAAGTAGTGAGCAGTGTTGTGGTGTCTAGTCTTGAAGCCCACAGATGCGAAAGTCCAAATCCAAACATGCATGTGAGTCTATTATGTATATCAGTTACATGCTACCTACTTGATAACATCTGGTATAAAAGTAACGTTCAACCCTGCTTGGGTGATGTTTGAAAAAAGGAAAACAATTATTGGCCAACTATCCTACATCTCCTCTTAATGATATGTTTCTGAAAAGTATTTACAACATAAACAAATACCCACAAAAAGACATTACTGAAGAACTACTTTGAGTATGATGTAATCATCATGATGCAAATACCTAAAAGGTCTCCACTGTAAGATTAATCAAGAAGTTTGCAGGGAACAATGATGGTAACAAGAGGGTGGCCCTCCAAAGGAGAACTTTTCAAGTGGTTGTGTGAGTTGGAGTTGTATGAGCCAGTCATGACTTTTAGGGTGGGCAAAGGAGTCCTAAAACGTGTGAATAATATATCAAGTTGAGACATATTCACAATTTTAAGGGGGGAGAGAGAGAGACTCAAGAATGGTTACTACTAGGTTTCTAAAAAGTTGAGACAAGATCAACTTATTCTTTCTCCATGACTCATCTTATGTACACTTCCTATCTCGTGAATTAGGTGAATGGACAGTGGAAGCCACCTCATAATGCATGTCCATATGGGCCTATGTTCCTTTCCTTGCAAACTTTTTGAATGCTCCTGATTCTTTATTTGTGTCGCTGTCTATAGACTTTCAGGGATCTATCAGCCACAGAGTATTCTCTTTCACTTTTTATGTCTTCTTCTATCAAGTTCTTATCCACATGTCAGTTAGCTAGTTAGCCCTGAAATTGGCATTGTTCATGCTAGTTGTTCTTGTTATAATTATTATGATTGGTGTTATGTGCACTGGCACTGGCAACTAGATTTATGTGCACATGCCAATGTCAATAGTTGACATGAATTTTTGAAAATGATCAATTTGCATATTGTTTAATGGTGGTTCATAAAAGTTAATAAGCATTTATACAAAAATAAAATTCTTAATTAGTTGTTACCATGGAATTTTATTCAAGGGAAGAAAGAGGAGAAGAAAATAAAAACAATGGCACTTCTTATTCCAGACAGGTAGCTATAAGTGTCATGTTAATATCGGGGTTTATATTTGGAAACTTAACTTGACAATTATAGCGGCAAGTTGTTAACATGAAAGAATTTTGTATCCTCAAACTACTATGAATGTGTAATGTGATACTATCCCCATTGCAAGCTAAACTATAGACATTACTGTTGGGAATCTAAGCAACAGGGAAGAGGGACACCAGAGAATAGTCACTAATCAGACGAACAAGTAAACAAAGAAAAAAAAGAGAGAGAACACAAGATTTAATGAGATTCGGTAACTTGCCTACGTCCTCCGGGTAAGGGGAGAGTTCTTATTGAATTAATCAATTACATGTTACAAAATTGGGGACAATACCTCTCTTATATAGTCAAAGAAGCCACGAAGAAAAGAAAACAAAAAACACCTAATTCGGATTCGAAAAGAAAACCAAACGAATTCTGAATCAGATTTGGAAACAAGCCGCTGCAACCACATTAGTAGTCGACTAATTACTCTTATTAGTCGAATAGTTGTAGTGAAACAGATTTTCAACTCTCTTTTTGTATCATTAGTCGACAAGTCCAAATGCCTAACCGACTAGGTTGAGTTCTTCTTGTGCAATCCACTATTGATATAACTGATACGCTCTCGTATTTAATACCATTGATTGTATCAATCTTTAGCTAACCTTCAACAGAGATTAAAAACTCTAACCATCTCTCCCCACAATCTCCACCTCGGTGAAGATTTCTCAATTCTGAGCCGAACACAACATAGCACCATGTCAACTCCAATTGCCGCACTATTGTGGTTGCCTACGTACCCATGCCCAACGAGATCAAGTCACACGTAGTTCATCCAAACAAGCTTCACTGAGCTCACACAACTGGAAGGATATGGAGTAATTCTTTGCAATCACTCTCGGAATAACCTTGGTAAGTATATCAGCGAGATTCTCCTTCGTGTGAATTTTTCTGTAGCTCGATGTCACCTTCATGAAGAATCTCCCGAACAAAATGAAACCTGACATTAATGTGCTTCGTCCTTGCATGAGATACCTGATTTTTTACTAAATAGATAGTACTCATACTATCACAATTAATTTTCAACAGATCCTGATCAATCCCCAAGTCGTCAAGCAACCTTGAAGTCAAATTGCCTCCTTCATAGCCTCTGTCATGACCATATACTCGGTCTCTATAGTAGACAATGCGATAATAACTTGTAGAGTAGAGCGACAGCTGATCGGTGCTTGGGATAATGTAAATACATATCCTTTTGTGGACTAGCGCTTGTCAAGATCTCCTGCGTAGTCAGAATTAACATATCTGATACACTCCTACTTACCAGCAATATCTTTCTTAAATATCAAACTAATGTCTATGGCACCTTTAATGCACCATAATCTACTTCACTGCCTCCCAATGACCCTTATCAGGATCGTGCATATATCTGCTTACCACTGAGACAACTTGTGACAAGTTGGAGCATGTACACACCATTGCATACATTAAACTATCAACTGCGCTAGCAAAGGACACGTGAATCATGTGCTCACGCTCTTCAACAGTAATAGGAGACATAGTAGTTTTTAACTTGAAATGAGGAGCCAATGGTGTACTTATAGACTTTGTGTCATAGTTGATGTTGAACTTCTAAAGTATATTCTTCAAACAGTCCTTCCGTGTCAAGCTAATGCTGCCACTCTTTCTGTCTCGCTCATCTCTATGCCTAGCACCTTCTTTACTTCACCCAGATCCTTCATTTTGAATTTGAAAGACAAGTCTTTTTTTAATTTATCAATAGCAGATCTGCTCTTAAAAGCGATGAGCATGTCATCCATATACAAGAGTAGATAGATGTATTCACTACCAGGTAGCTTATTGTAATACACGCATGGGTTGTAATGGCTTTGTGTGTAGCTCTTCCCTCTTATGAAACTGTCAAAATACTTGTACCACTGCATTGGAGATTGCTTTAATTCATACAATTATTTCTTCAGTTTGTAATCATATTTTCTTTTCTGCAGTTTTGAACCCCGTCGCTGAAACATATAGATCTCCTCTTCAAGATCACCATGGAGAAAGGTGGTCTTCACATTGAGCTGATCAAGTTCCAACTCGTACTGTGCTATGAGTGCCAACAAAATCTAAATAGACGAGTGTTTTATAATATGTGAGAATACATCGTTGTAGTCAATGCCTTCTTGAGCGTAGCCTTTAGCTATCAATCTGACTTTGTAGCGTAGAGTATCACCATCTGAAGTGTAGGTGACCTAGAAAGGGGTTAATAGGTGATGCGCTAATCAAATGACAAACAAATACAGAATTTAAAACTATTATGTAAACTAAAAATACACACCACGTATAACCAAAGAGCGAAGCTGAATTTCAGTGAAGGGCTCTAGACTTTCTCCCCAAGATTCTTCTAGATTAAGAGTTGAAGTGCTACTTTAGCTCTTTTGGTTAAATACAAGTGTGAGCACAAATACAATATCAAGCATATAAAGAATAAACAATTATAACAATGCAAGATACTAAACAACTCAAGCAAGATGACAATTAAACACAAGTTATATCAAGCATATAGAGATATGGACAACTAGGAGTACGCAAGATATAAAACACAAGCGAGAGAGAGATAAGCAATTGCAAACACGTGAGATTTGTTTAGAGGTTTGAGTCACTTACTTTACGTCTCTGCCTCCACCACTATGAAGGATTTTTACTATAACAATCTTGCAAGATCACTCAGTGCCACAACATCTATAATGAGCTCCCTTAAGAACTCTTGGACCCATAAGTCCCTCACTTGTTCCCGCAAGAACAACGCATACAAGATCACTTGCTTACCGAAGTCGCACCTCTACAATGAGCTCCCTCAAGAACTCTTTACAACATGAAACCGCAAATTCGCTGAGGCCGCAACCTCTACAACTACTCCATGCACAAATTGGAACACTTGGTGATCTCTTCTCTTGATCACCAACAAACACTCTCACAAACAAAGCTTTTATAAGATAGATAAAGTTATGAAAAGCTCAAGCTTATGTGAGAAAAACTTGATAGATGTTGTGGTGAAAAACTCAAGAAATCTCTTTTGAAAACTCAAGATAAACACTCTTGAAAAACTCTTATTTTGATATAGAAGTTAAGCCCAAAAAATTGGTGGAAAACCACTGAGAAAGATGGAAAAAATTGGCTCTAAAATTTCTCCAAAATCTTATCTAAAACTGACCAAAAGACCCATATTTATAAGGATTTAGAAAACTAGCCGTTGGGTTCAGATTTTCTGGCCAGATGACCTGTCCGTCGATCGGCCAACGGTCATATTTCAAACCATTGGGACCGCCAGGTCGACCGCACTCAGGCCATTGCCCTGTCAGTCAATCGCTCAGTCGACCAGGGCCGAAACTAGAGAGCAAGCTTTCTGGATCGGTCGAGCGCTCAGTCGATCGGCCCTAAAGGCAAGGGCTTGTGCACGTTTGTGCACGTTGGTGGACCACTCGGTCGACCGAGCCCTGGTTCGGTCGACCGCCTGAAGCCCAAAGTCAAAGTTTTAATCTCTTAAAACTAGGACTTGTAAAACCCTAAAAATTTCAATAAAATTCCATAAAATTCACAAAAATAAGTTCATGCAAATACTTTGAAATACAAATATGTGTGATCAAAAATCAACATATATTATAAACATGTGAACTATTTTTGCGATATTGAAATTTAAGCTTAAATCGAAAACCATATTTTCAAAACCAAACTCTAAATGGAAAACTGATTTTTTTCAATATTATATAAATACAAAAATAAGATATTAAGCACTTTTGAATCATATGTGCGTGGATATGATCCAATACACATAGAGAATGAAATATACTTATTTTTGACAATAAACTCAAAATAAGTTTTGATAAACACAAAACTTAAACCATGAACTTGAAACATCAAAATAAGTTTTTTTAAACATTTGAACCATCAATGCATATAGACGAGATTCAATACATCTGTAAACTTGGTTTGATGAACTCTATTTATAAAACTCAAAAGATATATACTTGAAGCTCAAAACTAAAACCGAAACTATTTCTTATGAAAACGATATAAATATTGTGTGTGTGTGTGTGTGAGCTTGAACAATCCACAACTAATCTATTCTTTACATTTTATCTAAAACACAGTTTTAAATTACAAACATGGACACAAGTCTTGAAAATCATCTCTTCATCTTGACTTAATCCAAAACACGGTCCATGAGCTTGACTACTCTTCGAGTACTTGATGCGATATTGAAGCGTGAGCTCTTGAATCAACACGTGCTAGCTTCAAAACTTGATTTCAAATCTTTAGTTGAAACTAAAGACCGACTAAGATCTTGATAAATATCTAAAATTTATTAAACACAAGATCATTAGTATTATAATTACATGAGTTAATCATCATCAAAACTAGAGTGATGGGCCTTTGGGCCAACAATCTACCCTTTTTGATGATGACAAAACTCATATAGTTATATATACATGGATTAAAGATAACCTTCATAGAAGTTCCCTCTTAACTCATGCATAGCAATAAAATATAAAGATATTTAATAAAGCTCAAAAATCATACATACATGCATAAATAATAAACAAAGCATGCATATATAAAAGCATGCATATATAAACTTTAAATTCTTCTCCACTTTTTGTCAATTCATCAACAAAGGGGTGAAGATAAACGAACAATAGAAATGTATATGCAATATAAATTCATGAAGAAGAGAGACGTGAAGTTAGCTCCCCCTGCATACATGTATTATATGGATAAGAAATGACTAAACTCTAACCCATAAAGTATAATGTACAATGCATAAGCGGGGATGTTAAGCTCCCCCTACACACGCGTACCATATAAAGAAAAGAGATCAAGCTATTCTTCATATAAAATACACTCAACATGAATCTAATACAGAAGAGATGTTAAACTCCCCTTACATATAAGTAATACATATCAAAACAAATTTTGAAAATCGATTAAAATAAATTTTTGATATCACTTAAAATAAATTTTGAAACTACTTGTAATCAACAAAATAAATTTTGATATCACTTGTAGTTGATAAAATAAATGTTGATACCACTTGTAGATAAACATAAATATTAAGATATCAATTTAAGATTTTGATACCCCTTGAAATCAACAAACAAATTTTGATAAACCAACAAAATCATTTAAGTCAAAGAATTTTTATTCCTCCTTTTCAAAATTAATGCATAAGCTTGTAAATGATGCTAATTATCAATTAGAACTAAATCTTGCTTAGTATAAAATAATTTGTGCTATAAAGAATATGTATGAATATTTTTAAATTAGCATAAGAAATCATATATATGTATGTATGATCAATTTAAATACCAATTGAAATATGATGCATACATATATAGAAAATAAGTATGAGTGTACAAAAATCAATTTTTATGATAAGCATGTGTATAACTCATAACTATCCATACTATCATGCACATATTTAAAAAGATATTCATTAAAAGTATACAAGGCGTGGTCACCCAACCAACCGCCCTTATAAGGTAGAGATTTTTGAAAATAATTATAGATTGAAAATACTACCAAGTGAAGAATAAATTGTTGGCCCAAAGGCCATTATCCCGGTTATTTTGATGATAGCAAAACGTATTTAGTTATGTATTTAATAATCTTGTTTAAAAGTATTTCAGGTTCAAGAAACAGATTTTGACGACTCCACTAAAAGACTCACACTTTGGAGTTTGCCCAACATTTGCATTCCCAAGCTAAAGCACATAGGAAGCTTCGGAATTTGCGTTGAAGAAAAGTTCAAGAAGAAGATCAAGACTTGCTAAAGAATCCAAGATTTGTATTTGTCTATTTTGTTTTAGAATTTTGTCAAAACTAAATAGTAGAAGTAGAGATATGGGATATCACACACACACATTTTCTAGAGTGATTTTTGCTTCAAAAATACTTTCTATTTCATTTCCAAACTTACTTTTAGATGAACTTATTTATTTTGGAAATACGATTTTAGAAAGACTAGTTTTTTGGAAAAACATTTCATGGAAAATCAAGTTTTTATCAAAAGAATTTTACCAAGTATTTTACCTTGTTAGTAGTATGACACATGCTCATACTCTATGATTTTTCAAGACCAAAACATTTTATCCAAGACCCAAAACCAAATCCAAAATTGTCCAGGTCCTGTAAATTCTGATTTTTCAGAAACTCACAGTGACCGGTCGACCGGCAGTCGACCGGGACTCGACCGACATGCACAACTGTGCATGTGCGTATCAGTCGACCGGGAGTCGACCGATACTCGACCGGCCCAAACCCTTTGCTCTCTGGAAATTGCCAGTCGACCGACCCGGTCGACCGGTGAGCCCCAACGGTCGGATTTTCGACCGTTGGCGGTCGACCGACCCGGTCGACCGGTAGTCTGTCAAAAGTTCTGACAGACTCAACAGCTATATTTTCTGACTCTTTGACTTTAGGGATTTGTCTCCAACGAATCTCTTGAGCAGTTTTTGACCCCTATAAATAGGTAGTCACTTCAAGTGACATGACTAACAATTTTTCAAGAATATCAAGAGTTTTTACAAGAGTTTTCAAGATTTCCAAAGTTTAAGTTTAGAAAAGATTTTTCTCTCCAAAGCCAAAATTCCATACACCTTACTTGGAGCCTATTCCTCTACTTCTCTCTAGTTTTGCACTACACAATCCCATACTCTAACTCTCCTATTTGGTTCTAGGATTGTGCTTAGTGAGCTCTTTTGTAAAGTGATCAAGTGTGATCACTTCCATTGTAATTGAGTGAAGTTGTAGAGGCATCGGCCTCAAGGCGAGCTAGTGTGCTCAAGGTGGTGAAGTGTCATCACGGGAGACGGACAAGTGTTGTCCTTGTATTGTTGATCCGGTGGGATCCTCAATAGTGGAAATCCTTCAAGTGTGAAGGCGGGGACGTAGAGCGTGGCTCGAACCTCGGAAACATATCGGCGTGTTTGCGTTTGCTCAAATTCTTCTAACTCTATCTCTTTTATTACTTGCAATTTTACATTGTCTTTTACTTGCAAGAAATATTGTATTGTGCTAATTGTTTAGAGTTAAATTTTTAAATTCCGCATAATTGCCATTATCATATAGCCATCACCTATTCACCCCCCCTCTAGGTGATTTCAATTGGTATCAGAGCCTAACCCTAGATTTGGTTTTAACCACCTTAGGGAGATCCTTTATTTGGCTATATATTTGCTTGTTGTTGGTTGTTGCATTTTACTTGCTTGTGCATTCATGGCATCCATGGACTTTTCTAGCATTAAATCCCCTCCCAAATTTGATGGCTTGAACTTTCCTATTTGGAAAGTCAAGATGAACTGTTTTTGAAATCCTTAGGTGTTAGGGTAGCTAGGGCCATTACAAAGACTTCATTGAACCAACTAGTGATGAGAGCACATGGTCCGAGGATACTTCCAAAGACTATGAGGCTAATGCTAGGGCACAATATGCATTGACCCAAGCATTGAATGAAGATGACCTTGCACGCATAATAAATTGTAAATCCGCATTTGAGGTTTGGAACATACTCATTGTGACTCATGAGGGAACGTCTCAAGTCAAGAGAGCCAAAGTTGACTTGCTACGTTCTCAATATGAGAACTTTTATATGTTTGATAATGAGAGCATTGATGACATGCTCACCCGTTTTACAAAGATAACTAATGCTCTTTCTTCCTTAGGCGACAAGATTGACAACGATCAAAAGATAAGGAAGGTGATTCGAGCTCTTCCCAAAGCTTGGGAAGTCAAGGCGACAACCCTCAAGGAGCTAAATGACAAGGAGGAGATGGACTTCTCCGGCTTCATCGGAAATCTCAAAACACATGAGATGGAGATGAAGGTACGAGAAGAAAGGGAGGCACCCAAGAAGAAATCAATAGCCTTCAAAGCCGCTCCAACAATTCAAGACGAGGATGACTCATCGGACGAGTGCGATGAAGACTTCGCCATGCTCATCCGGAAGGTGGGCAAGATGTTTTACAAAAAGGGAAGACAAAGCAATTTCCGGCGAGGAAACCTCAAGGGAGATTTGAAAGAAAAAGAGAGGAGCCCGGTCCTTGCTTCCATTGCAAGAAGATCGGTCACCTCATTGCCGATTGCCCCGCTCTCCAAGCGACCACATCCAAGAACGGGCAAAGAAAGAAGAAAGCAATGGTGGCTACTTGGGATGACACGGAGTCCGAATCCGAAGAGGAAGTCGACGCCGCGAACATGTGCTTCATGGCACAAGAGAGGACACTTCTAAGGTAACCCTTGAAACTACTTTAGAAGATGATGATTTAACAATGGATGAGCTTGCACATTTTTTGAAGAATTGCAAAATAGGTATGAGATTTCCCAATCTCAAAATAAGAAATTAAAAAGAGAAAATGAAGCTTTAAAATATAAAGTTGAAATAGTTGTTAAAGAAAAGGATGTTTTATCTAGCTCTTTTGGAAAATTGAAAAATGATTTTGATAAATATAAACTTGCAAATAAGGGTAAAACCCCCATAGTTTCAATTGATAAAAATGATTTTGTTGAGATCCAAAAACGTGTTGAAGCTTTGGACTCAAATTTAAAAAGTTATGCTTTTGATTTGAAAAAGATAGCATCTAAATTTCCTAAGGGAATACCCCAAGGGAAACATGCATCTCATACACATACACATGCACGGAAACATGTGCACACACATAGCAGCATGCATACATGTATAGTAGTGGTAGAATTTATGTTTGCACTCATTGTGGCCGCAAAGGCCATTTAGAAAAGTTTTGTTATGCTAAAAATAATGTTAATAATAAATATGTTGGGTTCGCCCCGGTACTAACCCCAAAGGACCCTCAAAGATTTGGGTACCAAAAGATCCTCCAATTGTAGATGAAACAGGTGGATCTACTTCCTCCAAGACTTAGGGGAGACGGTGCCTGGGTGGTAGATGCAACTAAGCTCAAAGTTCAAATCTAGCTTGCATCGCTATCGTGGAGGCACCTACTTTTTGGAGATTGCCCTTAAATTGGTAATATCTCCATTTTAAAATAGTTGTTGATTTTTGGTAATGTATACATGTGTATAGAATTGATAGTTTGCTTTTGTATTCCATTGATACATGCCTATATAGAACTACTTTTCTATCATGTTGTGTACATGCCTTGCGTTAATTTTCATATCTTGTATTTTTATGCCTTATGTCATATTTGTCCACATGTCCATATTTTGTGTATCTATATGTATATACTATTTTTCAAAAGTATAAATTAATAATCAAAATTTCTTGTTTAAACAAATACCTTAAAGATGGCAATTGCGCACCTCAACTCATTCAAGAGGAATCAAGAGGATGAAGTTCAGAACCCGTCACTGGGTATTCGGCTTCAACATCTTTAAATCTTTGTTTAAATTTGTAAAATAAAATTAAAACATTTTGTGTGAAGTTTTTGTTGATGTGATCACTAAAATAAAGATTTTTAAAACTGGTTGTTGTATCCCTGTATATTATAATATTTCATATTTTATTTGTTATAATTTTTTTAATTTTTTTTTCGGATCAGAATCTGGTAGCAGATTTTCAGACAAAGCCGGTCGACCGGCCCCTAACCCCAGTCAACCGACTCTGCCTGAGAAAAATTTTTTTATTTTTTTTTCTCTGCTACCGGTCGACTGTTTTATAGGACCAGTCGACCGATCCGAGTGCGTGACTCTCTGTATCTTTTCGGTCGACCGGCCCTTAACCCAGTCGACCGATCGTCGTATTCTGGCTTATATTTGGACTTTTTCTTCACTGTTTCGCTTACTCTCTCATTTCTCTCTCAGCGAGCCGCAGGACTTTCTTCTTCCCATATTTTCCAACTCTCAATCCGTTCACTTGATCTCAAATTCTTTCAAAACCCATCTCAAACTCCTCATTCCTAATTCAGATCTTCAATCTCAAGCCGATCCGTCCATCAGATTTTCAGAATTTCTGGATTTTCAAGCTAGGGTTTCAGAATTTTCTCAAGGTAAAAATTCGGATTTTACATCTGTTCTTCCTTTCTAGCTTAGATATATCACTTCTTTTGTCTTCATATTAAGTTGTTTGATCATCTAGATCGTGCCTTTACCTGCAAAACCCTAAAAATTTGATTTTTATCATGCCTCCTAAAAGGCATCGTTCTGAGAAGGGAAAGGGCATTGCCCAATCCTCATCTCAAGCCCCTAGGACTGATCCTTTGTTGCGTAACGATCTTGCCTCTGACCGTTACACACATCTAGCCCCTAGGAACACTATTTCGGGTAGGTATGTGGCTATCCATGATTTTGAACATCTTGATATCCCCCACATTCTCCGTGCCAACAATCTTGTGGATTTTCTCTCCATCAGGAGAAGGTTTACACATCCTTGGTTCCCTATTTCTATGCCAATTTTGAATTTAGTGGGAAACCGGATCATCTCCCGTGTGATGGGTAGGGACATAAATATTTCCCTAGGTCAGTTTGCTAGGATTCTTCATCTTTCCACTGATGGAATAGATGTCTACTCTCATGACCTACATGATTTTTCTGAATATCCGGAGGGTGAGTCTTCGCTCACCGCATCCACTCTCATTCACGGAATGACGATCCCGATCTGGTAAGGAATGAGATTGTGAGTCAGTATTCCCTCCAATCTCAGGTCCTTGCTAAGATTATCTTTCATAATATCGTGCCTAAATCCGGTGAATTCAGTCATGCTCGAGGTCCTGTTCCCCTGATTATCTATTGCCTCCTTAAAGGCATTAGGATAAATTTCCCTCGAGTGATCGCTTCTCACATGAGTTGTGATCAGATTCGCACTGCTGGTAGGAGTCTGCCTTACGGCATGCTCATTACCCATCTGCTTAGGGCTTTAGATTTTGATCTCTCTGGTCAAGCCCCTTCAAAACCCTCATCTGATATCAATGCTGCTGCTTTGAAGATGATGGAAGCTCAGTTGCGTCGACACGCAGCTGTGCAACCACCACCTGTTCCTGCAGCTGATCCAGCTCCAGCTCCACCTCCTGTTTTTCCTGCTCCTGAGTTTCAGGGTGCTTCTGCTTCTGAGATCCGCTCAATGATCGAGGCTCATCAGGCCTGGGTCGGAGAGCAAGTCTCTGCACTTCGTGCAGATATGGATTCTCGTGCTGCTATGGATTCTGCTTTTCGGGCGGAGGTCCGAAACGACTTGTCTATATGGCTGAATCCATGAGATTTGTGGATGTTCAGTTTCAGTCTCTGTTCACAAAATTAGATATAGTCGTTCCTGATGGGACTCCGGGTGCTCGTCGACTCCCTGCCGCTGGTCCTCCTTTCCCTCCCAGAGCTCGCGTCTCTATTCCACCACCGCGCCCCAGAGTTGATGCCTTGGATACAGAGGAGGTAGATTCCTCTTCTTTCTCAGATGATGGTGATGATCAGACGATGGCTGAGGCCTCTGGTGATGACGAGGAGGAGGATGACGAGGCCACTGAGTGATGCTGCTGTTGATGCTGATGAGTGACCTCCCCTTTATTGATGATGTCAAAAAGGGGGAGAGATATTTGGAGAGAGAGAGATATTTTGTTATGACTCTTTGTTATTTTTGTTATGTACTTGACTTATTTTGTTGGACACCTTTTATTTTTGTGGACATGTATCTTTTGTGGTATGTATTTATGTCATGTATGAGACTTATTTCCTTATCTATGATATGACATGAGTAGTTGATATGTTGTGATTGGCATGGATGTGTGATGTTATTTTTTATCACTATGCCTGAGTATGATTTTTATATATGCTTGTGTTGAGGGGGAGCTTCATTTGAAGACTCTACCCAAAATATCTTGTGATAACTACATATGTTTTGCCATCATCAAAAAGGGGGAGATTGTTGGCCCAAAGGCCATTATCCCGGTTATTTTGATGATAGCAAAACGTATTTAGTTATGTATTTAATAATCTTGTTTAAAAGTATTTCAGGTTCAAGAAAAAGATTTTGACGACTCCACTAAAAGACTCACACTTTTGGAGTTTGCCCAACATTTGCATTCTCAAGCTAAAGCACATAGGAAGCTTCGGAATTTGCGTTGAAGAAAAGTTCAAGAAGAAGATCAAGACTTGCTAAAGAATCCAAGATTTGTATTTTGTCTATTTTGTTTTAGAATTTTTGTCAAAATAAATAGTAGAAGTAGAGATATGGGATATCACACACACACATTTTCTAGAGTGATTTTTGGCTTCAAAAAATACTTTCTATTTTCATTTCAAAACTTACTTTTAGATGAACTTATTTATTTTGGAAATACGATTTTAGAAAGACTAGTTTTTTGGAAAAACATTTCATGGAAAATCAAGTTTTTATCAAAAGAATTTTTACCAAGTATTTTACCTTGTTAGTAGTATGACACATGCTCATACTCTATGATTTTTCAAGACCAAAACATTTTATCCAAGACCCAAAACCAAATCCAAAATTGTCCAGGTCCTGTAAATTCTGATTTTTCAGAAACTCACAGTGACCGGTCGACCGGCAGTCGACCGGGACTCGACCGACATGCACAACTGTGCATGTGCGTATCAGTCGACGGGAGTCGACCGATACTCGACCGGCCCAAACCCTTTGCTCTCTGGAAATTGCCAGTCGACCGACCCGGTCGACCGGTGAGCCCCAACGGTCGGATTTTCGACCGTTGGCGGTCGACCGACCCGGTCGACCGGTAGTCTGTCAAAAGTTCTGACAGACTCAACAGCTATATTTTCTGACTCTTTGACTTTAGGGATTTGTCTCCAACGAATCTCTTGAGCAGTTTTTGACCCCTATAAATAGGTAGTCACTTCAAGTGACATGACTAACAATTTTTCAAGAATATCAAGAGTTTTTACAAGAGTTTTCAAGATTTCCAAAGTTTAAGTTTAGAAAAGATTTTTCTCTCCAAAGCCAAAATTCCATACACCTTACTTGGAGCCTATTCCTCTACTTCTCTCTAGTTTTGCACTACACAATCCCATACTCTAACTCTCCTATTTGGTTCTAGGATTGTGCTTAGTGAGCTCTTTTGTAAAGTGATCAAGTGTGATCACTTCCATTGTAATTGAGTGAAGTTGTAGAGGCATCGACCTCAAGGCGAGCTAGTGTGCTCAAGGTGGTGAAGTGTCATCACGGGAGACGGACAAGTGTTGTCCTTGTATTGTTGATCCGGTGGGATCCTCAATAGTGGAAATCCTTCAAGTGTGAAGGCGGGACGTAGAGCGTTGCTCGAACCTCGGAAACATATCGGCGTGTTTGCGTTTGCTCAAATTCTTCTAACTCTATCTCTTTTATTACTTGCAATTTTACATTGTCTTTTACTTGCAAGAAATATTGTATTGTGCTAATTGTTTAGAGTTAAATTTTTAAATTCCGCATAATTGCCATTATCATATAGCCATCACCTATTCACCCCCCTCTAGGTGATTTCATAAATAACTAGTTCAAAATAGTTTTTAAAAACTAGTTAAAGATCCTTCAAATATGAAATAAAAATTTATGTATATCCCATGAAAATATGCTAGTTACACAAAAATTGACATTCAAGATCTATAAAAACTCATAAATGCTCATGAAAATAAATATCTGAGTAAAAATAAAGGTGAGTGTACAATAGTTATGTGAATAACACATTCATGTAGATAAACCAATAAGGCTCAAAACAAAAAACTCTTATGAAATTATTTTTATTAAAACATGATATATCATATAATCATGCAAGAATCATCAAAATTAGGACATACAATGTACAATAAAAAAAAATGAGTACATAATAGAAATAGATCATGTATAACATGTAGCTTAAAAAATTGTACATGTATAATACAAGTTTTAAAAAGATTTGCATGTGGACATATGATATAAGCATATAAGCATTAAAAATATTTTAAAAAAGGAGGATGAAATGGTTACCAAAACTGATGTAATCAATCCATTTCTCCAAAACTAAGGTGGTCCTCCTACCAAAGTTTCTTGATAGTGATGCATCCATAATGTGTCCATCAAGCTCCAATGGCATCCACTACCAAGACACCAATCCTCTCACATTTTGTGAGAGCTCATTCCTACATCAAAAATAAGAGGTGGAGATTTTGGTACCTATAATTTCTTTTTAGGTCCATGAGTGTTAGTTGCAATACGAACCTAAATATTTTTATTTACAAAATTTGAAGAATATAATCTATCAAAGTAAAATTTTGCAAGATGGCCTTTGCGGCCACAATGTGTACATGTGTACACTCTAGCATACATGTGAGTGGTATGAGAATGATCATGGTGTGCATGTCATGTATGTCATGGAGGGTGTGCATGAATATGTAGAGCATGCTTCTTGCGAAACATAGATTTCAATCTAGAGTGATTAAATGCACATTGGCTCAAAATAGAGCTCAAACAATCAATTCTATTTTCCAAACCATGAAACTCATTTTTATCAAAAGAAGATGCAACATTATTAGCATGAGAAACATGGCAAGAATGAGAATCAAAATTATTTTTCTTTTGAAGATAAAAGTCTTTTCTTTTTCCTTTAAAACAATTTTCTTTTTCAAAAACTCATTTTCATTCAAAACAATTTGCTTTTCTTGAGAAATTAAATCAATTTGATTTTTCAATGAATTGTTTCCTTAAAAAATAACATCCAATTTTGAAAATAAGAAAACATTCTCTATTTTCAAAAATTCATTTTCATTTACTAAAGAAGCATTTTTTCTTCAACTTGTTTTTCTCCATATTTAACAAATCATTTTTTTTAAGAAGCTTTTTTGCAAAACAATGCAAGCTCATCATATGGAATGTTAAGATCTTCATCAAGCTCGAAATCGGATTTTACCTCAATGGGGTCATCTCCTTGTATCATTGGCACATGTTGGAAGCATCACTTTCTTCATTAGAGTCATTCTCCTTATCAATTTGTATTTGTTCCCCGAGAGTGATAAGAGTGTTTCATACTACAAAAGTCAAATCAAAATTAGCAACCCTAAATAAATAATTATCATTTAGGGTAGACTTCAAAACATGGATGGCTTTTATATTAGCCTCAAGATACTTGCCATTTACAAAGTAAGCATTCTTAATAGTGGCAAGATAAACATGAATATCTAGGGCCTTGAGATACATAGATATCTTAACTTTTTAAGTTTGAAAGTTAAGAATATCAAACATAGGAGGTGCAATGAAATCCATGTGTGTGTATGTAAATATTATGAGTAGCAAAATTAGGATCTCTAACTCAAGGTTGTTAAACCTAAATCAAGAGCACCAAGCTCTGACACCAATTGTAGGTCATCTAGAGGGGAATGAATAGGTGACGCGCAAATCAAATGACAAACAAATGCAGAATTAAAACTATTATGCAAACTAAAACTACGCACCACGTATAACAAAGAGTGAAGCTGAAATCCGGTGAAGGGCTCTGGATTTTCTCTTCAAGATTCCTCTAGATTAAGAGTTGAGATGATACTTTAGCTCCCTTGATTAAATACAAGTGTGAACACAAATATAATATCACGCATATAAAAAATAAACAATTATAACAATGCAAGATACTAAACAACTCGAGCAAGTATGACAATTAAGCACAAGTTATATCAAGCATATAGAGATATGGACAATTAAGGGTATGCAAGATATAAAACACAAGTGAGAGGGAGAAAGATAAGCAATCGCAAACATGAGAGATTTGTTTCGAGGTTCGAGCCACTTGCTCTACATCCCTACCTTCACCACTATGAAGGATTTTTACTGTAACAATCCCGCAAGATCACTCGGTGTCGCAACACCTATAATGATCTCCCTCAAGAACTCTTAAACCCGCAAGTCCCTCACTTGTTCTCACAAGAACAACACACGCAAGCTCACTAGCTTGCCGAGATCGCACCTCTACAATGAGCTCTCTCAAGAGCTCTTCACAACACGAACCCATAAGTTCACTGAGGCCCCAACCTCTACAACTCCTCTAAATACAAATTGGAACACTTGGTGATCTCTTTTCTTGATCACCAGCAACACTCTCAGAAACAAAGCTCAAGATAGATAAAACTATGAAAAAGCTAAAGCTTATGTGAGAAAAACTAGATATATTGCGATGGAAAACTCAAGAAATCTCTTTTGAAAACTCAAGATAAACACTCTTGAAAAACTCTTCTTTTGATATAGAAGTTAAACCCAAAAACTTAGTGGAAAACCACTTAGAAAGATAGGAAAACTGGCTTTAAAACTTTTCCAAAATCTTATCTAAAACTAGCCAAAAGACCCTATTTATAAGGGTTTAGAAACTAGCCGTTGGGCTCAAATTTCTTGGCCAGATGACCTGTCGGTCGACTGGCCCGTTGACCGGCCAACGGTCTTATTTCAGATTGTTGGGGTTGTCGGTCGACCGCACCTAAGCCAATGTCTTGTCGGTCGACCGGTCCTAAAGGCAAGGATTTGTGAACGTTCTATGTACGTCGGTCGACCGAGTCCTGGTTCGGTCGATCAGTCGGTTGACTGCCAGAAGCCCAAAATTAGGTTTTAGGAGATTAAAACTAGGACTTGTAAAACCCTAAAATTTTTAATAAAATTTCATAAAATTCAAAAAATAAAGTGCATGTAAATACTTTGAAATACAAATATGTGTGATAAAAAATTAACACATATTACAAACATGTGAACTATTTTTGCGATATATAAATTTAAGCTTAAACTGAAAACCATATTTTTCAAAACTAAACTCTAAATGGAAATCTGATTTTTCAAACTTGTATAAATAAAAAATAAGATATTTAAACACTTTTGAAGTTTAGTGTGTATGGATATATACGTAGAGAATGAAATATACTTGCTTTTGACAATAAGCTCAAAATAAGTTTTGATAAATATAAAACTTAAATCATGAACTCGAAACATCAAAATAAGTTTTTCTAAACATTTGAATTATCAATGTATATGGAAGAGATTTAATACACATGTAAATCATGTAAACTTGTTTTGATGAACTCTATTCATGAAACTCAAAAGATGTATGCTTGAAGCTTAAAACCAAAATTGAAACTAAAACTATTTCTTATGAAAACGATATAAATTTTGTATGTGTGTGTATGGGCTTGAGCAATCAACAACTAATCTATCATTTATATTTTATCTAAAACATAAAATTTTAAAACTTACAAACATGGACACAAGTCTTAAAAATTTTCTCTTGAAAATCTTCTCTTCATCTTGACTTGATCCAAAATATAATCCATGAGCATGACTCCTCTTTGAGTACTTGATGCGATCTTAAAGCGCAAGCTCTTGAATCAACCCGTGCTAGTTTCAAACTTGATGTCGAATCTTTTGTTGAAACTAAACACTGACTAAGATCTTAATAAATATCTAAAACTTATTAAATACAAGATCATTAGTACTATAATTATATGAGTTAATCATCATCAAAACTAAAGTAATGGGCCTTAGGCCAATATGAAGATCCCTATTTTTTTGTAAATACGCACTTACAACCAATCACATTTTTTCCCTTGGGCAACTATGACAGTTTTCAGGCGTTGTTTTGTGTAGAGAACTCATCTCTTTCATAATGGTATCCTTCTACATTTTGAACTCTGAACTGATTTAAGCTTTCCTGTAAGTAGACGGGATTACCCCCTCAACGACTCAAAGAGCATAGGCCACGATCATATCAGTAGTGAGCTAACTAGGCTTACGTGAATTTCTCCAGTTCTTCCAGCTGCAATAGATTCTTAGACATTACATAAATCATGTCCTTGATCCTCATCATTATCAGCATCCTATTCGGCTACCTAATCATCTCCTTGTGTCACCGAGATTATGACCTGAAATGATGATCTTTCTAGAGACGGTGAAGTAGCATCATTCTCCACCTGCTGCAATATCCTGTTGGCCGTCTGACTCTCCATCTGTTGAGAGTTTTGTAGGCTTCAGTATTGAAGGCTCATCAAATATGACGTCTCTGCTCAAGATAAATTCTTGTCCTTTGGATTCCAAATTTTGTAGCTTTTTACTCCTTTATTGAATTCTACGAACACACCTTTCTCGCTCTTGGGTCCAACTTGACTTTCTTGATATGATAGTAAGCCGGACGCCCAAATATTCGTAGCGAATCATAATTCTGAGTAACTTTTCTTGACCAAATCTCTAGAGGAGTTTTACCTCCTATTGGAGATGAAGACAACATGTTAATGAGATGGCAATTATACGTCAATGCCTCATCCCAAAAATATTTCGATATGCTGGCATTGGATAACATGCAACAAGCCTTCTCTAGAAAGGTCCAGTTCATCCTTTCAGCCACCCTATTTTATTGTGTTATTTCTATTACTATGAAGTGTCTTTCTATGCCTTCCTCGCGACATAATTATAGGAAAGAATCACTTGTATACTCTCCCCATTGTCTAAAAGGAGTATCTTAATCTTCCTTCCCGTATTTTTCTCCATGTTCTCCTTTCACTCCACAAACAACTCTAGGACTTCTCCTTTGTGCTTCATGGTATATACCAACATCGCTTAGAGTAATTATCTATAAAAAATATAAAGTAATGGTTACCTCTAATAGATGCCATCTTGGTTGGTTCTCAGATATCTTTGTAAACATAATCCAGAATCTCTTCGGTGTAATGAGTTGCGGTGCTAAATCTCACCTTGGTCTTTTTCTGATGATGTAATGTTCATAAAATTCTAATTTGCAAGTACTGAAACCTTTTAATAAATCTTACTTTGTAAGAGCTTATAAAGATTTTTTTCCTGTAGTCTCATATGCCATAATTCGCTGCAATTATTATATGAATTGTAGAAGTTTTCACTTGCCCTGTAACCGTACTATCTTTCAAATAGTAAAGGTTATTGCGTCAGATGTCCTTCAAAATAACCATAGAGCTTTTAACCATCTTGAGAACTCTATCTCTAATAGATAAGTCAAGACCCAATGCTTCCAAGCATCAACCGAGATAAAATTCCTTTTTAGTTGAGGTACATAACTCACATCCTTCAATTCTCGCACCATCCCATCAAACATTTTGACCAAAATAGTACCTATCTCTTCCATATGATATGGACGATCATCACCCATGACAACGGAACATCCATCTAATTTCTCAAAACTAGAAAACCAATCCTTATTTGGACACACATGATAGATAGCTCCTGTATCAATCATCCACTCAGAAACACCTGAGTAAGCTATAATAGTAGTTTTTGAGAATGAAAATACAGATGAGTCTGAGTCCGATCCATCTACCTGTGAAATATAACCCGACTGGGTATTAATCAGCTGTGTAAGATTTGCTTTGATTTTTGACTCCTTTCTCTTATTCTTATCCTTGATCCTTAGATAATCAACCTTTCAGTGCCCTAACTCTTTGCAGAAGTCACATTAGTTTTTTTTAGATCTCTGAACCCTGGTCTGAACTTTGATCTCTCACGAACGCCTTTGTCCTTCTGATTGGAACCCCTACCTCTTACCACTAATGCCTCTGCTGATGTACTACTAGAAGAAGATTGCTTATCCTTTCTCCTCACTTCATAATTTACAAGAGCAGCCGATATATCATTATAGTTAAGTGATTATTTCTCATTAATCAAGGTGAAGACGAAGATCTTATACTCTTCGTTAGGAAGAGAATTCAAAAGAATTAACGCCTTATCTTCTTTTTCAATGTCCACATCCACGTTAACTAAATCTGTAAGAAGTTTTGTGTAGTTGCATGTGCTCAGTAATAAAAAGTCTCTTCTTCAACTGAAAGCGATAAAACCTCCTCTTTAGATGTAGTCGAGACTCATACTCTTCATCAGATATTTCTTCTTGAGAATCGCCCATATCTTCATTACAGACATCTCATATAGCACATGATACTTGATGTTTTGTGTCAAACAAGATCTTATAAGACCACACGTCATCCTATTCATCTTGTCCTAATCCTTTCAGAAGTCTCCTTCGGCTTTTCTTTCAATCGTAGAGTATCTTTAAGGTTTGATGTTGTCAATGCATCCACACCTCACACTTTCACATCCCAAAATTATTTGTGCCATCAAACTTAACCACATCGATCTTCATTAGATGTGGATTCACGGATTTCATCGTGGACTAACTTTCTCTGACCATCTTCTCAATAGATTCCTCAACACAATACGAAAAATGATTAGTAAAAACAAATTCAAATATGAACGAACAGATCTTTACCTCCCAAACGAAACTATAGATAGTCTCTAAGTCAATTTGCTCCACCTGAAAGAAAAACTCCCCGTTGAACCCGCAAAGCTCTGAATATCCCTGTTGGGAATTCAAGCAACAGAGAAGAGGGACACTAAAGAATAGTCACCAATCATATGAACAAGTAAATAAAGAAAAGAAAGAGAGAATACAATATTTAATGAGGTTCGACAATTTACCTACGTTCTCTTGGGACAAGGGGAGAATATTTTATTGAATCAATCAATTACATATTACAAATATTGGAGACAATATTCCTCTTTAGCCAAAGAAGCCATGAAGAAAAGGACACCAAAAATACCTAATTCGGATCAGAAACGAATTCTGAATCAGATTTGGAAACAGGTCGTTGCGACCGCATTAGTCGACTAGGAAATATCCTAGTTGACTAATTGTTCATATTAGTGGATTAGGTATTTAGTCTAGTCGACTAGTATGTAGTGAAACAGATTTGTCAACTCTCTGTTTGTATTAATAGTTGACTAGGTCAAATGCCTAGTCGACTAAGTTGGGTTCCTCCTATGCAATCCACCATTGATACGACTGATACGCTGTCGTATTTGATACCATTGATTGCATCGATCTTTGGCTAACCTTCAACAGAGTTTAAAAAACTCTATCAACAAGATTTTACCCTCCCCCACAGTTACATACTTGATTTTTTATGTTTTTATAAGTATATGAAATGTCCATCTCACATTGTGGTCTTTTTAAACAAGTCTTCATATTTTGTGAAATTTAAGAAAGAACTACTTATTTAGGAGTATTTGTAAAAAATGAAATAATTTTCTCAGTAATACAACCTAAAAAGTATGATTATGAATGTATGTACATGCGGCAATATACATGCATGTGCAATGTGATTTATGAAATACATGCAAACCTTAATACGGGCTTTCTTATGCTAAGCTGTTTGTAAAAATTTTCAAATGACGAATTTAATGGCAAATGAGCTAGAAATGATTCAGAACTTTCTAGTAACTTTTGAATCTTAGATCATAGCTAAAAGGGATGATATATTATCACTTTTCAACACTTAACAAGCTTTGTTTTTAGGCATCACATCATAAATGCTCTTTCCCAATTATGCACAACATAACTTTCACAAGCCCTATAAACATCCATATTTAGTACAATTCTCTGTTCTGCTAATTCAAGTGAAGCCTTTCCACTCCCATGTTCCACTAACTCAAGTGAAGCCTTTTGACACCAATGTGATGATGCTCTATTGTTGGCAAAGTCTAAAGGCAAGAGGAATAACTTTTGCAGTGCACTCAAAAACTTTTGCAAAGCCAAGTTCCTCACTAAAATTAGTTTCTTTTTTTTAACCACTTGAAAAGGTGAGGTTGGTTTCTCTTTGCTTGATTGGTGCTTCCTGAAGCAAAGTGTGGTTTTTCTCTTTTTGTAACACACACAATGTTTGCAAGAGGATATCAAAGTTTACTCAAGCTCCTCCCCTTTTCACCTCTTCACAATTAGGTAGTGGATGTTGCTTAAAAGTTTGGCCTAGTGCTCTCTCCTGTCTCATGATTTCAATCTGTTTGCCACTGGCTAAAGGCTTCTCTCAAGCTCATGCACATGCTACTCAATGGTTTTCACGATCTCTTAGCTACCTTCTGACGCTTGAATGAAAACTTGTGTTATCATGGCCATATAGATCCACCGGATGATGCTTTTGAAGGCACACTAGATGTTAGACATATGACCGAGATCGACTGTTTACTTTGCATATTCTTTTCCCCTTCACACACACATTTCAATCAGCTACTCGCAATCTTGAATAAGGTAGAGAACTCTTCTAATGTGTCAGTAGTGTTGAACTTGTTGATCTTTACGTAGAAACGGATCCTCTCCAAACATGCATCCCAACATACTATATAGTATGTTATTGCAATGTTTAATACTGTTTGAGTGATAGTTTAAAGAAAATAATTACTAGATAATAGATAACCTTGCATCTCTTATGGTGATTTTATAAAGTAATTGGGACCAAAAAACTACCTGAGTATGTGCAATGATGCAACTCATCATGATGCCAATTCTCCTATAAAGGGTCTTGGTTTCTTGACAAATTATTCAAGAAGTTTGAGGGGGAGAATGATGGTAACAAGAGGGTGGCCCTCAAAAGATGATGGTAGTGGGAGTTGGAGTTGTTCTATGAGGTCAGTCATGGCTTTTAGGAGGGGCAAAGGATTTCAAAACAAATATTAGACTAATCTACTGTTTTTAGATATAATTTGGTAGTGATAAGGACAAAGGGGGAGAGTTATCAAGTTGGAGACTTTTTCATAATTTTAAAGAGGGGTGGGGGGGGGGGGGGGGGGGGGGGGTTGGGGGTGGGGGGTCAACAACAATTACTGGTAGGTTTCTAAAAGTTATGACAATATTAACACAAGATATGTATACTTCCTATCTTGTGAATTAAGAGAATTTGGGTGGTGCAGTACACCTCATAACTCATGTCCCTGTGGCTCACATGTTCCTTTCATTGCATCCTTTTTGAATGCTCCGTGTTATTTATTTGTTTCTCTGTGTCCACGGACTTTTGGGATCTATAGACACACAGTATTCTCTTTTACTTTCTATTATGATAATATCTTTGTGTCTTTTCTTGTATAGTTCTTATCCTCATGTCATGGCATTGTTCATGCTAATTGTTGTTTGTTATGATTCTATTTTTCTGAGCAAAAGGGCAAGAGACCTAACTCAAATATATTAAATAGAATGTACCTATATAATCACATGAGAGTAAGCATGAGAAAGAAGATTTACAGGAAGAAGCTCACAGAAGGCTACAAAAATAATACCTACTCAAGATGCTTCCTCCATCTACGCCACGGGATGTTCCCTCATGTGGCCTATTGGCACCTCTGGGTTCGTTAATAGCTTCGCTCGCCCACGAGGTTCACGGTTTGAATCTCATACCGCGCGGACATCGGGTCGTCTTATGTGACCCCCCTCCCTTAATTAGCGGAAAAAATCTATGCCACGGGATATTGTTAAGTATTATGAATCTTATGGTTAGAGCTCAACAATGTTGAAGATAACGAATTTTTATATTATGGTCAAATATTGGAAATTATATGACAAAAGAAATCTAAGAAAGTAGATGAAAAGCACATAAAAAATTTTAAAGAGACATATATATTATTTTGAATGATAATAGAATTTACATTTTTGAGTCTTACAGGAGTGGATTTCAGTACTTTATCCCCATTTGTGTTGTTTGCAATACAAGGGTGTAGATTCCAGAATGTTGAAATGCCAACAAACATTAGTAAAATCTGTACTCTAAAATTTGACTTCGGAGGTGTGAAATTAAAAGATAACAATTTGGCAAATCAAGTTTGGATTTCTACAACACACAGACCTTTCGTGAATTTGAAGTAACTTCAGTCCTTTTATGTTAGTAACAGATGGAAGTAAACTTCAGTTTCACGTTTCTTGTGTGAACTTTACACTTTGCCGGTCTCAGATTCACACATTAGGCCCCCGTGATCTGAAATAACTTGGTGGTAGGAGATGAAAGCTCAGTACTAGTGTCTACATGATCATCTTTAGCTCGATTTTATTGTTAAAACGAGCATTTGTCAAACTACAACTGTGAAAGAAGAAAGGTGAGTTTGATGAGTTCCCTATTAAGAAGCTCAACTTGTTGGTGTCCACCTTTCCATGTCTATTGCTCTCAAGGAGTACTTGTCAACCAGCTGCAGCAAGAAGGGCATGAAACTAGCTGGCGATTAATGGTGGAATCAGTGCAGAGTAATGTCGACCCTGCTATTATTTTTTCTTGTCTTTTTTGAAAAAAATATATATATTGCATGTGATAGCAATAAGATATCTAAAGATAAGATTATCTAACAGTACGTCCAGTTATTTGAGAAGATAATGAAACATATCAATACAAGGTGGGGGACATCCTTTCACCACACAACCCATCAAAATATTCAAAAGAAAAGATCAGGGAGCCCTCCGTCTCTTTTTGATGGTTTTATATGTAGACTTCTTGTTATGCAACTGTTGCACCGGTAGAGTAGTCACGATCTTATACATGATTATTTTAGTCGATGGTCACTGACGGTGATAGCAGAATTCACCTATAGCGTATGTGATTTTGATTGGGAAGGCATGCGACAAGTAAGAAAATCAAATACAAAACACATCCAAATCAATGCATGCAACCATAAAGAGTTTACAAGGTGAGCAGTTCGCCTACATCCTCAAGGAGAGGGGAGTAATGTTATGATGAGAGGATGTTGACGATGACTCGCGGAGTACAATAATGTTGGTGACACTGTAAACTAACCAATATAACGTACCTCTCACGATTGGATTATATTCTCACAGAAAAGAAAAAGAATGTATATTGATTGGATACCAATATTTTGAAAATGTTGAATCGAGTTTAATGTTGAATCGAGTTTATCTTAAACACAGTAATCTACATTAAAATTTTAAAATTGCTGCATACCAAATGCGACCTAAACGATCTCCTTAAATTCCTAACCTTTTTAGATATCTCCTTGTGTGTTTTTTTTTTTCCCCTTTGAGTAGACAGGTTCTTGTATCTTGATCTTAAAATCCACAATAGTAGATTCACCATCTTAGGTTAGGTTCGCTATCCATGTGATCTAATCTAAACTACATTGTAGAATGCCTAAAATATGCCCCCATTTAACAAACGAACTAACCATGTAACATGCAATAACTTATAATAATTACTCACAGGACCATTTTAGGTCAATGGACAAATTTGCAATGTGTTTCCACCTGCCTCAGCCCAAATTGGGCCCAACAACCGCCTACTAATTTCGGGCCGAATACAACCCACCAACAGCTCGAGTGGGTTGCGGGTCAGATATTGGCGCAGAGAAAGCAATAGTAATCCTTGACTCAGCAATCTACGGAAAACTCTAGCATGCAAGTGTTACTGAAGTATAGTGGTAACATCTCAGTTGTAAGAGATCTAAGTTCAAATCTCTCTTGTATCAGATTACAATCTATATTTTAATTAAAAAAAACACTGAAACTATTTCCTTTATGCTTTAATGCCAAAAGGTGAACGCGTGCTAACGAACCAAAAGCAGAGAAAAACCGAAAGAAATTTTTTTTTTATAGAAGAAAGGACATCATTCGGTAAGAAAATCAGCAGCAGATCAGATCAAAAGCTGTGCTACACTTTCCAAGCCCAAGCAGTCTCCTTTGTACTCTTCTTTTCTCTCTCATATTCATTTTGACAGTGGATTTGGTGCGGAGATCCACGGTTGCGACTTTTTGCAAAGACCAAGTGGGGAAAAAGGCTGGGGAATCAACTGACTTTGTTCTCTTTCCCTCTCTTTGTATCTTTTTTGCTTTGCTTTCTAGAGTTCGGCCAAAAGCTACTTTCTTCCCCTTTACCTCTTCTTTTCGCAGGTCACCTTCATTTGGTAGTACGATTTCCATGGACTTTGTCTTTGTCGAGGAACGAAAATCTTCACGCTCTTGTTTCTTTGCTTTGAGAGGGGAAAAGTTGAGAGAGAGAGCGAGAGAGTATGCGTCAAGATTAGGTTGGGTGGAATCAGTCGGTGTGAATTTGTTACGAGGATGGATACATTTGACGAGCTCAAGAAAGGTGTGCGCGTGTCCATTGTTGCTCAAATGAATCCATGCTAACAACGTTTGAGTGGAAATCAGCCGGTGGCACTTTATTCAGTTGTCAAGTCAGTGAGCAAAAGTGATTTCACCGTCGACTTTAGGGCCCGTTTGTTTCTGCTAAAAAGATGTATCTCTGATTGGGGGTTAAATAAAAAAAATATTCGGAGAAAGTCACTGACACGCTACAGTGCAGCGTGACGCAAATTCGAGGTGTTTGATTTGTTGAGATAGAAATGTAATGTTTTATTATCAAGAATTAACCTATTAAATTTTATAGTAATATAGAAGTATTTTCAAGTGAATTCAAAAACAGGAGGAGGGTTTTCTATTTGATTCAAAAAACCGAGAGGTCCTCTCCTTTCTTCCTGAGCATCATGGAAATCAAAATCTGGAAGAATCATTGTGAAAACATGATATCCAAGAAAATATATGCCAAACAAACTTATAAATTATGAGGGAAAAAAAAACACTCTTTACTCAAAAAACTTTAGATCGTAAGCCTGTCTAAATCAATGTGTCAACTCATACATCCAGAGCTCACATTGTAGCATGCAGCAAAATAAAAAGCTAAAAGATGCAGAAAAATAGAAAAAATAATATATCACAGATCTAGCCACTGCAGTTTTAATTGTCCATCACCAGTTTGAAATTGTTGGGATGTTCCCTTGCAGTGGTACGGTAAACATTGTTGGTGCTTCAGAGAAGCGAGGAGACATGACCCCTGTGCTGCTCTAGATTGTGTCTGCATAGACAGCTCGAACAACAAAAGCACACGCAGGAAGAAAGCCTCCAAGGTGAGTCAACAATGGATTGCACTTCTGCAAAACGCATTGCGGGGTCAGATTCAAAATTGAAGATCGTGAGAGTGTAACTTCTTCTTTCACAGGGGGGGCAGGTTCAAAATACATCTTTTGGCTAATCTCGTATTGACACGTGAATTGAATCTCACACACATAACATATTATAAAAGATTCAATGTGTCAATGCTCGATTGACCCTATTATTTTGTGTGCGTGCGGCTCACATGCACGAACGAACTGACAAACAAACGTTCTTTGCTGATGTGGCCCCTTACAGCCCCTTCCTCCCCGGACTGTGATTCGTATGGTCCACAGAATCCAAACCCTGGTAACCCTTACAAATAAGTTTGAAATCCATCAAGTGGGCCCTAAACAACTGCCCCCCTAGTGTTTGTCAAATGGTTTTGTTCACACTGTGTCTCAATGCACAGACTCTTAGCTTCCCCAACGTGGTCCTCCTCATCCACACTAGACCCCTCCCTCATCCAATGAACCCCTCCATCCCACCACAAGAAACATGTTCCCCAAGCAGAAGATGATGACAACATTAATTTAAAGAGTTGGAAACAAAGAAAGGGTTGAAAATGAGGAAGGAGAGAACCAGGGGAGAAAAGGCAGTAAATGGAAGCACATGGAAGGTAGGTGAGGGTGTTGGTGGGGCCCTTGGCTTGAACCCTGAGGAGGCTGACACTGAGACCCTGGCCTTTTGGTTTGATAGAAAGGCATTGGAGTGAGTGGTTGCTTGTCTTGTTCTCTGGTGGTCTCATCTAATGGGGGGCCCTTTCCTTCGTCCTCCAACCTTTTAAGACCCGACCCTCTGTTTGTATGTGCTGTGCTGAATGCTGCCTTTTTAACTGCACCCTGATGCATTTAATGTGTGGTCACGGTCTTTCTTTTAGCGAGAGCTTGGCCCAGCCATCACGGCACTTCAAGTCTTCAACCATCCAGAGGAAAAAAATAAATAAAAAATTAAAGAAAATTGAAGGAGACAAATGGTGTATTTACAAAGATGACGACAGAAAGAGAGTGTCTGTATCGTGAGAAGTTTTAGGTTCTAACTCCTGTCCATATTTCAAACAGACATTCACGTTTTGCATTTAAATAGTTTGAAAAGGGTTTAAAGCTAGTTTTAAGCAGGGATAGAGCTAGACGTGAACTTGCGTCAGAGACAAGTGCGAAGACCAAAATTTCAGAAAACCATTTTTAGTTTTAAAATTTTTTTGTCAAAGTATTACTGAATTACTTATACGTGTCTTATATACCTCTTAATAATCATGCTAGCTCTGTCTCGTCTCAAGCTGAGCATCCCAAAGAAAAGAGCACACATCAGTGATCGATCAAGAAAAATTACAGAGGTCATACGATTAAGATTAATGAGAGAGCACATTGAGGATGTTCAAAGAGTTTACGAGACAACTTCCTAGACAAAAGGAAGGTAGCTCTAGCATATTTCAATCGGAATGCTTGCTTTAAACATAATGGATGGTGATTATTGATGATTTCAATCATTTATTGTTGAAGTGGAGGAGTAGTAGTTTAGGGATTTCTTGTGAATGCTTAAGTTACGAAGGTTTCCTAAGCCATTCTTACTTTGAGAATAATATTAGATTTAGATTTAGAATACTATTATGTAACTATGTGTCTATATATTCCAGAGCATTACCCTTATCACTTATGATAGAATTCAATTCTTCAGTTGAGTTAACAAAAATCTCGAGCTCCTAATGTGTGTGCGCGCGCGCGCAAGTGTTAGATGCTCTTATCTTACTACTTTCTTATCTTACTACTCGTTTCTTTGTCTAACCCCCCCCCCCCCCCCCCCCCCCCCCCCCAAAATATCTATATATTAATGTAATTACTTTATGAATATACACCTAGAGGGGGGGTGAATAGGTGTACTAACTAATCTAATGGTAATGATATAGAATTTAAAACTATTTAAGCAAACTAAAGTTATTAAGCCAACACACAAGGTATAACCAAGAGTGTAGCCGAATTCCCGGTGAAGGGCTCTGAACTATCTCCTCAAGATTCCTCTAAATTAAGAGTTGAAGTGTCACTATGACTCTCTTGGTTGAATACAAGTGTGAGCAAACAATCCCAAGCATATATTAATAAAGCAAAAGATATATCAAGCGTATAAAGAGATAAACAATATAAGCATGTAAGAAATATAAACACAATGAGTGAGAGAGAGAGCAATCGCAAACATGGAAGAATTGTTTCGAGGTTGAGCACTCTTACTCTATGTCCCCGCCTTCAACACTATGAAGGATTTCCGCTAAAATCGATCTCACTGGATCACTCGATGCCGCAACACCTACAACGAGTTCACACTAGAACTCCGGACCCACAAGTCCCTCACTTGTTTCCGCAAGAATAAACACACGCAAGCACACTAGCTTACCGAGACCGCACCTCTTACAACTCCTCCAACTACACGTCGGAATACTTGGTGATCACTTCACTTGATCACCACAAAATACTTCTTCACCGAGGTCACAACCTCTACAACTCCTCACAATACAAGGATGTAAACTTGTGATCACTTCTCTCGATCACAAAAATAACTCTCACAACAAAGATCCCTAGAGGATTGATATAGCAATGAAAAACTCAAATTGGTGTGAGAAAAATAAGATAGAATTGTGGTGAAAAGCTCAAGAAAACTCTTTTGAAAAACACTCTTTAAAACTCTCCTTTTGATATGGAAGTATTAACCCTAAAATAAGTAGAGAAAACCTCTACAAGAGATGAGAAAATTGACTTTGAAACCCTCTCAAAATCTTGTGTAATACAGGCCAAGAGAACCCCATTTTATAGGGAATAAAAAAAACTAGCTGTTGGAAGCCAACTCAGTAGAAAACTCTGTTGTCGGTTGACTGGCTGGTCAACCAGCCAACGGTCATATTTTTGACCGTTGCAGCCTGCCGGTCGACCATGCCTGGACTTTGACCTACCGATTGACCGCTTGGTCGACCAGTAGGCCAGATCTAGAGAGCACAGCTTTTTGGACGGTCGACCGCCCGGTCAACCGGGGCCAGATCCAGAGAGCAAAGTACTCTGGACGGTCGACGGCACAATCGACCAGCCCTCAAGCCAAAATGGTTGTGCACGTTTGTACACATCGGTCAACTGCCCGGTCGACTGACTTCTGCCACGGTCGACCGTCCGAGTGCCAGGTCTGAAAATTTTAGGATTAAAATCTTGGTCTTCTTAATTTAAAATAAATCACATAAATTCTACAAAAATAAGTTCATTAACATACTTTGAAGTACAAATATGTGTGATCAAAAATCAACACATATTACAAACATTTTAAACTATTTTTGTAATATAGAAATTTTGTCTTAAACAAAATTCGTATTTTTCAAAATCAATCTTCAATTTGAAAAATCATTTTTTTCAAAACTTCTCCAAATACAAAAACAAGATATTTTAAATACTTTTGAAGCTTAGTGTGTATGGATATGATCCGATACACATATAATATATATATCTATGTTTTTGACAATAAGCTCTAAAATAGGTTTTGATAAGTTTAAAACTCAAACACATGATATAGAAAACATCAAATAAGTTTTTCTAAACATTTGAACCAACAATGCGTATGGATGAAATCTAAAACACGTATAAACCATATAAACTTATTTTGATGAACTCTAATCATGAAACACAAGGATGTATACTTTAAAGCTCAAAATAAAAAAAAACGTATTTTCTAAAATCAAAACTATCGTATAAAAATATATATAAATTTTGTGTGTGTATGAACTTGAGCAATTCACAACTAATCTATCATTTACATCTTGTCTAAAAAAAATATTAAGACTTACAAATATGACACAAGTCTTGAAAACCTTCTCTTGAAAATCTTCTTCTCCGTCTTGACTTGGTCCAAACTTTGATTCATGAGCTAGACTCCTCTTGAGTACTTAATGCGATCTTTAAAGCGCGAGCTCTTGAATCAACACGTGTTAGCTTCAAAACTTGACTTCAAATCTTTTGTTGAAGCTAAACAACCTACTAAGATCTTGATCAAATATCTGAGACTAAATAAACACAAGATCATTAGTACTATAACTACATGAGTTAATCATCATCAAAACTAGAGTGATGGGCCTTTGGGCCAACAATCTCTCCTTTTTTGATGATGACAAAACTTATGGAGTTATATCTGCATGGATTAAAGTTAAGCTTCATAGAAGCTCCCCCTTAAGTCATGCATAACAATAAACAATAAAGATATTCAATAAAGGCTTATAAACTAAACAAAATATATATGCATAAATAGAGATATAAACATGTACATACAAACTCTCAAAATTCTTCTCCCCCTTTTTGTCAATTCATCAACAAAGGGGTGAGGACAATCAAACAATAAATATGTATATGCGATATACATTCATAAAGAGGAGAGACGTAAAGTTAGATACATACATAACATGAAGAAGAGATGACTAGACCCTAACCCACATAAAGCATAATATGTAATGTATAAACGGAGATGTTAAGCTCTACTTACACACGTGTATCACGTAAAGAAAAGAGGTCAAGCTCCTCAATATGAGATACACTCAACATGAATCTATATTTAGAAGAGATGTTAAGCTCCCTTTGCATATAGACAATATATATCAACAAATTTTGAAGCCACTTTTAAAACAAAATTTTTGATAATACTTCAAATAAAATCTTGAAATTTCTCAAGTCAACAAACAAATTTTTAATATCAATGAAATCAAAGAGTAGTTGATAAAAATAAAAGTTGGCACTACTTGAAAAAAATTTAAGATACCAATAGTAGATTTTTGATACCAATAGAAGGTGAAACATGAAGTTATTTTGATATCAAATAAATACCAATTGAAATCAATGTATAAGCTTGTAAAGATATTAATTTATATTTGGAATAAAATCAAGCTTAATATAAACATAATTTGTGCTTTAAGAATGTAAATATATTGTAAAACAAGTACAATTAAATCATATATGTATGATGAAAATAGAAATCCAATTGAAATTGACATTAATTGAAATTTAAAGGATACATATATAAGAAACAAATATGAGTATACAAACATAAAATTTCTTGAAGATCAAGTATATAACTCATGTCTACCATCCTATTCATGCATATATTTAAAAGATATTCAATAAGGATATATAAGGCATGGTCGCCCATCCAACCGCCCTCAGGTTGTTAGGAGTTTTAAAAATAAGAGTTTGAAAATAATTATGAATTGAAAATACTACTAATTGAAGAATAAATAACAAGTATTTTTGAAAAACTAGTTAAAGATCCTTTAAAAATGAAACCAAATCATATATATATCATGAAACATTGCTAAGTACACAAAAATTGTCACTCAAGATCTATAAGGCTCATATAAAATTCATGAAAATAAAGTCATGAGTAAATAAAAATAATGTGAGTGTCCAAGAATCATGTGAATAGCATATTCATGAAATAAGCAATAAAGTTCAAAATAAACATGAAATTCTTTTATCAAAAACATGAAAATCATAAAAATTATTTTTCATTAAAATTAAACAAACTTCAAGGTATATGTATGTTCTATCAAAACTAAAAATATACATACATATCCCAAACACAAACGAGTTCATAATAGAATTTTACATGAAGGCAAGTTATTCAAGGGTATTCATGTATATTTATAAGTTCTAAATAAAAATAACATATGCATGAAGCAAAACATGCACAAAGATAGGGAAAACAAGTATGAATGAAAGAATTATCAAAATTAGGTTATACAAGTATATGTAATGAGTACAAATAAGCAATGAAATACAAACATATAATACCAAGTGTAACTCACTTCTTATACAAGTATAAACACAAGTTTTAACGAAAACTACATTTAAACAAGTATTCACCACATAAACTACAAAACATGATCATTTAACATAATAAACATTGAAACCAAAACATGCTAAAAACATTTATATGAAAGCACGTAAATAAAAATGGGAGTTAGAGATAGTTACCAAAACCAATGAACCATCTCTAGGTCTCCAAACTATAGTGGTCCTCCCACCAAATATCCTTGAAAGTGATGCATCAATTCGATATGTCCATCTAGTTCAAACGCATTCACCATCAAGGCACTATACCTCTCATGTCATGTGAGAGTCCACACCTACATCAAATACAAGAGGTAGAGATTTGGATACTCATTTTCTTTTGGGTCCACGGAGGTTAGTATCATAAGGAACCCAAACATTTTTATTTATAAAATTTATAGAATTTAGTCTATCAAAACAAAATCTTGCAAAATGGCCTTTGCTGTCGCAATGTGTACATTTGTACACTCTAGCATACATATGAATATGAGTGTGATCATGATGTGTATGAGGTGTATGCCGTGTAGGATGTGCATGCATATGTGAAATTTGTTTCTTGTGAAACATAGATTCCAATTTATTATGCTTAAATGCACATTAGCTCAAAGTGGAGCCCAAATAATTAATTTTATTTTTCAAAATATGAATCTCATTTTTATCAATAAGAGGTGATGAAATAGTAGCATGAGAAACATCATTCTTTTTCTTTTTAGAGATATTTTCCTTTTCTTTTAAAACAATTTTCCTTTTCAAAGAGTTATTTTTCTTTAAAGTAATCTCTTATTTTTCCAAATCAAAATAACTTGATTTTTCAAAACTTCATTTTCTCTTAAAATAATTTCAAATTTATTTTTAAATGAATCCTTTTCTTTTAACAAAATGGTGTTTTTCTTCTTCAATTTATCATTTTTAATCTTTAATAAATCATATTTTTCAAGAAGTTTTTGATAAAAAGATGCAAGCTCATCATAGGGCATGGCAATATCTTCTTCTAATTCGGATTCAAAATTTACCTCAAGGGGGTCATCCCATTGGACCATGTAGCATATGTTGGAAGTATCACTTCCATCATCCGAATCACTCCCCATGTAGTATTGTTTTTGTTCACCAAGAGAGATAAGTGTGTTACATATTACAAAAATCGAATCAAAGTTAGCAACCCTACATAAATAATCATCATTTAGGGTACTCTTTAAAGCATGAAGGGCTTTTGCTTTAGCCTCTAGATGTTTGCCATTTAAACAATATGAATCTTTAATAGTATCAAGATAAACATGAATTCCTAGGGTTTTGAGGTACATGGACATCTTAACTTTTCAAGTTTGAATGTTAAGAATGTCAAACATGGGAGGTATCATGAAATTCATATGTGTTTGTAAACAAATACTGTGATTAGCTAAAAGAGGATCTTTAACTCAAGCTTGTTATACCCAAATCAAGAGCACCAAGCTCTGATACCAATTGAAAATACACCTAGAGGGGGTGAATAGGTGTACTAGCTAATCTAATGCTAATGATGTGGAGTTAAAAACTATTTAAGCGAACTAAAGCTATTAAACAACACATAAGGTATAACACAAGAGTGTAGCCAAATTCCTAGTGAAGGGCTCTGGACTATCTCCTAAAGATTCCTTTAGATTAAGAGTTGAGGTGCCACTATGACTCTCTTGATTGAATATAAGTGTGAGCAAACAATCTCAGGCATATATTAATAGAGCACAAGATATATCAAGCATATAAAAAGATAAACAATATAAGCATGCAAGATATATAAGCACAAGTGAGTGAGAGAGAGCAATCGCAAACACGGGAGAATTGTTTCAAGGTTCGAGTACGCTTGCTCTACGTCCCAGCCTTCAACACTATGAAGGATTTTCACTAGAATCGATCCCACTAGATCACTCAGTGTCGTAACACTTACAACGAGTTCACACTAGAACTCCGGACCCACAAATCCCTCACTCGTTCCCGCAAGAACAAACACACGCAAGCACACTAGCTTGCCGAGATCGCACCTCTTACAACTCCTTCAACCACACGTCGGAACATTGGGTGACCATTTCACTTGATCACCACAAAACACTTCTTCACCGAGGTTACAATCTCTACAACTCCTCACAATATAAGGATGTAAACTTATAATCACTTCTCTTGATGACAAAAATAACTCTTACAATAAAAATCCCTAGAGGATTGATATAGCAATGGAAAGCTCAAGTTTGTGTGAGAAAAACAAGGTAGAGTTGTAGTGAAAAGCTCAAGAAAACTCTTTTGAAAAATACTCTTTAAAACTCTCATTTTGATATGGAAGTATTAGCCCAAAAACAAGTGGAGAAAACCTCTACTGTAACACCCTGATCCCCGGTGTACGTATCACCGTATCAGTACGCGATACGACGTACAAAATTGATTTGATCTCCGTGATAGTCCGATTGAGTTGCTTTCAGTTTCAAAAATTATTTTCTAATATTTTAGATTTTTCAGGATTTTCTAGAATTTTTCTGGATTATTTTGGAAAATCTCCGTTGTCGGTGTCGACCGATACCGATAACCGGCCTTCCGATTTTTATTTCACAAACGGAGTAAAATTTTGAGAATCGGCTTTCACCGTATGTCTTAGAATCGCATGAGCTACGTTTGGGTATTGGATCCAAACCCGACCCGTTATCTCACCAAACCCGCTCCGAAACCCAATAAAGGTACTTTTACATAAAACCCCCTGTTGTTATTTCTTATTTGCATTTTAATAATTTTATTACATATTTAACCCCATTTTATTCCTTTTCATATGCGGGCGATAACTGGAGCATCCGGACTCCGATTCGGGCGATTCTAGATCCGTTGCGATCGTGGGAACGAGAGCTACAGTCCTGTAGCCAGTTTGTGAGTGTTTTTATTTTATAATTTATCATGTTTAGTGATATTGATTGATATATCTGAATCCTGGATAAAAGACTGTAATAATTAATTATTAACTGGTACTTTTTGGACACCCATTGTAGTAGGTGATTCCTGTAAGATTGTTAGGTAATATAATATAGCGAAACAATTGTAGTAACAAGAAATTCTTATATAGACAACTCGGACACAGTCATCATATCGGCACGGCCACTGATACTCGGTCCATTATTTCACCATAGACTTGGACACTCTTATTTCATGTATTTTCTCACCGATAGATAACTAGCGTCACATGTATATTGATCTACAATATTCTATGACACTACACGGTCACTAGACATACATGCTAGACACCGTTTATGCTACACAACTATGTTCCACCAGTATACAGATAAGTACCGCATGTCGTCTTATTGCTATCAGGCATGAGACCAATACCATAGATCACTGTACATGATATGAGCCACTGACCATTGATATTATATATATAATTGGACCGATACTACGTCACACTCTTATTTCGTATTCATGTCTCACCGATATATACATGTACCACTCACGGATACTTGTTGCACCGACAGCACTGCTACATAGGCTCACCGCACAAGTGCACATGCATATGTTGTTTCTATCTTCTTGTCATATGGATCACAGTGCATCTTACATGTATTATTGTGCCATGTTACCGTATCATGTTATATGATTGTTTCCTGTTATTGATATGGATACTCCCGTTACTGGACATGAGAGCTGTTGATATGCGATATGTGGACTTCCACATCTATTGATCCCGTTATATTGTTCCCGTTATATTGTTCCCGATATATTGTTCCCGATTCCCGTTATATTGTTCTACGCTATCAACAGAGCTCTGGTCCAGTTATCATGTTACCCGTATCAGGTACTGTTATTTGTTCTTGTCACATTGTATACTTGACATATCAGATAATAATGATAACTTGGGTATGGGGGAGACTTGACGGTTGATTAGATCTTATCGGGTGATGTACTGGATCCATATTGTTAGTCCCACTGCAGGGGACGGTAGTGCTACCTACCAATAGCTCCATGAGCTCCCGTTACTTGATTCGTGCTCCCCTCTTAGCGGAGGGCCCTGGTCTTAGCAGCCAGGGGTCCGTTTAAGGCCGTGATCCCGGGTATGCACGGGATACACCTACCCGATAAGAACTCCTCGACTATGGGTTTCCAATTAACATAATAAAACAGTATACACAATAGTGACGTCGGGAACACTTGTTATTTGGTTACTCTCTTGTTTGGATAATGGTACCCGTAGGCCATGTCCGGATGGGTTCGACTGGAGTGCGGGCTCCAGTATGAACTGCCAGTGGTATGGGACACTGGAAGAGAGTGATTAAAATACCAGGTGGTACTGATTGTTCTTATTGTATAAATCACATGACATGCTCGACTCATGTATAGTATTGTTCGTAATTGTTACTATTGCTGATATGTTATTCACTATCATGTCACCTGGATATCATGTTACATTTTCTGATCTCATGTTATATTTTCTGCTATTCGTTACATTCCATATGGTAGCATGCGGTCCATGTACATGTATACCCTGCAGTGTAACTATGCTGCTTTATAGCCTTGCATACTCCATTTTGTATATGCATAACACAGTAGTATGAGTGTGTTGCATATTTCATCTACCTGTTCATTTCTATCACGTCACCACTAGACGACATTCATGATTATATAATACAGGATACGCTATAGACATGACCCGAGGATAACCGGCTAGGTAGTGATGGTATTAAAAGATGACATGATTATATTTTTCTACTGCTTATTCTATATTTATTATATGGTATCACTAGTATCATGTATTATATATATGTATCGTGCTTGTATTACTATTGTATATATTACTACCTCCTCCTTCATTTTACCACTCACTAGGTCGCTTTCTGACGACCCTGGGTTTGCGTGCCCAGATTGGAGATCCGAGTTCTCGGAGTAGTAGATAGTGCCTTGGCGTGACATAGGAGATTCCTCATCTGGCCTATTCATAGGTATCCTGGGCATTTATTTCTGTTATCTTATTTGTCCCTATTTTTCATATCTATTATGATCGCTGACCTATTTCTGCAGGTATTCTTGTACTTATTTCATGCTGGAACCCATGTCTATATAGAGGTTATGTACTGTACTGAGGCTTAACGTACGCGTGAGCGTGTATTCACCTCGCGTATGTACGTCGCCATAACGTCCCCGTACCTGCGGGATCGGGGCGTTACAGTGAAAAACTGGCTTTGAAACCCTCTCAAAATCTTGTGTAAAATAGGCTAAGGGAACCCCACTTTATAGGGGATCAAAAATAAGCTGTTGGAAACCAACTCAGCTGAAAACTCTGTTGTCGGTCGACCGGCCAACGATCATATTTTTAACCGTTGCAGCCTGCCGGTCGACCGCCTGGTCGATAGTGCCTAAGCTTTGATCTACCAGTCGACTGCCCGCTCGACCAGTAGGCCAGATCTAGAGAGCACAGCTCTCTAGACGGTCGACCGTCCGGTCGACCAGGACCAGATCCAGAGAGCAAAGCTCTCTGGACGGTCGACCGTATGGTCGATCGGCCCTAAAGCCAAAATGGTTATGCATGTTTGTGCACATCAGTCGACTGCCCGGTCGATCGACTTCTGCCACGGTTGACCGGCCGGTCGACCGGCAGAAGGCCAAGTCTAAAAATTTTAAGATTAAAAACTTGGTCTTCTTAGTTTAAATAAATCTCATAAAATCACATAAATTCTATAAAAATAAGTTCATTAACATACTTTGAAGTAAAAATATGTTTGATCAAAAATCAACACATATTACAAACATTTTAAACTATTTTTGTAATATAGAAATTTTGCCTTAAACAAAAATCTGTATTTTTCAAAATCAATCTCCAATTTGAAAAACCATTTTTCTAAAACTTCTCCAAATACGAAAGTAAGATATTTTAAACACTTTTGAACCTTAGTGTGTATGAATATGATCCAATACACATATAATATGAAATATCTATGTTTTTTACAATAAGCTCTAAAATAGGTTTTGATAAATCCAAAACTCAAACACATAATATATAAAACATCAAATAAGTTTTTCTAAACATTTGAACTAACAATGTGCATGAATGAAATTCAAAACACATATAAATCATATAAACTTGTTTTAATGAACTCTAATCATGAAACACAAGGATGTATACTTTAAAGCTCAAAACTAAAAACAGTATTTTCTAAAATCAAAACTATCTTTTAAAAACACATATAAATTTTGTGTGTGTGTATGAACTTGAGCAATCTACAATTACTCTATCTTTTACATCTTATCTAAAATAAAATCTTAACACTTACAAATGTGACACAAGTCTTGTAAAGTTTCTCTTGAAAATCTTCTTTTCTATCTTGACTTGGTCCAAACCTTGATCCATGAGCTAGACTCCTCTTGAGTACTTGATGCGATCTTTGAAACACGAGCTCTTGAATCAACAAGTGCTAGTTCCAAAGCTTGACTTCAAATTTTTTGTTGAAGCGAAACACCTACTAAGATCTTGATCAAATATCTGAGACTACAGGAGTTAATCATCATCAAAACTAGAGTGATGGGCCAACATAATATATACAAAAAATTTCTCTTTTTACAAAATTATCGAAAGAAAAGAAAGTGTGTGACATTCTTGCTTGCTATGTGAATTTATGTAGATCTTCTCTAGGTTGTAAAATGATGGATTGGATGTGTGGTCTGAAAGCTACCTACTTGTTTGCTTTGTAGATGAGGTTAATGTGAGGAGAGGGTAAAATCTTATTAGTAGAGTTTTTTTTAACTCATTAGAGAAGCTCAGAGTACGAAGTTTGAATGAAGCGGATACGTGGATATGCCAACAGGAGAAGCAGATTGCTTTATCTGTAGACAAGCCTTCTCCGATAACGATAGCACTTCATGCCGTCAACAGGCTTTTCGTGAAAGTTAGTTGTACAGACTGGCTCAGTCTGTCGACAAGCCAATAGGCCTGTCGACAATTTTTGGCCTCTTGGCGGTTTTCAGGTTGGATTCAGAATTCGTTTCTGATCCAAATTCTGAGTTTTTGGCTTCCTTATTTCATGAGCTTTGTGACTATATAAAGAGCAGTATTATCCCCTATTGATTATATCTTGCACTTAATTGATTTTAATTATATCTCTCTCCCTTCTGCTGCAAAGACGAACGCAAATTGTCAAACCTCGTTAAATCTTGCATTCTCGCTTTCTTTCTTTTGATTTCTTTGTTCGTGCAATTGGTGACTATTCTCTTATGTTGATGTTTTCTGCGCAAGAGATTCCAACAAGAAGTATCAGAGCTTTTCGGGTTCGACAGGGAGTTTCTTTTGGGTGAAGGAAATCAACTTGGAGACTGTCTACAATTTCGTTTGGAAGTAAAGATCTGATATTTCTTATTTGGATTTGTTTTTACTAATCATTTTCTGCATTGCTTTGAGGAATCTATTGAGGAGGTGGTCGGAGTAGTCAATCCACGGTGAAAAATTATGAACCAACATCCGATGAAGATCAATGTGGTAAAGTTTGATGAAAAGAACAACTTTGGGATGTGGATGTGTGATGTGATGGATGTACTAACGGTATTAAAACTCAAAAACACTCTATGTTTGAAAGAAAAGCCGGAGGAGACTTCTGAAAAGAACTGGGATAAGTTGAACAGGATGACGTGTGATCTCATAAGGTCTTATTTGACACAAGATATCAAGTAGCAAGTGTTGAACGAGACTTCTACAAGGAAGATATAGGAGATCTTCAAGAAGAAGTATCTAACAAAGAGCATCGAGACTCAATTTCATATCAATTGCATATGAAGAGGAGGCTTTATCGCTTCAAGTTGAATAGAGAACTCTCCACTGATGAGCACATGAATAACTACATGAGTTTCTTGCAGATCTAATTAATGTGGATGTGACGATCAAAGAAGATGACAAGGAGGTGATTCTTCTGAATTCTCTTCCTGATCAAGAGTATGAAATCTTTATCCTAACTTTGATCAACTGTAAACAAATACTTAACTATAGTGATGTGTCGGCTGCTCTTGTAAATTACAAAATGAAGAGGAAAGACAAGCAGTTTTCTTCTAATGGCACAAGAACAAAGGCGATGACTGCAAAAGGGCTGGGTCTCAATAATAGGACGGGCAAGGAGAGTTTGAAAAGTCCAAAACAGATGATCGTGAAGAGTTAAAGAAGAATTAATGTGCTTTCTGCAGAGAAGAAGGGCACTGAAAGATTGATTATCCAAATATCAAGCCGAAGAAAAAAGAGTCTAAATCAAAGGCCTACATCGCACAGACGCATGGTAATGATTCTGACTAATCTGGTTATTCATTTTCTATTACCCCTATTGGTTGTTGGTCAGAGGAATCTAAGTAGATTTCGGATACGAGTGCTACCTATCACGTTTGTCTCAAACAGGAGTGATTTGCTAGTTTTGAAAAACTAGATGGAGGCTTGGTGTCATTTGGCAACAGATACTCATGTTAGATTGAAGGGATGGTAAGTTCACATCAAGTTATTGATGAGATGATACGAGAGCTGAAAGATGTGAGATATGTACCTCAGTTACAGAAGAATTTGATTTCAGTTAGAAATTTGGAAGTGCAAGGCATAAGAGAGACTTTTGGAGAAGGCGTTCTCAAGATGTTTAGTGGCTCATTGGTAGTTCTAAAGAGCATTCGGCGGAACAACTTATACTACTTGAAGGGTAGTACAGTTTGTAACGGTCCCAGATACTAATATGATCAATTAACATAAACATCCTTATTAATCAAAAGATTATCATAATCATCTATAATTTCTTAAAAATTTCGACAGCATCTCCTTCGTATTTAGTCATTTGCCCAAATACAGTATATATCAATATCAGCCTACACGGCTTATCTCAATTTAAATATATAAATCAAACTCAAAAGTCAACCACGTAGTCATGATAATATTTCGGTTTGACATCGCCTACTTATTAAATCCATAAAGTAGATATCTCACTACCAATATTCACATTAAATATGTACTTGAGAGTACCATCTCGACATCCACATTATAACTCAGGATTACTATAACTCTAACTAACCATAGTCATCACAAGCTAACTCCTTTTTACATCAATATATTTAACAAAAATAATACATGCTATAAGTACATATAAAACTAAGGTTATGAGCATATACAACAAGAACTTTATAAATAAAAACACATAATTATATTTGTAATACATTTACTTATAATGAAACTTCTCCATAAAATGCTCGAGATCTAAGCTGGGTCTCCATCTTGCACACCTGAAAACATGAAACTGGGAAGGAGTGAGCTTGATAGCTCAGTGAGTAGAGTTAAAAGAACATCAAGAGATAATAAATATAATCCATATGAAGTATGATGATCACAGTAATAAGGCAAGTCTTGAAGAATGAGAGAGAGAGATAAGAAGTCGATGATATTTCATAATATAACGATCAGGACAATTGTCTCATAATCCCCAAGGATGGTTCGACTCTATTGTTCGTAAAATTTTTTTAATCTTCTGTCTTTTTATTTCCATTCTATATATATAGGGTCTATGAATTCAATAAAGTCTTTTCTTAGTAAATTATTGATTAGCTCGAGTTTATCTTATGTAATCGTTATCACACACATATCTCGTATATCATGCACAGAGTGCGCCAACCATGGTCATGCCTCATAAATGCAGTTTATCCATTCATATAATACAATTATCACAAATGTACTTGCATGTCATATAATCATATTACATAAATGTATACACGTATCTTATATGCTACACACGGTAGTACACTAACAGCACTAACTAAATTATATTACATATATACTCAATCACTTATAGTTATTTTCAGGTTCATCTAGTGTATACACAACACGTATCACACATGTATGCAAGTTTAATACTACATAACATTCATGTGAAAAATCACCTAGAGGGGGGGTGAATAGGTGATATAGCTAATCTATGAACTCAATGCAGAATATAAAAACTTAATGCAATACACTCAAGTGCAATCAACAAGTGATGCACACACAACCAAGCCAAGCAATTATGAATGCACAATATGAATAGTTGTAAGGCACAAAGTAAAGAGAGAGATAGAGAGAGTCAATGGATCAAGCGCAAACAACAAGATATGTTTTGAGGTTCGAGCACCCAGCTCTACATCCCCGCCTTCGACACACGAAGGATTTCTAATCCACTAGCAAGTCCACAAAGAACTCTCACAAGGAGTACCCAACTCCTCTCTTTACAATCACAACCTCCTCCTTGAAGCAAGCTCCAATCCAACAAAACAATCACCTCACAACTTGAGGGATTAGCACAAAGCAAACAAGGATCACCTCACAACTTTGAGGGATACAACCCAAATGCACAACTTCCTCAACACAATGAGGGCAAGGCACACAGCAAAGATTGGGTTTTTAACTTGGTGGTCTAAACAACAATCACAAACAATTTCTTTCTCCCACACAAAGATCCTATAGAATGAGAATGTAGATGTTGCTCAAGTATGGAGAAAACCAATGGAATGGAAATCAAAATCACAAAGAAAATCCTTGGGAAAAACTGAAACCAAGATATAGAAGATGAATCAAAACTCTTTTTCCCAAAAACCTTTTTCTTTGATTTTCCAAACCCTAGCAAAAACACCAAATAGAATGTTCAATTTGAATCCAAAAACTTCTTTTGATTGCTGCGAAAACATCAGAGAGTAAGGAAAAATTCGCACAAAAAATCTTAGAGAAAAACTCTTTCCAATGGGGTATTTATAACCCCCAGAAAAATATAGCCGTTGGCAGTAGAAACTGCCAGAAATGACCTTCCGGTCGACCGGCCGGTCGACCGTCCAACGGTCAAATTTTGCCCGTTGCCAGCTACTGGTCGACCGCCCCGGTCGACCTAAACAAACAGAGAGCTCTGCTTTCAGACCCGGTCGACCCTGACGGTCGACCGTCCCATGTCTGCCAAACGTGCACAGATCTGTGCACGTCGGTCGACTGACCCGGTCGACCGACTTCATGCCAAGTCGACTTGGTCAGAAGACTAGTCGACTGGTTGAAGCCTGGAACAGAAAACTGGGTCAGAAAAACAGTTTAAAAAATATTTTGAAAATCTTTTAACACTCCTAAAAATCACCAAAAATAGTTTTATCATTTTGCATTGATATATAAACATGTGGTAAAAAGTTTAGCTCAAATATTAATCAATATGAACTATTTTTGTGTCTTATCATTTTTACCAAAACCAAAACTGTATTTTCTAAAACTTGGATTTTGAATAGAAAATACGTTTTGTCCAAAACTCTTCCAAATACAAAAACAAATACAAAAACATGATATTTAAACACTTTGAAGCATGATTCATATGGATAGAAATCCAATATACAGGAAACATATATATATATATATATATATATATATATATATATATATATATATATATATATATATATATATATATATATATATATATATATCATAGTTTTTGTTCTAAATTCCAAAAATAAGTTTTGTTAAAATACAAAACCTAAAACATATGAATAGGTATATCAAAGTAAGTTTGTCTAAGTAGTTGAAGCATGCATGTATATAGAATAAATCTAATATACATTAAACCATGTAAACTTGTTTTGATATAATATCTATTCATGCAAACCAAGATCGGTTAAACCAAAAACCGAAAACCAAAACATGAAACGTGTGTGTTGTGAACTTGAGCATATCATACTATTCTAATCTTTACAATTTGGATCTAAACACAAAACTAAACTATGGTACCGATGTCTTCTTGTAGAGCGCAATCTCCAAGCCGACTCGATTCAAAACTCTTCGATCCACCGAGCAAGTGCTATATATGATCTTTGACGCTCGGGCTCTTGAATCAACATGTGAAAGCTTCCAAATCATCTTGTTGAAGCTAATCACCTACTAATAACTCGATTAATGATCTGAAACTAAAATCACAAGATTATTAGTACACATAACTACATGAGTTAATCATCATCAAAACTAGAGTGGAAGGCCTCTGGGCCAACATCATGTTCTTGCTGGTATATCCTACACCATCAAGTTCGAACAATTTCAAGTGTCCACCCATCATGGGGATTGATTTACTAAAAAGGCACATACTATGTCACTTGGTTAATAAACATAGTTGTTAATATCGGTTTCTGATTTGCGATGTAGATTCATAACATATCCACTTGAGTATTACATATTTAGTATGCAATATAAATTTTATGATCATCACCCGTACCCAGCCATCAATACATGGTTCCATACACAGAAAAAATTAATCAATCAACAAAAATAATCACCACTACTTGGTTTTATATGCAAATATGAGCACTTCATATTCAACAACATATATCATTCGGGCTCAACCCCTGTCTGTCACGAATGGATGAGAGTACATTAATCGGGCACATCCCCTGTCCGCCACGATTCTATATAGTTAATACTTTGCCACATATTCCACTATATACTTCGTCATAACTCTGTATATATATATATATATATATATATATATATATATATATATATATATATATATATATATATATATATATATACACTTGTCATCAAGCATATCAATTAATAAATAATCATCAACAAGTTATCAATTATCTATGGTTATACTATATATCACAAAGTATATGAACAATACCACACACATCCACATCCATAGTAATCACGTAACAAATCACAATTAGTTTATATCGATTATTACTATTGGTCTATTTATTTGTTAACTGCATCTCAGTCCATCCTTACTTCTACTTAATATTCATACTCGAACATCAACTCACCTATTGCCCTACAGCTGTACATGCACATGGTTCAATGAAGATCTTGTATTCCTTTTATTCTAATGAGATTGAAGTTGGAACACCCACCACTTGTGAAATGCATCACTAGGTTCTCTGTTAACTAATAGCCTAGTAAGGATTAAAGATTCTCAAGTTTTCTTACTATTCTTTTATATGTTGTAATAGCTAATATAATATTCACTTAGCCATTCAATTCATAAAAAGTAAAATCTATGGTCACTATATATTTAATTAAATTGGTAAGATCAGTTTACACATAATCAATTTAGTATATTTGGCATATGACAGTCTAAGTTGTGAGTTCAACTATATAACAATTTAGTAATAATCTATCACATATGAAATCTTTGTCCATCTAATTCAAGTTCGCACTACGTGCCAATTAGGTTCATTATGAATATTATTAAGTTTATGTGATCAGATATTTCACATGCCGGTACATTCTTATGTATCATTATTTGATTGGGTTTCCAAGATGACATCTTCTTTATTGTGGTTTACATATGTCACTTCACAAAATTCTTGGTACATAAGGTATATAGCCTCTTTTTTACTATCATTACATATGTGTTTGAATTACATCAATTACCCAAATCGAACTCTTGTAGAATTCTTAACTTAAATGCTTGATAGTATTTTGACAATAATCCTTATCACACATGCCCGATTGTGACACGGTAAGAGGCAAAGGAAAGTAGACTCTCTTATTTTTCTAAGGTATATCATATACTACATGTAGTTCAATCTAGCAATGGTAATTATATGGAAACTTACTATTTAAATAACATTCTACAATACTGTCAATCAGGACAACCAACAGTTTTTTTATCATAACTTTTATTTTTGACATCAGAACAAGACATAAAAACTCCCGCTAGAATCTAGACTTAATTATCTTTCTAATGACATATTACATGACCTACTTTGATTACATACTCAGTTCTAGAAAGGCAAAAAATTTCAGCTACCCAAAATTTTTGCAACTCAATCACTTTAACGATTTACAACTAGCTTGACATATTTTAGCCATAGCTCTCAGCACAGATATTCAATAGAGATACGATAAGAATCGTTAGAAAGTAGACTTAATTATCTTTTCAATAATATATTACATGGTATATTTTATTTTAAGTATACATACGAAGAAACCCTAACTTTCAAATTTTAGATTTTGATAGACTTTGACAAATTCAGACAACCATTTCAAGAGTGCTTCAAACTAAGAAATTCTGAATTTCTCCTTCCTCTTTACCTAAATTAAAATCATAAGTAATCTATGAACTTAAATATTTATAATCCCTATACAAACTTGATCCATCATTACCACTTCCTAAATCCACCGTCATTTTCTTAGTTCACTTATGCCATAATTCTTTTCATCTAATTAACATCACAAAAATCAAATTTTGATTAGATTTCATAGCTATTATGGAACTTAAATTTATCATCAAATTTTTTCACCAATTTTCTAGTAGCCATTCTTGATTTTTACTTGATATTTCTAATTCATTAAGTTTGATTTACACTACCAACTTCTACTAACCATAAATTGAAGACTCAACTTGTCAACCACACATAAAAATCAAATTCGGAACAAAATTAATAGATCGAGAAAATCACATTAGAAGGGGCCCTTAACCCTACAATTAACACTACTAAAAAAATTGATTGGAATGAGAATGAACTCGTTTGTAATAAACTCTATGGTTTTCAAGAATCCTAAAGTAACACTAATTTGAAAATGTGAGTTTGGTACAACTTATCATGCTCTCAATGAGAGTTTAGCACCACTAATCATACTATACATAAGAGTTAGCAAAATTGATTGATCACATACATGAACTTTCATAGGAACTGAACTGAAACAAGAGGGAAAAGGGTTAAATAAAGACTCCCTCATTATAGATTTCATCCTCTTCGAAGTGGTCATGCCTCCGTCTTGTCGTTGGTGCCATGGCCGGCCTTCACCAGAAAAAAGAAAGAAAAGAATTAGAAGGAGAAACTAAGAGAAACAAAGTTAGGGTTTTGATCAACTTACCAAGGGAAAGAGGGTGTGAGAGTAGAGGAGCAAATAAAGGGGGGTGTTGCCCTCTTACCGAGGCCGTCAGTGGCTGCCTCCTGGCGCCGTCGCCCGGCCACGGGCCGCAAGCGTGGCCAGCGCGCGCGCCCAACCCCTTCGCTGGGTTGTGCCACCAGCTCCAGAGAGGGGAGAGAGAAGGTTAGGGAAAGAGAGGGTTAGGGGAGGAGAGAGAGAGAGAGAGAGAGAGAGAGAGAGAGATCTAGAATTTTGTGGGATCTAGGGAAAGAGGAACATATTTCAGCTCTAAGAAATAAAAGGAAATGATGAGAAAATATTTAGCCTCATTTTACACAAACCCCCCTCTCAAATTATATTATCATATATCAATTTCTCTCCCCTTCTCTCGTCAAGCCACATGTGCCCACATTATCTAAGATAAATCCTAACCCTACATCATTCCTGCTCATGCACACTTACTTTCTCCACTTACTCTCTTTCTATTTTGAATTCTTGTGTTTTAATGATGGTATTTGTGTATAAATTTGTATATATCCAGTTCCATATACAAGTACATACACTTGTATATACACTATATTTATATTTATCAAGTCTCATTTCACTACAATTCCTTCCCACAAAAATGTAAAAGTAAATATCCATTATAAAGAATAATTAATTCTATCATCACCTTTAATAAAAATGTATACTCTCTTCAATTAAGAATTAAAATATTAAATTTATATGTTAATAACTGGGGTGTTACATAGTTACAGGAAATTTGATACCTTCAGAACATTTAAAAGATAAGTCCACTAGATTATGGCAGATGACGCTCGGACATATAAGAGAAAAATATTTGCAAGCTCTTGCAAAGCAGGGATCAGTGAAAGGTGCATCTACCTATAATTTGAAATTGTGTGGACAGAGCGTTTTGGACAAGACGATGAAGGTGAAATTCGGCATCACAACTCACCGCTCGAAAGGTCTTTCTTAATTGTGTCACATTAGTATTTGGGGTCCTACCAAGACTGCATCGCTTGGAGGCCATTAATACTTTGTCTTGTTTATTGATGATATATCTAGGCGATGTCGGGTATACGCTATGAAATAAAGATTTAAAGTCCTACATATGTTGGTGAAGTGGAAGAATTTGATAGAGAAACAGACAGGTAGGAAGATTAAAGTACTCCAAATTGATAGTGTTGGGGAGTACAAGGATCAATTTTTACAATTTGACCAGAATACTGGTATTAGTACTCACTTCACAAATGAAATACATGGGGTGGCTAAGGAAATAAATTGTTCCTTACTGGAGAAAGTACGGTCCTTGTTGTCTAATGCACGATTAAATAAATCGTTTTGAGGTAAGGCGATTGTATATGCTAGTCATCTCATAAATAGATTGTCGTCGACTGCGATAGGAGGTAAAACTCCATTAGATATTTGGTTGGGTGAAGCTGCTCAGAACTATAATTTGCTGTGGGTATTTGAAAATTCGACCTACTTTAGCGCCAAAGATGACAAAATAAACTGTTATTGATGTCTTCTGCGCAAGGGATTTCAACAGTTAATGATTATTTCTCTGTGAGTTCAGTTAGCAACCGAGAAAACTTTTCCTGTCTATGAACCCTGTGAGTCACATAATAATAGTGGAGATATTTGCACAAGATGTGTGAACAGCTTCGAAATGTTTTCAAGTCAGAGAAGAGCTAATGAAATGCAAAATTTGTATGTCACATGGAATGTTGAGGGCAAGCTGACTACATAGAAACACCCCTTAGATTCAATGCCATTGTATTCTAGGGTTTTTACTTTTCTTAGAAGCAAGGGTTTCGATCCGCAATGTTGTCTGCAACATTTTTTGTGGCAAGAGAGAATAAATAAAACATCTAGATTTTATGTGGCTCACTTTTATGCCTAAATTAAGGACCCCTCTCAATGTTTTTTATTATTATGATAAAGTTAAAATTCACAATATTCTTTACAATTCTTTATATTTTTTTATCTGCTCATTGTTCTTCGCTTGTATTTTGTATCATTCTCAACAAAAGTAACTCTAATTTCTTATGAATGTATATGTCTTCTCACCTTATCACTGAATTAATGTTTTTTTCTTTTTTAAGTGAAATTTAACATTTTTATTTTTAGAAATATACCATGTCATAAAGCAAGCTTGAATTTAGTACCTTTCTTTCTTGATTTAAAAGGAGTGCCAAGTTGCATGTTCATGCTTTGTTTTGATCTCTCGTGGGGTTGTAGAGTGGCCGATTAACCTTCTAATCACACTCTTGTCATATATTAGGAAGTAAGCCATTTCTAACCATTTTCTCTAATGTGTCGGCGTGTCTGGTTATAGGGAAGTGGGGATGTGAGAAAACTCATTTCCCCACTTCCTTTGTTTGTTTTGAATTGAAAATGGGAAATGGGAAAACTCTTTTTTTCTTTTCCCTTTTCCTTTTTACATATCTCTTTTACATTATTATCTCCCCCCTTTCAATGTGCTACAGTTAATTTTGTGCTCATGTAAATTTCACTTGTAATAAATTGTGATTCAAAACAGTTAATTTTGATGTCATGTAAATCTCTTTACAATCTTAAAATGTCATTTAAAAATTAATTTTCAATTTAATATTATTTTATAGTCAATTTTGTGATCAATTTTCTACTTCCACTTTCACATTACTAACCAAACACTGAAAAATACAATATATTTTTCACTTATACTTTTATATTACAACCAAACATCGAAAATAAGAATTGCACAAATTGCAATTTCCCACTATACTTTCACATTTCCTATTCTTATTTTTCACTTGCACTTTTCTCCCACTTCTATCAAACCAAAGAGACCCTCAGATCAAACAAGTTTACTCTATTAATCAATTTTAACTGTTAGACTTATTATGTTGTAAAGTCTAATTTAATTTGAACCTAATCAAATCAATTGGATATCTGCACCCGCCCACTTAACTTATGTTATTTGACCAAATAAAGAATTGATCAAGCATAAATAGTTTGGGTTTAGACATGTTTTCAATTACACTTAGCCATGAGTGTATTTAAATTAAAATGTGAGACTCATTTACACGTATGGAACTCGTGTTATCAATTAAGGGCCTAGATTTATGATGAGTTAAAGTAGGATTCCTTGATACTATATATATCATGGGCAGGGTTCTCTCTCCATCAACAATGACCTAATCTCTTTCTTGGAGGTCTCTCATCTCCTCTAAGGATCAAGAAGAAAACTTGATGCCTGGAGAGAATAATCCTCTCTCTCAACTTCGACGTCCTCAAGATCGTGTAACCTTCAGCATCTTTCTTGATGGAATTAGGTATGCCTTAAACCCTCATTTTTTTTGATCATGATAAAGAGGTTATGCATGTATGAAAAATTGCATGGAATAAAATTAGATCTAACAATTGGTATCAGAGCCTCTTCTTTATCGGATCATCGAGATCTATAAAATTTTTTGATCTCGATCTATAAATATCATAAAAATACCTCTTTTGATTCAATAAATATTTTGTGTCTCATATGTTAAATTAAAAGTTTAAAGGGATGATTTTAACATGTATATTTTTTATGAAATTTAATAAGTGTGTTATTCTAGTTTTAATTTAAAAAAAGAAACAAGATTAATATTTTACATGTGTTGCATGCACGCCTGCATGCAAGCAACACACGCAGCACAAGTGTCTATATATATATATATATATATATATATATATATATATATATATATATATATATATATATATATATATATATATATATATATATATATATATATATATATATATATATATATATATATAGGGGTTACTGTACCTCAGCCGGCGGACGTGACAACATCACCGCCACATATCTGTCTTAAATTTTGGCGGACAAAAAGCTGAAAAATCCCTCCCAATTTAATGTCAGTCACCTCAACATTGTATTTTCTGAAAATACCCTCCCTCACAACTTTTTACCTTATGTAAAAAATTGCCTTTCAAAAAAATTTACAGCTCTAAAATTTCACCCGATCATTCTGATCCAATTAGTTCTTTTGTTTCAGAAATTTGATCCGTTTTTTAAAAAATATATTTGCAACTAATGGCGCCTAAGAAATCATCCGTCGAAAAAGGTACTACAAAAATGATATTTTCATAAATTTTTAGGGTTTGTGTATTTTAATAGTTTTAAATTTTTTCCAAATTTATTTCCGTTTAAGTTTTTTTTTTAAATCTTGGGACCATGGTCGCAATTAAGAAAGAGATTTTGAAACTTTAGATGACGAATAAATTTTTAAATTTATAAATTTTGTAACACGACGATAAAGGTCCTATTTTTTTCAAGTTTTTTTATTTCCCTCTATTTTTACTATGTCGCAGTATTTTCGAAAAACTGATGTGCATACACTGCATGTGACGTCGGTCGCAGTTGATAAAATTATATTTTCAGATTTGTGCGACTTTAGATTTTTTTTTTGGACCTTTCCTTGTAGACGAATGCGACGTTCGTCTCAGTATATGAAACTTACTTTTTTTTTTCTTACATACTGACGACATGGGCTCGCAGTTGTTTCAATATGAGTTGTAGTCTATTGCGACCAAGGTCGCAGTGTATGTAACATCATTTGTTTTATCATACTTGGGTCGCAGTAGTTTCTGATTGCACTGTAGTCTTAGGCGACCTTGGTCGCAGCGTCGACTTGGGTCGCAGTTGTTTCTGATTGCACTGTAATCCTATGCGACCTTGGTCGCAGTGTAGTCTTGGGTCGCAGTTGTTTCTGATTGTACTGTAGTCTTATGCGACCTTGGTCGCAGTGTCGAACCGGGTCGCAGTTGTTTCTGGTTGCACTGTAGTCTTATGCGATCTTGGTCGCAGCGCCGAACCGGGTCGCAGTTGTTTCTGGTTGCACTGTAGTCTTATGCGACCTTGGTCGCAATGTCGAACCGGGTCGCAGTTGTTTCTGGTTGCACTGTAGTCTTATGCGACCTTGGTCGCAGTGTCGACCCGGGTCGCAGTTGTTTTTGATTGCACTGTAGTCTTATGCGACCTTGGTCGCAGTGTCGACCCGGGTCGCTGTTTTTTCTAATTGCACTGTAGTCTTATGCGCCCTTGGTCGCAGTGTCGTCCCGGGTGCAAGTTGTTTGTGTTTGCAATGTATGACTGCGACGTTGGTCGCAGTTTATTATAAACAAATATGCTTTTTACTCCCTTATAATTTTTAAATAATCGTTGGACTAAACTGTTTAATTTTTCTTCCTAGTAGGTAAACAACAGATAAAGAAGGTTCGTCCTCTGAGATCAAGCCTAAAACCTATGTGCGAGTTCATGAAGAAATTTAAAAAGTACATTCAGGCAGATTTCGTAGAGGCGATCAAGAATACCCTATTTGGCCCAATCTTCATGGCGTTCTACAATGAAGAATTTGGGGCTGAAAAGGGTCTAAAATCAAACGTTGTTGTACTGCGTATTTTAGACCAGTATGATAGGGATACAAGAACCTTTAGAATTGGGGGCAAACAGATTGAGTTAACAGTGGAGGATGTTGCCATAACTTTTGGTCTACCTATCAATGGGGCAGATTTTGTGATGAATAAGACATGTATGATGAAAGATAGAGGGGTTATAAAACATTATTTTCCCAATATAAAGAAGATCACTAAAGTATCTATTGAAGAGGCTTTGGATGATCTTCTGGTCAAGAAGAGGAGGAGGAGTGAAGTAGATGTGATAAAGGATGAACAGCTTGAGCAGCAAATGACTTTACATGAAATTATAAGAGACATGCAAAGACTTGCAGCTCAAGACTTTACCACAATAATAATCCTATACATGTCGGCCACTCTTTTCTTCTCTGGAAGTAAATGCACGGTGCCGTGGTATATTGTGGAACAGATTGCCAATATGCAGCTGATGAGGATAATATGCTAGGCAAAAGCTGTTTGACAATTCCTAATTGAGTCAATGGACATCTTCAGGAACACCACGTACGAGCTGCAAGGATGCTCCGTGCAAATTATTGTAAGTACAAATATCATATTTGGCCAACATTGTATGAAATTTACCAAAAAAATTGTGAATATTTGTGTAAACTAATTTAATTTTCCTTTTTTGCAGTATTAGCTATGTGAGAGGGCTCCTATTTTTGAGCGGAGGTCTGGTTTGGAGGACAAAACCCCACGCGCAGTAAGATGGGACCTCTAGAACATTAGCAAATCTTTACTTGAAGTTAATCTAAATGAGATTGACAGGAATATTGTAAGTTAGACTTCTTTTTATATACAGTACAAATAAAATGCGACCATAGTCGCAGTATTGAGCTGCACCTTTCGCATTCGTTTTCTGCCTGACAAACAATGTGCGACCATGGTCGCATTCTCCTGAAAATACCTTTTACATGAAATGCGACCATGGTCGCAGTGTTCAGCTGCATTTCTTGACAGAAAAATTTGTGCAGGACAAACATAATGCGACCATGGTCTCATTCTTATCATAAATACTTCATAAATAAACTGCGACATGGTCGCAGTATAATTATTTCATTGTTTTATTTTTAACTTACCTTTTTCTGTTTATTTTCAGATTTTGAGTCGAATGGCGAACATCTCTAATGCTGAAAAAATATGGTTGGCCTTCCTTTTGAAGGGGAAGAGGAGGAGGAAGAAGAAGAAGCAGAAGATGAAGAAGAAGAAGAAGAAGGCCATACATATAATGAAGCTGACATCCCAGCGGAAAATGAGCCAGAAGTGGCTGAAACGAGTGAGCAACAACCATCTTTTACAGGTTATTTGCCACCACCACGGGATGATCAAGCTGAAGAGATAAAAGAGTTGAGGTCTCAAAATCAGCACTTGAGAGAATATGTTTCTCAGTTTGAAAAAAAATTGAAAAAATGGAGACTGAGAGCAGACTCAAGGCTGAATTAAAAATAAAAAGGAGAGAAAAAAGATAGAAGAAAAAACTAAAAAGGCAGCAGAGGAAATTAAAAGTGGAAGAAGAACAAGAGCTGCTGAGAGCAGCCGCTGCTGCGGAGAAGGAGAAGGAGAAGAAGAGGGAAGAGGAGGAGCATGAGAGAAGAAGATTGGAAGAAGAGAAGGAAAAGGAGGAGAGGAGGAGAGAACTGGAGGAGAAGGAGAAGGAAAAGAGGAGAATGGAAGAGGAGGAGAATGAAAGGAGAATGAGGGAAGAAGAGAAGAAGGAAAAGAAGAGGAGGGAAAAGGAGGAGAGGAGGAGGGAAGAGGAGGGGCAGGAGAGGAGGAGGAGGGAAGAGGAGGAGAATGAGAAGGGAATGAGAGACGAGCAGAGGAGGAGGGAAGAGGAGGATCAGAAGAAGAGGAGCATCGAAAAGGAGAAGAAGGAGAAGGAAAAGAGGAGGATAGAAGAGGGGGAGCAGGAAAAGGAGAAGAGGAGGAAGGTGTTGGTGGAGTTAAAGAAGAAGCGGGAGAAAAAGAGGAATGTAGGGGAAGAGCAAATTAGAAGGAAGGGTGAAGAGGAAAAGGAGCTGAAAAGAATGATGGAGCAGATGGAGAAGCAGGCTGAAGAGGAGAAGAAGAAAAAATTGGAAGAGGATAAAATCATGGGTTCTAAATCTATTTTAAATTTTTTTGGGAAAGATATGCCAAGTTTTTCTTTGAATATAACTCAAATGATTCAAGAAACCCAAAGAGATATAGCTTCTGAAGAAAAAAATCAAGAACATACTCCGCCTCAGAAGCTATCCTTAAAAGAAACTGTTTTGGAATACTCTAAAGGAACGATAGAAAGGGGAGTCAAAGAACGCAAGCGCGCTGAAAGAGATCGCGATGACTCCGACTTCATTTATTCAAAACAGAAGAAGAAAATAAATGATGATCATCCTCTTCCACAGCCTGCGGCAGTGAGTTCTGCCGGTGGTTTCGGCGACAAAGAGATTTCCTCCACTGAGCCAAAATCGAGAGAAATGACCGAAACCATAGCATACAGAATTCTACAGCCCCATCAACAAGCTCTTATAAAAAATTTCTTCGACAAGTCCTTCTCTGAGTAAGTTAATTAATTTAATTATAATTCATATCAAAAAACTGTTATACCTTTATATAAGAACAATTTAATTACTAACTTTGTTTTGAATATCTTGCAGTTCTACTGCGTATCAGGATACCGACAACGGAATCATCATTACAAGGAATGACATTGAGGACCTGATGTTCAGTAGAGAATTAGATGCGAATATAATTCATTTCTACATGCAGCATCTAGAGAAAGGAGAAGGAATAAAAAGCATATTCTTTCGGAGCGAAACTTGGGTAAAAATCTACTCTCTCCTTTACGGTTTAATGTAATATCAATTGTGGAACAGATTACTAATATTCTCTATCTCTGTGTAGGCATAACTCATGTACTGCGACTAAGGTCGCAGTTTATAATTAAAATGTACTGCAACTAAGTCATGTACTGCGACTAAGGTCGCAGCTTATAATTAAACTGTACTGCTACTAGCTCATGTACTGCGACTAAGGTCGCTGTTTATAATTAAAATGTACTGCGACTAAGTCATGTACTGCGACTAAGGTCGCAGTTTATAATTAAACTGTACTGCTACTAGCTCATGTACTGCGACTAAGGTCGCAGTTTATAATTAAAATGTACTGCGACTAACTCATTTTATATATTTTTATTTTTTTCCTGTCTGCAGCACGGTGTTGTAAATAAAAGTGAAGATCTGGAAGATCATTTCATCAAGCAGCAGCTGTTGAAAAACTGGACAGCTGATGTGCAGTACATGTTCTTCCCGATCAATCACAAACATAGTGCCGACGATCCGGGATTTCACTGGACCTTGTTGGTATTTGATCGCGATACCCAAGAGTGGATTTTTTACAACTCTTTGTCCCAGCTGACAAAAAAAATAGTATATTAAAGCTTTACCAAAAAGATGTAAGAATAATGGTGAGTTGAAATTTAATATTTCGATTACTGGAAACTTGCATTTAATTTGATTAATACTAATTTTTGTTCTTATTGACATTGCAGAAAGAAAGATTATTACAGATTTTTGAGATTGATTTCAATAAATTAATGAGAAAAACTAATATAAAATACACAAGATGCCCCCAACAAGCAAACAAGTATATAAATTTTTGACATCTCCTTACCTTTCATATTTTCTACCTTTTTTTAGTACAAAAATCTAATTTCATTTAATGATTACTTTATGGATATTTCAGTGTTGATTGCGCTGTATATGTATGCAAGTACATGGAAAGCATAGCGTCTGGTAGTCCAGCAGTTGTTGATACTGTTACGGATGCTGATGTACAGAGACTAAGAAGTGAGCTTGCATACATGATACTTGCAGATAGAGAGAAGAGTTGAGATGAAGAAACAGAAATGATACGAAGGATGACATTTGAAGACTGACAGTTGACAAATTATTGATATACCACAATTTTTTATTCTATAAATGTAAAAATAATTGCAATTGCAATTCATTAAATAATTTTTTTGTTTTATTGATTTAATTTATAACCATTTCTATACATTTATTTATTATAAGTTCCATTGATTATTTCCAATCTACATTTGTTACACCTTGGATTTTACTATTGCGTATTGATATTAGAAACAAACATGCGTTCAGCAATTGTACTGCGACCAAAGTCACAGTAATGACCTGTTTGAGTTACAGCGTTTCCTTATACGGCAATACTTTAATCGAGTCAGCGATAATGGTCGCAGTTACTTAATCATTTATCAGTTCCCAATGCGACTATGGTCGCAATAATGAACTGTTTTTGGAGTTCAAAGTAATTTAAAATTATAGTGTATTAACTTTTAAACTGTTTTGGATAAGTGAACAGTCACTTAGGAAGTATACAATTTTTGGGAAAAGGTAGAAAATAAATTTGGGAGATATTCACGTGGTCCGAGAGCTTAAACCTTTTGGAATTCCGGGATTAAAAGTATATAAAGGGTCATCAGGACAGGATTATAAACATACTAAATTGTTTTTGCTGAAACTCGTTACTCTCACTGTTCGGAATTAGATTCAAAAATGTCTTCTCCACCGTCTTCACCGGAAAGAAGCCAATCATCTAATGATGATTGGATGTATAGTTCTGAAGATATGCCTCGTTACGGGTCAGAGGATGAGGTTGATACAGACGACCCGTTCTGGGAGTTCATTGGTGAACCAAAATACATACATGAAGAGGAAGAAAGCGAAGAGGAGATTGTCGCTGAAGAGGTGGAAGGGACGGAAAGCGATACGGACGATGAAAGCGGTCATACTATTGACGATGAATCTGATTATGATGGTGATAACGAGGATTAGAAGTTTAAAATTTGTATTTTGTTTTTTTTTAAATATATATAACTCTGTTTTCTAAGGTTAATTGTGTTAATTACAGTTTTTACTACTATGTCTTGGTTGAAATGCTGTACAATTGTTACAAAACTTAATTTTAGATATTTTACGCTAAACGAATATACTGCGACCAATGTCACAGTTAATAATTAAATTATTTCAACCGAATAAAATATTAAAATGAAGCTTGCGACTTAGGTCGCAGTTGCTGGCCGCAGTCTTAATAAAATACACAGCGACCTTGGTCGCAGTTGCTGGTTTTTAGTCTTAATCAACAGCAACACTGCGACCTTGGTCGCTATACATGTTAATATAAAGGAAAAACCTACCTAACGTACTGCGATCTAAGTCGCATTCCAAGTACTGCGACCCTAGAGTGTAATTGCTGGCCCTCTTTATCAATAACAACACTGCGACCTTAGTCTCAATTAACCATATACACTGCGACCAAAGTCTCTGACTACATTATATACAAAAAAATTAAACTATATAGGAGAATTTTGTAGTAGTAAAACTTTAAAGTACAACTACTTACAAAAATAATACAATAGAAATCAAAGAATGATAATAATCTGACTATAATGACACGCCAGTGGCAGACTGCGACTTAATCTCTGTACACTGTGCGACCCTAGTCGCACTTCATGAAAAATTGAAGTCTTTGTTCCTTCAAGATGGAGGCAACCAAAACCTACTTCTTCTGCCAATAAAAAATAAATAGTAAGAATTTTAAAGATAATTCATTATTTAAAAAATAATTAACAGGTTTAATGTAATACCATTAACGGACAGCCAGTCCTGTAATGGCCCAGCTCTTGGCAGTTACCACATCTTCGATGCTTAACTTCCTTATGATATATAGAATCTTTAAAATCAGACTTAAGCTTGGATGCAGCTCTAGGCCTCCCCTTGGTTGGTACAGGATCAATTGGATCACGTATATTCAATTCTTCACCATCTCGCAGTACGACAACGGATCCACTGGAACCAACCGCAGTTTTAGGCTGTGATGAATGATCATTTCCTGACATGGTTCTGTATTCTCTAGTGGTATCTTGGGCAAAACTTTCCAAAACTGCCTCCAACTTTGAAAGATGGATATCAGAATCAGCAACCATGTCAAGAATTGCATTAAATTTTGAACGAATTGTCCACAATCTAGCCTTCCGTGGAGTGCCTTGACTGGGAAAAGCCTTCATGCCATTTTCAATTGCAACGTTTCTGTAACGAGCATCCAACCTCCATCTCTGAAGTATATATGATTCCGGTATATGTGTAACGTGATTGCGCCACAAAATACACAGAATATGTCTACATAGGATACCCTCTGTTTCAAATAACGAGCAACTACAAGAAACATGAAGTTCCTCACGCTTATCATAACTAACATTTTCCCAGCTGTCTTTTGATTCTGAAAAATTACCAACCAAATATGTTGATCCAGGTTTGTCATGTTCCACCTCTTCTGAAAACAGTGTTATTACAACTGCCCATTCCTTTTGGAACAACTGAAAAATCTTCGGCATATACAACTTCAAAACCTGTATCTCATATGGATTCGATGTACAATTGGGCACAGAATTCAAACCCCGAAAATCTTGAAGAGATTCAGATGTACGACGGGCAGCAACAGCTTTATCATATTGGTGAACAAATTCCACTAGTTTCGTGTTTGCGTTAACAAAACCATCAAAGAAGGAATTAATACTCTCGGACCTCTGACTGGTTGTTATTTCAGCACAGAAAACATCCTTGAGATATGCATTAACCCAATGTCCACGCAACCTGTACATCTTCATCAACCAACTCTCATCTTCTTCTTCTAAATGATATTTTTCATTCATCATACGCCATCGTTCCTCACAAGTGCTTATATCACGGGAGGTGTACCAAGCATGGAAATCGGAGACCATATCTTCTCCATACTTGTTTGCCATTGGGATTTGTTGCTCAGCAATATGTTTCCGCACATGCCAGAAACAGTAACGGTGCCGAGAAGTTGGGAAAACAATCTTGATGGCGTCACCAATCTGCGAATCCTGATCAGTAATAATCAGCTTCGGTTCAATTCCATGCATGCACTTGAGCCATTTTTGGAATAGCCAAACAAAAGTATCCCTCTGCTCATCAGCAAGCAATGCACAACCGAACAAAATTGACTACCGGTGATGATTTACTCCAGTGAATGGAGCTAATGGCAAGCTCAAGTGATTAGTTCTGTATGTTGTGTCAAAAACGATCACATCACAGAACCTCAGATACGAGGAAATAACTCTTCCATCAGCCCAAAAAATGCTTCTAAGTGTGCCCGCGTTATCGACTTCACTTGAGAAGAAAAATTCTGGATCGGTCTCGGCTTTCTCTTGAAAATATTTGATAATAGCAATAAACTCATGACCGCAGTTATTTCTACGTTGACGAGTGAAATTAATAACTTGTTGCGGGCTCACTTCTTCACAGCCTTCTCCCTGGCTCATTACATTCACAACGCGGGAAATATTTGAAGGCCGCATTCCCACATCAACCAGATTGCTCATAATACTTCTGCTAATCTTTGAACGATGAGTCTGGTGAGAGTAATGGTGATGTACCTTATCCGGGCTTGACAATTCATGTGAATGAGTATCAACAAATTTTGTGATAACCCAATATCTTCTGTCAAATAATAAACGAAGACGGACATGCATCTCAGCAGGACAAGCTACTCTAGTGTCAATTCGATGATGCACTGTAAGCCCCTCTTGTCTTTTGTCACACAACTTCTTCAAACCTTCCTTGTTGCAGTAAAATTTTCTGCAAATAATCTCATAAGGAGGCTTCTGTGACTTATCTGTATCTTTTCTTCTCACGCTAAAACCTCTATTCCTTGCAAAAGAATTGTAGAAATTGTATGCTTCCATAATCCGACAGGAACTGTTTCCCTATAAACTTATCTGAGCTGCCAGACATTTCTCCATGTGTATTCATATCCTACAAAAAGCAATTACACGAATTACAGATATATAAATATTTTTTAGATATCACTGTAGTCTAAAATATAAGTTACATAACTGCGACCAAGGTCGCATAAGAGATGAAATCTATATTACTTCTTACTAAAGACTGCGACCAAAGTCGCAGTTATCCGTATGAGAAGAAATCTATATTACTTCTTACTAAAGACTGCGACCTAGGTCGCAGTTATCCGTATGAGAAGAAATCTACATTTCTTACTAAAGACTGCGACCTAAGTCGCAGTAAAAAAAAAAATTTTAAATACAAGATGAAATCTATATTACTCCTTATTAAAGACTGCGACCTAAGTCGCAGTTATACGTATGGGAAGAAATCTATATTACTCCTTACTAAAGACTGCGACGTAAGAAGCATACCAAAAAAAAAAGATTTCACAGCCGGAGATTATTTTCAAATAAGATTGCGACCTAATATTAATTCGGTCGCATTTCTGAACTTTAAAATATGTGTTATACGTCGCAGTACCACATAGACTAAAGAGAAAAATTCAATATTTAAGAAATTATTTTTAAAAAATTGAAACAATTAAAACCTATTCATCGGCATGCAAAGATGTAAACCCTTCAAGATTTCCAATATTCTGAGAGAAAGTAGAACCAGATGCAATATCTTTCATATTTAGATCGCCAGTAGACTGCTCAGACGTCGACATTAAATATTTTGGAGAAAAAATTGCTCGGAAAGAGTTTATATTTTCTGAAAAAAGTTAATCGCAGGCTGAAAAAGAGAACCTAAAACTGACAAATAGAGGTAAGGAAATAAGGAGGAAAGTAATTTATAAACAATAAGCTAAGTCTGACAACGTTCGCTCCAAAAATTGCCTTTTGGGCAAATAATAATAAATAATAACGAAAAGTTACCGAAAGAGTAGCTTTTCATAAGGGCTATTTAGTAATTTAACTTCTTCCCATAAGCGGGCCGCAAGTTAGTGGGGTGACAAAATTTAGCCACGTCACCGCAGGCTGAGAGAGTTCTCTCAGCTGCAGGCTGATATACATTTTCCTCATATATATATATATATATATATATATATATATATATATATATATATATATATATATCAACACACGCAGCACAAGTGTCTATATCATCTATATGTGTGTGTGTGTGTGTGTGTGTGTGTGTGTGTGTGTGTGTGTGAGAAAAATCTATCTCAGTCGCCAGCTCAGAGAGACTAACTCAGCCGGCGCTTCAATATCGTCACAGCTGACTGTGACATGGTCTCAATCCACTACGACATGGTCACAGTCCTAAAAAATCATATATTTTCAGTGTAATTAGGACTGAGTCCATAGTAGCAATCCTCAAAAAAAGACTGCGATTATGATCGCAGTCCTCAGAAAAAGATTGTGACCATTGTCCCAGTCTTCAGAAACCACTGCTGAGCAGTCCTCAGAAAAATACTGTGACTTGATCACAGTTCTCATAAAAAAACTGCGACTATGATAGCGGTGCTTAAAATTGTGGCCGAAATTCAGCCACATTGCGCCAGCTGAGAGAGTCTCTCTCAGCCGACAACTGAGATACAGATTCCTATATATCGATATATATATATATATATATATATATATATATATATATATATATATATATATATACTTGTATCCTTTCAAAAGGATTTGATCCCGGATCCTTCCCACTCAAATTCAACCCTCCAACATTCGAATACAAGATCCACTCCGTTGAAGTTGATCTATACTATTTCAAGTATCTATAAACCAAAAATCAAGTGTTTTAAATACTTTTTGCCTATCCATCAAGCGACGCAAAATGGACGGCCGAAAATAGTGAGTTGGTTAGATCTATGTCTTTAGACATACAAATTCTCGATCCGGCCATTTCATTATGATCTAAACATTTAAAAACCCCTATAAACTAATTTTTGTTAGATTTCAAATGTTCTACACCGTTAAACTAACCAACTCACTATTTAGGCCGTCCGTTTTTCCCCTACTTGATGGATGGGCAAAAAGTATTCAAAACACTTGATTTTTGGTTTATAGATACTTGAAATAGTATAGATCAACTTCAACGGAGTGGATCTTGTATTCGAATATTGGAGGGTTGAATTTGAGTGGGAAGGATCCGGGATCAAATCCTTTTGAAAGGATACAAGTCTATCTATATATATATATATATATATATATATATATATATATATATATATATATATATATATATATATATATATATATATCTATGTATATATATATATATATGTATATATATATATATATATGTGTATATATATATATATATATATATATATATATCTATGTATATATATATATATATAGATATATCTATGTATATACATATATATATGTATATACATATATATATATATATATATATATATATATATATATATGTATATACATATATATATATATATACATATATATATATATATATATATATATATATATCTTGGTCTCCTTGGCCCATTGCCATGCACTGTGCGTGCAAAGGGGGCACTGGCACAAGCCCGGGGCCTGTGTCAGTAAGCGCCTAGGCCAGCGCCCTTCTCCACTTGCTGGCGGCAGTCGGTCGCGGCGTCTAGACGGTAAAACTTAAAAAAGATTAATTATTGATTGAGTTTTCATAAATTAATTATAATTATGAGATTATTTAGGATTCAGATATTTAGAAATAGAATTTTATTCTAATAAGAAAATTTACTCCTAATTAATCTCATATTAAATTTTAATTGGAATTGTTGAGATTGATTTTGATTTTAGGAATGAGATAGAATTCTAATCTATTAAGAAAATTTGGGGTAGAATTCTACTCAAATAAAGAAACCTAATCCCAATTAACCTCACACAAATCTAATCGGTTTTATTTAGTTTATTAAACCCGACCCATTAAAGAAACTCATAACTTAACCATTGCGAGTTGGGTTTGATCCAGACCCGATAAGCACTACAGACCCATTTTGTCAATAGAAACTTCAATTAGTTATTGCGGGCTAATCTAGCCTCTATTTTGGGTGTGTAAATAGCATTTTCGAAGCTCTTGACGAGCATTATAGTATTACAGGCACTAGACATGATAAAACAGTAGTTAGTTGACATAAAGAAGATATTGAAGTGTATGTTTATCATGGTTATATGTATCCTTACAGGCTTCTGTTTCATCAATATTATATTGCTTATATTGTTCTAGTATGATGGATATTGATGTTTACTACAATAGATAATACACAGATAAAGATATATATATATATATATATATATATATATATATATATATATATATATGTTCAAGTTAAAAAATTTATAAAAAAGCTTATTTAATTGCGTATGTAGTTCATGCGGATAATAGCCAGCCCAAGGGAAGACTATTGTTTGACCGAATTATGTACGACATCGGATACTTGATGTGGATAATGCAAGTGGGAGAACTTTGGTGTGTGGTAATAGGCTCAAAGGAAGATTGTCACACTATAGGTCTATATTGCATTCGATCATCAACTAGTCCGGTGGTGGAACAAGAATCCAGATGCATAAATTTGTGTAACCCATGCGTGTGACAATCAGCCGCAAAGAAGGTTGTCATTATGACCGGATAATTACATATATTATATGGTTGATATAGATAACTTAAACTTTAAGACCAATTCTATAAATGGTCAATCGGCCCAAAGAAAGGTTGTTCTCTTATATAGGACCTAGACTTTAAGATATCTATATTGGGCAGTACAGTGTTGGCATATAGAGACACAACTTGTTTTGAAAGTTTGGCCTGTAGCTCTATCGGTTAAACTGGTTGCATTTTTTAAAATTTAATTTTTATGGTTATTACAGTAGAATTTTTTTAAATGCAATGTCTAAATTAAATTGATGAGAAATTGTACACTTATATAGTCTAAATTGAATGATACAAACTTTAAGAAGCAGTAAGACCACGTAAAAGGTCGTTTTTGGATTCATGGACCTAAACTACACCTTAAGGACTGATGGACCTCTACCATCACTAACAAAAGTTCTATAAAGAAAAGGCCAATTATGATAAATAGGAGAGGTCTTATAGGATGTGTCTAATGATCATAAAGCATACTATTCTTATAACTATTAGGAGTTCTATGCCTGATAAAGTCACTGCTAAGAGTTTTTCCAGCTGAAGTAGCCGACCAGTTTATTAAATTAGATAAAGTTGATGCCAGCATGCGGCTTAGCAAGCTGATAAATATGTGCTATAACGGCAAGAAAACTTAAGGGAGTATATTATGAAAATGTCTAATCTTATTTCTAAACTAAAGGCACTAAAAGTGAAACTCTCTGAAGAGATTTTAGTGCACTTTATTCTAATCTCTATTCTTATAAAGTACAATCCTTTTCAAGATTATTTATAATACTCAAAGGGAAAAGTGAAGTCTCATTAAGCTCATTAGTCACTATCCCCAGAAAGAAAAGAGATTGAAAAAGAAAAGAATGAAAATGCTCACTTAGAATTCAAGGTAATACTTCTAATAAGAAAAGAAAAACTAAAACTAAAAGGAGGAACATAAACACCACTGCAGTAACCGATCCTAAGTTGCAAAAGTGCAGCATAAGAAGCCTAAGGTCATTGAATACTTCTTCTGTAAGAAAATAAGCCACCTCAAGTAGGATTGCATAAAGTACCAGAAATGGCTATTTAGCGGGTATATCTCATATTTATATTTATTCTGAAATTAATTTAGTTTTAATGCCACTTCATACGTGGTGGATAGATAATTCACTTAAGTGATTCAATGCGGAACTTTCAAACCCAAAGGAGGTTTAGCCTAGCTGAGCGATGCATATATATAGGTGATGAAAATAAAGTTGCAGTTGAAACTTGTAGGTTTAGATTAGATTCTGATTTTTTTGGTTTAGATTTGTATGAGATTTTATATGTACCGTCCTTTTAGGCGGAATCATATTTCTATTTCATTGTAAGACATATTTGGTTTTACTGTCACTCTTGTTAATTAAATGATTAGTCTACTTTTCAAATTTAAAGTTATTGATAATAGAATTCTGATTGATGACTGTATATATTGAAATTTAATGCTTCATATACTGAATCTCTATATGTGAATAACTTAGACACTAAGCAAACATTAATTAAAGAAACACTAGAAAGTTTGGTGCTAGATGGAGTTCAGGTGTCTTAGATTTAGTGTATATAGACATTTGTGGTCCATTCCCTACAACTTCTTTCTTGAAATGGTTACGAATATTTCATCATTATTATAAATGATTACTCTCATTATGGGTATCTATACTTGTTACATGAAAAATCCCAATCACTGAATATGTTTAAAATTTATAAAGTTGAAATTGAAAATCAACTAAATAGAAAAATTAAAGCAGTTAGATCTGATCATGGTGATGAGTACTACGACAAATATAACGAATCAGGTAGATGTCCATAACTATTTGCCAATTTCTAAAAGAGTATGATATTATAACCCAGTACACCATGTCAGGAACACCTCGTCAAAATGGTGTTGCTGAGGGACGAAATCACACACTAAAGGACACGATTATGAGTATGATAGTTCACACTACTCTACCAGAGTCATTATGGAGTAAAGCTTTAAAGACGACTGTCTACCTTCTTAATAGAGTACCTAGTAAAACAGTAACTAAAACTTGTATGAGTTATGGAAATCTCTCAGCATTAGGCAATTACATGTTTGTGGCTGTTAGTGGAAACTCAGTCATATATACTATATGAGAAAAAGCTAGACTCAAGGACAGTTAGCTGTTTATGAAAAATCACCTAGAGAGGGGTGAATAGGTGATTATGCTAATCTAATGAACTTAATGCGGAATTTAAAAACTAATTGCAATTAACAAGAGACGCACACTCAAACAAACCAAGCAATTATGAATGAACAATATGAATTGATGCAAGGCACAAAGTAAAGAGAGAGAGAGAGAGAGAGAGTAAGAGCCAAGGGATCAAGCGCAAACAACAAGATATGTTTCGAGGTTCGAGCACCCAGCTCTACATCCCCGCCTTCACACAGAAGGATTTCAAGTCCACTAGCTTGTCCACAAAGGACTCCCATAAAGGGAATCTCCACCGAGGATTTGGGGTAATCACAATTATAAGGAGTACCCAACTCCTCTCCTTACAAACACAACCACCTCCTTGAGGCACAACTCCAATCCAACAAACAATCACCTCACAACTTAAGGGATTAGCACCAAGCAACACAAGGATCACCTCACAACTTGAGGGATACAACCCAAATGCACAACCTCCTCAACACAATGAGGGCAAGGCACAAAGCAAATGATCGGTTTACAACTTGGTGGTCAAAACAACAACCACAAACAATCTCTTTCTCTCACACAAAGATCCTATAGAATAAGATAGTAGATGTAGCTCAAGTGTGGAGAAAAACAAAGGAATGAAAATTAAAAACTCAAAGAAAATCTTTGAGAAAAAGGTAGAAACCAAGATGAAGAAATTGAATCAAAATCTTTTCCCAAAAACCCTTTCTTAATTTTCCAAACCCTAGCAAAAACACTAAAAAGATTGTTCAATTTAAGGCCCAAAAACTTCTTTTGATTGCTGTGAAAACACTAGAGAGTCAAGAAAAATTCGCACAAAAGAATCTTATAGAAAACAGGCCATTAATGGGGTATTTATAGCCCCCAGAAAAATATAGCCGTTGGCAGCAGAAACAGCCAAAAATGAACTGCCGTCGACCGCCCGGTCGACCGTCCAACGGTCAATTTTTAACCGTTGGCAGCTACCAGTCGACCGTGCGGTCGACCGTCCCCAGAACCAGAGAGCAACGGCTCTCTGGGCGGTCGACCGTCCGGTCGACCGAAACAAACAGAGAGCAACCTGCTCTCAGTCGGTCGATCGTGCGGTCGACCGGCTCAAGGGGTAGCCAGCGTGCACGTATCCGTGCACGTCGGTCGACCGCTACAGTCGACCGGCCTAGCCTGGCAGCTGAACATCAGGGAAAAATTGGGTTTTTAAAGACTTGAAAAATTCTCATAAAATCTCTAAAATTCCACAAAAATAGTTTTCTCATTTTATATTGAAATACAAACTTGTGTTAAAAAGTTTAACACAAATCTCAAACATTTTGAACTATTTTTGTGTTATAGAAATTTTGCCAAAAACCGAAAACTGTATTTTCTAAAACTTGGATTTTGAATAGAAAATACATTTTGTCCAAAACTTATCCAAATACAAAAACATGATGTTAAACAACATTTAGGCATGATGTATATGGATATAATCCTATATACATGAAACATATCCATGTTTTTGACTTTAATTCCAAAATATGTTTTGTTAAAAATACCAAAACATAAAACACATGAATAAGTAAGTCAAAACTAAGTTTGTCTAGGAAGTTAAGCATGCATGTATATAGAACAAATCTAATATACATTAAACCATGTAAACTTGTTTTGAATCTATCTATTCATGCAAACCAAGATCGGTTAAACCAAAAACGGAAAAACCGAAAACCAATATTCAAAACATGAAACGTGTGTGTTGTAAACTTGAGCATATCATACTATTCTAATCTTTACAATTTGGATCTAAACACAAAACTAAACTATGATATCGATGTCTTCTTGTCTCCAAGCCGACTTGATCCAAAACTCCTTGATCCACCGAGCAAGTGCTATATATGATTTTTGACGCTCGGGCTCTTGAATCAACATGGGAAAGCTTTCAAATCATCTTGTTGAAGCTAATCACCTACTAATAACTTGATTAATGATCTGAAACTAAAATCACAAGATTATTAGTACACATAACTACATGAGTTAATCATTATCAAAACTAGAGTGGAAAGCCTTTGGGCCAACAGTTTATTCATAGGGTATCCTAAGAGATATGGAGGCTTTAGGTTTTATTGTCCCTCCACTAAGAACGTAAAGACGGATAATACTAAATTTTTGAGGATATTCAGAACAGTGGGAATTAACTATATAACGATTTCACATTTAAGGAAGAACATATTGTTATACCCATAACAACTGTTCCAAATGATGAAGCAGTTATTCCACTTCAAGATGAAAATACAGTTGTATCCTTACAAGATACAGATTCAGTTCATCCTGAAGTAGATCTGCTGATGAAGTAGACTCTAAAAATTCTCAACACTAAGTGCCTAGGAGATTAACTAAGAAAAGGAGATCAACCTTTACAAATGACTATATAGTTTATCTCTAAAAGTATGAGTTTGATATAGGGCTAGAGGATGACCCTACATCCTTGAACGAGGCCAAACTCAGCATTCACTCACTAAGTGGTCAAATGCCATGAAAGATGAGTAAAAATTCATGAAGAACAATGATATTTGAAATTTAGTAGAGTTGCCTAAAGGAAAAAAATTGATCGGCTATAAATAAGTATTCAAAATCAAGCGGGATTCAAAAGGTAATGTTGAAAGGTATAAGACACATCTTGTCATAAAGGAATTCATTTAAAGAAAGGGCATAGTCATAGGAGACTTTCTCTCCAGTTTTTTTATGAAGAATTTTTTTAGAATTATCATAGCACTAGTGGCTCACTTTGACCTGAAGTTACACCAAATAGATATTAAGATTGCCTTCCTTAATGGTAACATTGGGGAAGAAATCTGCGTGGTGCATCCAAAAAGTTTTAAACTAAAAGTTTCGTAATATTTGATTTGCAAATAAAGAAATCTATTATGGTCTAAAACAAGCATCCCGTCAATGGTATTTAAAATTTGATCAAGTAATATCCCATTTTGATTTTAAGAAGATTATAGATGGTTAATGCATTTACCATAAATTTAAAGAAAGTACACTTATATTTCTTATGCTATATGTGGATGACATTCTACTAGCAAGTAACAATATAGTTCTTTTACTTGAGACCAAGAATTTTCTCTCAAAGAACTTAGAGATGAAAGATTTTGTAGAAGCTTTATTTATGATAGGCATTCAGATTCAACATGACATAACACATGAAATATTAAGTTTATCACAAAAGGCCTATATCGTTAAGGTGCTAGATAGATGTGGCATGAAGAATTGCTCAAAGAGTGATAAGTTGAGTTTACTTCAATGTCCTAAGAACGATATACAGAAAGAGCAAATGAAAGACATTCCGTATGCATCAGCAGTTGAAAGTCTGATGTATGCTCAAGTTTGTACTTGTCCAGATATAACATATACTGTTGAGAAACTTGGCAGATACTTGATCTATTCTGGGATTGATCACTGGAGGACTGCCAAGAAGGTAATGCGATATTTATAGAAAACTACATGAAATCTGATTAATTGCAGCTAATTAGATACACAAATTCAGATTATACTGGATGTATCGACAATTGAAAGATCACTTCAAGTTATATTTTTCTAATTGTAAGAAGATGGTGAATTTAGTCGAGAGGCCACTACAGCTACATAGTGACAATAAGAGTTATAGATCTCTACTGCAATAGTGACAACAGTTAAGAAAAGTCGAAGCATATCAACATCAAGTTTTTTGTCATCAATGATAAAGTTCAGAGTCATATTATATCTGTTGATAATGTTAGTACAATTCTTAACATTACAGATTCACTCATTAAAGGACTTCCACCTAAAGTCTTCTTAGAGCATATTGATCATATGGGGATGACTAGTTATGATGATATCCTGGTTTAGTGAGAGTGGATAATTTTATGTAACAGACATTATTTCTAAGTATACTTTATGTATATTTGTTGATTTTGATAATAAAGTGATATCTGCTTTCTTTAAATTTCTTTTGATTTTAATTTGTGCATTTGAGTTTGTTAGTAATTAGACTCGTTGGAGTCATAAAGTTAGACTCATTGGAGTCATAAGGTTAGATTCGTTGGAGTCATAAAGTGAAAACTAGTTGGAATAGTATCTTATTTGATTAGAGGATATTTTCATGCCACACGTACACATTTGATCTATATCCTTAAAAATTTCGAAACTTGTGATGTGGAAGGTTCTACCTCGATTATACAGAAGGTAATGATTGCCATGTTCGGTGGCAGGAGACTTAATGGACTAGATTATTTTGAAACGTGATTTTTGTTGGCGGTTAAAGATTTGACGTCATAAAGTTATACATAATATCTATTCAGTAAGATATTAGTACGACTTGTCTGGCCCAAGTAGGAGATTGTTAGATTTATTATGTTTTAAAGTCTAATTTAATTTAAGCCTAATCAAGTCAATTGGATATTTGCACCCGTACTTAACCTATGTTGTTTGACCCAATAAAGAATTGATCAAGCGTAAATGGTTTGAGTCTAAACACGTTTTCAATTACACTTAGCCATGAGTGTATTTAAATTAAAATGTGGGACTCATCTACATATGTTGAACTCGTGTTATCAATTAAGGGCCTAGATCTATGATAAGTTAAACTAGGATTCCTTGATGCTATAAATATCATCGGCAGTACTTTCTTGTAAATCACCTAGAGGGGGGTGAATAGGTGATAATGTTAATCTAGAAACCAAATGCGCTAAATGTGGAAGCTAAAATAAATTTTGCAACACACTTAATACAACCAACAAGTGTAGCCGAATTCCCCGTGAAGGGCTCTGGACTAACTCCTCTTGATTCCCCTAGATATGGGTTGAGGTGCTATATGAAGCTCTTATGGTTAAGTATAAGTGAGGCACACACACAAGCAAGCCAAACATATAAGGATGATAAGCTATATGAAATAATGCAAGGCACAACATAAGCAAATATGATATGATGCTAAGAATGATGCTTTGCACAAATAAAGGAGAGAGAGTTAGAGAGACAATGGATCAAACGCAAACACAAGGATATGTTTCGAGGTTCGAGCCCCTAGCTCTACGTCCCCGCCTTCACCGAGAAGGATTTCCAATCCACTATACTCCCACCGAGGGAACCTCCACCGAGGAGGATTTGTTACAACAAAGGGAGTACTGAACTCCTCTCTCAAACACCGCCTCACAACCGAGGGGTAGGCCCATAACCAAAACAACAACCAATCACCTCTACCGAAGAGGGATATACAAACCAACTCCACCTCACAATAGAGGGAGCAAACCATAATCTTCAACCTCTACCAAGGAGCGAGCAAACAAGAAATCAAGGGTTTACAACAAGTGGTATGTCTCAACCACAAACCTCTTTCCTTTTTCTCTTTTCCATAAAACAAAGATCCTAAATAGATTAGGATAGAAGATATAGCTCAAGTGTGGAAAACTAGTGTTTTGATCAAAGAAAATCTCTTGGGAAAAATAGCAAATGAATATCGAATTTTTAGATCAAGAAACAATTCCCAAAAACCTATTTTCTTTGAAATAAACAAAACACTTTAAAACAAACAAATGAATCTTTTGAGCACAAAAACTATTTTGAAAACTTGTTTAAACACTAGAGAAACACTGAAATTTTTGCTCTTGAAAATCTTATAGAAAACCATGAAGAGATAGGGTATTTATAGGCCCAAAAGAAAACTAGCCGTTGGGCTGATCTGTCAGCCTGACAAGCTAGCGGTCGGCTGGCCCGGCTGACCGCCAACGGTCAGAAATGTGACCGTTGGGGCAATACGGTCGACCGCCCGGCCGACCGCCCAGATTTTCTGCTCCGGTTGGCCGACCGGGCGGCCGCCCAGATACAGAGAGCCTTTGTCGGCCGCTCGGTCGACCGCCCAGATACAGAGAGCAAGGCTCTCTGATCCGGTCGGCTGACCCACTGTGCTGCCAGACGTGCACAAGGCTGTGCACGTTGGTCGACCATCGGGTCGACCGGCCCTTGGTTCGGTCGACCGTGCGATCGGCCGAACTGGCCTGTCGGCCACTGTTCTGGGTCAGAAACTAGGGTTAAAAATATTTTTAAAAATTCTTTTATCTCTTATAAAAATCCCCAAAAATAGTTTTATCATTTTGCATTGATATATAAACATGTGATAAAAATTTCAACTCAAATATCAAGCATATGAAACTATTTTTGTGTTTTAACATTTTTACCAAAAACCAAAACTTGTATTTTATCAAACTCTGATTTTTCAATACATGAATAGGAAAGTCAAAATAAGTTTGAATAGGAAGTTTAAGCATGCATGTATAAGTAGAATACATCTATTATACATATAAACCATTTAAACTTGTTTTAATCAATCTATTCATGAAAATCAAATCCAAACATAAAAATGTGTGTGTTGTGCACTTGAGCATATCAACTATTCTTATCTTTACACATGGATCTAAAACACACTAAACTATGGATACCTAAGTCTTCTTGACGATCTTCATCTTCAAGGAGACTTGGTCCCAAACCGTGATCCACCGAGTGCAAAGGTATGATCTTGGTGCTCGGGCACGAGAATAACCAAGTGAAGGCTTCCAAACTCCTCTTTTTGAAGCAATCACTAACTAATATCTTGATCAATGATCTGTAACTAAAATCACAAGATAATTAGTAAACATAACTACATGAGTTAATCATCATCAAAACTAGAGAGAAGGCCTCCGGGCCAACAATCTCCCCCTTTTTGATGATGACAAAACTCATGGAGTTATATATGCATGGATTAAAGTTAAGCTTCAAAGAAGCTCCCCTTAACTCATGCATAAACAAAATAAACATAAATATGCAATGAAGGCTCTTAAACATGAATGCTTAGAAATGCATAAACAATAAAAAGGTTCTACATACCAATGAAATGTTCAAAAACAAAACATGCTCTAGATACCAATTAAAATTAAACTAAATTAAACTTAATATATGCAAAACATAAATATGCATATATAATATAAACTCAAAATCTTTCTCCCCCTTTTTGTCAATCATCAACAAAAGGGTAAAAACCAAAACAAAACACAATCTTCTCCCCCTTTTTAATACAAAGAAACAATCATCAATAAGGGATAAAATCAAATCAATAAATTTTTCTCCCCCTTTTTGTTCGAAACAAAGAATCAACAAAGGGTTAATAAAAAATGTTCTCCCCTTTTTGTCAAAAACAAAACAAAACCAAATAGGGGTGACAATCAATTAAGGTACCAATTTAAAATATGTCAAAGTAGCATCTTGATACAAATTGAAAGTAAACATAGGTTAAATGGTATATGCGATATACATTCATGAAGAGGAAGATGTGAAGCTTCCCTACATAGATACATTACATGAAGGAGGGATGACAAGCCCTAATTCACATAACATACACTATGCAATGCATAAGAGGAGATGTGAAGCTCCCCCTACACACGTGTACCACATAAAGAAGAGATTGTCAAGCTCTTCAATACAAGATACACTCATCATGAATCTATATGTAGAAGAGATGTTAAGCTCTCCTTGCATATAGGCAATACAAATCAAAACTTTTGACTATTTTCTTTAAGCAAAATTTTGAGATACAAATTTTAAAACATTCAAAATAAACATTTTGATATCAAAAGAGAGTATTTTTCTTTTCAAGTATATGATATCAATTTCAAAATTTTTATTTTCTATCATAAAGCAAGGGAGTGAAAATATAAATACCAATTGTAAATATGAAAATCGAATTTTCTCCCTCTTTATGAAATACCAACAAAACACATGCATAAGCTTGTTTAAGAAACCAATTGAAAATTGAATCAATTGAAACAAAGTTGAAACTCAAGCTTAGCATAAACACAAACATATATATGTATGAAAAATAGATACCAATTGAAATTGATATTCTTTGAAATGTAGTCATACATATACGAAAATATATGAGTATACAATAAAAGTCAAAATTGATACAAATACATGTGTATATGTACCAATTAGTATATGTACAAATACATGTGTATATGTACCAATTAGTGGCATTAATAAGGGTGAGAGTTGGCATGAATTGTAACCTAACCCCTTTTCTCTTAACCAAATCATATTTTTACCCTAATTTTAGGATTAGGGGTAGGTATGCATGCTTGGGGGATCAAGGGATAGGATTACATTGAGGAATGTGAGTCCAAGTGGCAACTAGAGAGAGACCTCCCCCACTTTGTAAATTTCACCAAAAATAGTGTTGACTACCAAATTTGCCCTCATCTTCATCCTCCATCAGATCTGAATTTCTCTCCTCTCCAAAATAGAGAACTTGGAGCCCTAATCAACTCCTTTCTCTTCTCAAAAAATTTCTGAAAATAGAACACCCTCTCTAGATCAATTCTAATCCCTCACCACTCCTCTTCACCTTAGATCGAAGCCATCGCGAGAGGGGAGAGAGCCCGCGCGTGCAGCAAGCACAGCAGCAGCAGCACGCCGCGCGTGCTGCTGGCTGGCCGCGCACGCGCGGCCTGAAGGGGGGCGCCGCGGCGGATCTTGGAGGGGGAGGCCAGAGCTTGGAGGGGGAGGTTTTTGGGTGAGTTGGGGGAGGATCTACCACTTCTACATATAGATTTTGGAGGCCCAACTTACATTTTTCAGATCTGAATTCAAGGTGAGTAAACCTAAACTATTAGGGTAAATTTTCTTCAAATTTAGAGAAGTAGAAAATTTTTAATCATGCATAGATGACCCACAAGTGTGCTTAATTCGCTGTTTTATGATTATTGGCAAACTAAATGAGACCTAATTGGGTATTACATAGTTGTTATTTCTCTAAATTATCATGAGATGAAATGCATGTGTGAGATATGTGTTCTAACTTACTAATCATGCCTAAGTGAGACTATTTAGTATAAAAATTCGCTGTTTTGTGATTAGCATTAAGCTAAATGAGACCTAATTGGGTACTACATAGTTGTTATTTCCCTAAATTATCATGTGAATGAAATGCATGTGTAAGAGATGTGTTTTAACTTACTAATTAGACCTAACGATGGAATGCATGTGTAAGACATACGCTTTAACTTACCAATCATGCTTAGATGAGCCAATTTAGTAGGATAATTCGCTGTTTTTCGTTATTAATATTATGGTAGTCAACTTGATATGTACGTGGCATAACCGTTACCTTTCATAAATAGAAATAATATGATGCATGTGTGAGGTGTATAATCCATACCAATATCACTCCATGATTGACACGCTATTGACATCAAGTCTTACATTATGTCTACTCAAATGTAACGGGGGAAGACCCCTCCTTATACTATGGCGTTATGTTAAGTATTAACAAGTATATGGGAATAATGCATGTAATCATGTGGAGTTGAATGTGGCATGTCATGACTTTACCACGATATTGGGAAACCACCAAGTACATGTTTTCTTCCTTCTTGTTACGCATCAATTGTGTGTATGACGTGTAAATTAGTCTTTAAATTTCTGGCTAAGAGCATAATAACTTAAACTATGTATGCATGCATTCATGCTTCAAGGAGGAAGGGGCCGGGCGGGAGCTGGTAGGAGGGGGAAGACGAGGACTTGATATATATATAAGTATGAATATATAAAAGGAGGAAGGGACCGGGCGGGAGCCGGTAAGAGGGGGGAAGACGGAGAATCTATACGTGTTATATATACATGAACTATAAAAGGAGGAAGGGGCCGGGCGGGAGCCGGTAGGAGGAGAAAGATGGGGAATTTCATTTCAACTGAATGGCATGTAAAAGCAAACTGTCAAGTCTTATCCCACATTGGTAATATTTGTATTAACCTAGAATGTCACACTAAGTAAATAGCGAACCGAGTTGATGTGGAAGGACAAGTCCACAATAATTTACGCACATATTCATGTAAGTAATTCACTTTGTGTTATAGCATAGAGGAATGTAACTCTTGATAGTGGAGACTGGTAGACCACAAATGTATGGGGCCTAGAGCAATTAAGTTAGGTTGGAGGATTTTATTGTCTCATGAGCTTAGTTGTAAACTACCTCTTTTAGAATACTTGGTTTATGAAATTACTGTATCAACACCCTTTGGCATAGTTTACTCATTGAGCTGTCGAGCTCATTTCATTTTCTTTCCATCTTTTCAGGTTTGGATAAGGGTAAAGGACCACTCTAGCCAGAAGGATTAAGTTATGGAATGTATGGCATATTGTTGTATCATTTTGATTGACTCTTGTTATATAAATATGTATGTAAAGGCTCTACTTAAGACTTTTTCTTGTGGATAAATCATGTTATGGTGCACTCTGTGTATATTTGTCCTTGTGGTATTTGAAACTAGGGGCTTATATGTGTTGTAATATTTTGGAATCATGGACTCCGTTTATATGTAATGTTCAGGAACTTTGAAAGATGACCATGCATGGGAGTATTGTGTTGGAAACTTAATTCTTGTAGTTTCATGATGATAAGATACATGAATGAGAAGGAGGATGCAAGTTTATGATATATATGTATATAATTGAGATGAAGGTATTGTGCCATGATAAGTAGGCCATGTTGGCCGAAATCTTTGATGGGATTAAGTAGGCCTTGGAGCCGAAATTGTTATTTCATGCATGTGGGAAGAGGCAAAATTTTAAGGAAGATGCTGCCGAAATTTTTACCTTTATGGAGAATTGGGGATAATCTGTGTTTCAGGACTAATCTTGTTTATTAGAGGCTGGGACCGTTACACATTAGCTCAAAGTGGAGCCCAAACAATCAACACTCTTCTTCAACAAATTTATATCATTTTTAATTATAGAAGAAGTGGAGCATGCAAGGGGTGATCTAAGTGAAACTACCCTAGCATGACAAACATGGGAATCAATCTTATTTTTCAAAGAAACATTTTTCTTAACACAAATATCTAATTCTTTTGTAATAAAATCAATTTCTCTTTTTAAAGAATCATTATCTTTTAAAACAAATTCAACTTTTGAAGATAAAAACTCATTTTTCTTCAAAATAACATGGCAATCATTTTTAGATTTTAAAAATTCATTTTCTTTTAGTGTAAGGTCTAATTGAGATCTCAATGAATCTCTTTCATTATAGACCTCAACCTTCTCTTGCAAAACCTTGTCAAGTCTAGAATGCAAACATTTATTTTCTTTTACAAGGCCTAGACTTTTCTTTTTCAAAATTTTATATTTTTCTATTAATTTTTCACAAACTATAGATAGTTCTTCATTCAAAGCATGTGCATCAACAAATTCATCATATGAAGAACTAGCACTATCTAGTTGAGTATCCGAGTGTACCTCAAGGGAGTCATTCCCTTGGATCATATAGCATTGTTGTGGCTCGGATTCATCTCCACTAGATTCCTCTTCTTGTTGGATTGGCATTTGAAACTCGGAGGTGGTGGTGGTTGTCAACATGTTCCACACTGCAAATGCAGAATCAAGGTTAGAAGCAAGCAAAAGATATTCTTTAGGAAGTGTGCTTCTAATGGCCTTTAGGGCAAGTGCATTAGCCTCTATATGCTTGCTATCACTAAGGAAGGATTCCTTGGTAATGGCAAGGTGAACCTTATGTCCTAGGGTTTGTAAATAAACAGGCATCCTAATCTTCCAAATAAGAATGTTGGAAGGGTCAAACATAGGTGGGGTCATGAAGTCCATGGGTCCAAACTATATGTGTGCAGGCAAACAAATGCAAACAAGATTAGCAAACAAGGATCTCACTCCTAGGATGTTAAGCCTAAGTATCAGGAGCGTAGGCTCTGATACCAATTGTAAATCACCTAGAGGGGGGTGAATAGGTGATAATGCTAATCTAGAAACCAAATGCGCTAAATGCGGAAGCTAAAACAAATTTTGCAACATACTTAATACAACCAACAAGTGTAGCCGAATTCCCCGTGAAGGGCTCTGAACTAACTCCTCTTGATTCCCCTATATATGGGTTGAGGTGCTATATGAAGCTCTTGTGGTTAAGTATAAGTGAGGCACACACACAAGCAAGCCAAGCATATAAGGATGATAAGCTATATGAAATAATGCAAGGCACAACACAAGCAAATATGATATGATGCTAAGAATGATGCTTTGCACAAATAAAGGAGAGAGAGTTAGAGAGACAATGGATCAAACGCAAACACAAGGATATGTTTCGAGGTTCGAGCCCCTAGCTCTACGTCTCCGCTTTCACTGAGAAGGATTTTCAATCCACTATACTCCCACCGAGGGAACCTCCACCGAGGAGGATTTGTCACAACAAAGGGAGTACCGAACTCCTCTCTCAAACACCGCCTCACAACCGAGGGGTAGGCCCATAACCAAAATAACAACCAATCACCTCTACCGAAGAGGGATATACAAACCAACTCCACCTCACAATAGAGGGAACAAACCACAATCCTCAACCTTTACCAAAGAGGGAGCAAACAAGAAATCAAGGGTTTACAACAAGTGGTATGTCTCAATTACAAACCTCTTTCCTTTTTCTCTTTTCCACAAAACAAAGATCCTAAATAGATTAGGATAGAAGATATAGCTCAAGTGTGAAAAACTAGTGTTTTGATCAAAGAAAATCTCTTGAGAAAAATAGCAAATGAATATAGAATTTTTAGATCAAGAAACAATTCTCAAAAACCTATTTTCTTTGAAATAAACAAAACACTTTAAAATAAACAAATGAATCTTTTGAGTACAAAAACTATTTTGAAAACTTGTTTAAACACTAGAGAAACACTGAAATTTTTGCTCTTGAAAATCTTATAGAAAACCATGAAGAGATGGGGTATTTATAGGCCCAAAAGAAAACTAGCCGTGGGGCTGATCTGTCAGCCTGACAGGCTAGCGGTCGGCTGGCCCGGCCGACCGCCAACGGTCAGAAATGTGACCGTTGGGCAATATGGTCGACCGCCCGACCGACCGCCCAGATACAGAGAGCAGATTTTCTGCTCCGGTCGGCCGCTCGGTCGACCGCTCAGATACAGAGAGCAGATTTTCTGCTCCGGTCGGCCGCTCGGTCGACCGCCCAGATACAGAGAGCAAGGCTCTCTGATCCGGTCGGCTGCCCAGTCGGCCGACCCACTGTGCTGCCAGACGTGCACAAGGCTGTGCACGTCGGTCGACCGTCGGGTCGACCGGCCCTTGGTTCGGTCAACCATGCGGTCGGCCGAACTGGCCTGTCAGCCACTGTTCTGGGTCAGAAACTAGGGTTAAAAATATTTTGTAAAAATTCTTTTATCTCTTATAAAAATCCCCAAAAATAGTTTTATCATTTTGCATTGATATATAAACATGTGATAAAAATTTCAACTCAAATATCAAGCATATGAAACTATTTTTGTGTTTTAACATTTTTACCAAAAACCAAAACTTGTATTTTATCAAACTCTGATTTTTCAATACATGAATAGGAAAGTCAAAATAAGTTTGTATAGGAAGTTTAAGCATGCATGTATAAGTAGAATACATCTATTATACATATAAATCATTTAAACTTGTTTTGATCAATCTATTCATGAAAACCAAATCCAAACATAAAAACGTGTGTGTTGTGCACTTGAGCATATCAACTATTTTTATCTTTACACATGGATCTAAAACACACTAAACTATGGATACGTAAGTCTTCTTGACGATCTTCATCTTCAAGGCGACTCGGTCCCAAACCGTGATCCACCGATTGCAAAGGTATGATCTTGATGCTCGGGCACGGGAATCACCAAGTAAAGGCTTCCAAACTCTTCTTTTTGAAGCAATCACCAACTAATATCTTGATCAATGATCTGTAACTAAAATCACAAGATAATTAGTAAACATAACTATATGAGTTAATCATCATCAAAACTAGAGAGGAAGGCCTCCGGGCCAACATTTCTCTCCACCAATAATGACCTAATCTCTCTTGGAGACCTCTCATCTTCTTTAAGAATCAAGAAGAAAACTTGGTGGTTGGAGAGAAGAATCCTCTCTCTCTCTCTCTCTCTCACAATTCTGGCGTCCTCGAGATCGTGCAACATTCGGCATCCCTTTCGAATGAAATCATGTATGCTTAAAACCCTCCTTCTCTTTGATCATGATAAAAAAATTATACATGTATAAGATCTTGCATGGAATAAAATTAGATCTAACAATAACTCCATCATCAAATAATGAATCATGGCCCCAAGTTACAAGAGTCAAAACTTTGGACTACCTCAAATAGACACCAAGACAAAAAGCACAAAGCATCACTTGTCACTTTGGCTTCCCCAATGAAAGGAAAATCCTCATGGTTTTGAGTTATTACTGTCAAATTGATTCCCCACAAGTGGCAGGAGTTTGAGAGCACAAAATTGCAATTCAATGGTCTTTTTGTGGAAACCCTGATGTGTACAAAATGCATATCATGCATCTATAGCTAGCTAAGCTAGGTAGCTAACGATCTACAACTCTTTAGTCCATGACATTAAGAGCTTGAACGTGACCCTTTCCCACTCCCCAACTCTGGTCCCAACCTTAAATTTGAACCCCAAACCAGAAACACACACTCTTTGAAAACCCCAAAAATACTATATATCCCCCATGTTCCACTTCCCTCAAATTCAATACATATCACCCACCCCCCCCCCCCCCCCCCCCCCCCCCCCCCCCCCCCCCCCCCCCCACCCTCCCGGCTCTCTCTCTCTCTCTCTCTCTCTCTCTCTCTCACTCACTCACTCACTCACTCACAAATGCAATTCTGAGGTGGGAATTGATTGATTGAGGTCACCCACTCCTCAGATTTTTAATGGCATTGAATGAACCAAAAGGCAAATGTTGGGGGCAGAACACTTGCCTTGATGTTAGAGAAAAAGGTCTTTGATGTTGAGTTTTTCTTTTGTTTATTTTTTGAGTAAACTGCACAAAGTCTAAATTTATTATTAATGTTTGCAGAAAACTATCATGTTTTTGGCTAAGTTTATGATTGTGTACGAGTTTTCTAACATATCTTAGATAAGAATAAGTGTGATCTCTCACTTTATATCCAATAAAACAAAGAGTTTTTTTTATAATCTTACAAATAGTATCGGAAAATTTTGAAATTATTTCAATAGAATACGGATTTCGATATAATATAAAGGTTTTTTTTTTTGTAAAATCCTAATAGTAGGGAGTTTTTGTGCAATTTATCCTCCTCCTTTTCTTTTGATTCAAACATGCATCTTAGCTTAGAGTGGGGTCCCTTGCCTTTAATCAAATCTCTCACAGCATGTTAATAAGTTTCACAATTAGCCTTCCATCCCCTTCTGTGGGGCCCACACAACGTGTAATTTAAGCAGGGGCGGCTCAATTTTTAGGGAGACCTTAGGCGAAAATTTCGAATGGGCCCTTTTAAAATATACTTAAAAAGTAATTAATATTAACTAATATTTTATTTAATCAATATTTTATTAAAAATAATTCTTCTAGCTTTTTAAGATGCAAAATTTTTAATCAAGTTTTTATATGTAACGTATCTTTTTCTATAGAGCAGTTGTAGGTCCTGCCGTCAGTCTGAGGTCTGAGCGACGGGGGCGGCTAAGAGCGAGGCTGCACAGAGAGAGAGAGTTTAATTTTGAAAAATTCTCTAATATTAACTTGGAAAGTAAAAGAAACTCATGCTTTTCCTGTTAATATAAAAAATGAAGAGGGAAAAAAAATTAAAAAAATGTGGATGACAGACAGGATTCGAACTAGCGCAAGCAAAACCCACACAATTTCTAATCATGTCTAAAAACCACTCCGGCATGCCCAGTTGAACAAGCAAAAAACATTTTCTATATTTTATATTTATTATTTTAGTTAAATACTAATTTATACTATAATTTTGGAGGCCCCATTATATTTGGGGGCCCTAGGCGACTGCCTCATTCGCCTAGAGGTTGAGCCGCCACTGAATTTAAGGTAAAATTCTCCGATTACAACAATGTGAAGGAATGGAGACTAGCTGTAATCAGTATAATAATACGGTACATACGGTATTTAGTACAGTACAAGTTAGTTCCTGTTTGGAATTGAGTAAACAAAAGGATTAGTTAGCAATCTTTTTCACGCGGGCCCATAAAGTATAGCGACGCATGCAGTCTGAGGCGCTCACTTTTTGGCAATGGACCTTTTGGGCCTCGGTGTCATCATCATTATCATCATCATTCCCTGATTAATTAATGAAATGGCATAAATTAATGAGCTTTGTTTATTTATTTATTTGACTAACGAAAAAGGTGATTCTTATCTCATCAGGATTGCTATTCTGCAAGTAGAGTAATGGGCGTGTAGAATAGACTAACAAGTTTCTGACCCATCCTGATGTGTTCACATAATCTCACATTTGTAAAGCCAATTTTCAACTTTGGACGTGTTTGGTTGTAAGAAAGTGGGTGGAAGTAAGAAATGGGAAAGTATAATTGCTCATATTCCTATCTATCCAAACACCGGAAAAGAAAAAGTGAGAAAACCTTTTTTTTCTTTTCTCTTTTTCCTTTAACACAATTACTTCTTCACTTTTAGAGTGCTACAGTTAATTTTGTGGTCATGTAAATCTCATTTGTAATAAGTTGTAACTCAAAACAGTTAATTTTGTGGTCATGTAAGTCTCACTTGCATTTTAATTACAATCTAATTTTTATTTTTCTTAATTGATTTTTATTTTAATATTATTTTGCGGTCAACTTTGTGGTCAACTTTTTCACTTTAACTTTCACATTACAATCCAAACACTGAAAAAGACATAATATTTTCCAAACCACATTTTCTAACAATATCCAAACACCGAAAAACTCACTAAGCAATTCTCAAATTCAAAGGTAACTATTATTACTTCCTCACTTCTTCACTTCCTCAATTCCATCCCTAACCAAACAACCCCTACAAACTCTAATAAAAACATAGTGATTCATATACATTTTGACACCCAAAATAAAAATAAATTAAGGGATGCAGTTAGATCAAATATTTCTGTTCCAACTTATGCTTTCCTTTGTGCAATTTAGAGCTTGTTTGGTCAACTAGATCTCTCCACCCTGCATCCACACTTATAGAATCTCTTGGAATTAGGTATTTTTGGTTAAAGGTATTTCTCCCAAATGCTACAATTGGAAATACTGAAAAAGTCTCCACTTTCTATATTGTAAACAGGGTGCACAAAATACTAACATCCACCAAATCACCAATTTGAGAAGTTGAAAGTATTTTTCAGCTGGCCAATCTTCTCTTCTTCTTTTTTCCCCCAGTTTCCACCCAGCAAAGTGTTCAGATATTCATCATATTAGGTATCCATTAACAGAACAAAGCATCATGCAATATTCTCCAAGTTAAACATCACTTTCTACCCCCCAACGAAAAGTACACATCTTTTGATGCTGATGCTGTGTTCTATCTGAAACCCTCACAGTTCTAGTAACCAGTTGGAATTGGATTAAGAGAACAGTACTGTTCCTGTGGATTCATCAAGTAATTGATTCTTCTTGCGTTCATGCCAAAATACATGAGATTGTTATACCAAGAATAATAACTTTTTATAAGAAGTTCAAATGTAATAATATGCTAACGTGATGTAGGAAGGCAACATAGAAACAAGCTGGTCCAGGGCAGTGTTGTCGACTAGACCCAAGCGGCTGTCAACAAATGAAATTTCAGTATATCAACATGCCCAATCAACTGTCGAAGTGTTTACTGAGAGTTTAGAGTTATATAGTTTATCGACATGGAATTGATTGCTGTCGACAGGCCTGCTGTGCATCAGAGTATCTGTATCTGTATGGGATTTAGTTCTTGAGTATGAGTTGAATTCTGATTTGTTTTCTTTTTTTATTTGATTAGGTTTTCTAATTAGAGTAATATTCCATTTTTATTGCCTATATAAGGCCATTGTATCTTTGTTTTAGTATTCAACTTTTGGTAATCAATAAAATTAGTCTTTTCTCTTTCAATTGCTCATGGATTCAAGTTGTTTATCTTTTGCTTGTGGATTCGAGTGCTTTGCTCGTGGATTCGAGTGCTTTCCTACATAAAGATATGCTTTATGTTTAGTTGGCGCTAGAACGAGATATAATCGGCGTTATTCGCTTCCTTACTTGTGTCGTAATGTTATTTTTGTTGCCTCTAGCTTTCCACAAATTTCATTTCAAAATCTTTCCTTTTAAATCTAGGATTTATTTTTTCCCCTCCGAAATATTTCATTTACACTTGTACTGTACTATTTTTTACTGTAATTTATCATTTCTATCTACAGCTCACTATTTTTGCAGAAATGTTAGTAAGTACTTTACACAAGTAAAAGGACAAATTCCAGAAGAGAATAAGAGTTTAACTTTTCAATGAAAAGGTCATCAGTTTAAAAAATATTCATTAAACTCATGGAATTGAATACTCCTAAAAATTTTCTTGTAAAACTATTAAGATAAATGACATGACATCTGTGACAGAGATGAATTATTAAAGGATCAATCAAGGGTTGTGATGATCATTGAGGTGACCAAATGTTTTTCTTTAAAGAAATGCAATTTCCATGTAAATAACACCAAAAACTATGTGAAAAGTTGTGAGCATCTTTTGAGTAAGATATACGTCTTCCAATAAATAACTACTCAATTATATAACGTACTAATTCCTTACTGAAATAATTTGAGAGAGAGAGAGAGAGAGAGGGGCATGACTGTGGCCCCTTCAGGCCCTTTGTCAATCTACAGTGAGTCCAAAATCGAATATTTTCCCTAAAAAGCTCCATTGCGAGTGAACCAAATGGACCACAATACAACTCAGACTGTGATTGATTGATCAACACGATCTAATCAAAACCCAACCTCCTCCTCACATTTGCAAACATATCATTGTCCCAGTCAGAGTACCATGAAGACAGAAGGCTGTGCTCCTCACAACGCCAAACTCTCACAAGGAACAGAGACCAGCTCCAGGCTCTGACTAAAACTTCTAACAAACACAAGTGCTTTTAAGATATGTAGTACTATTCATTGCAAATATTTTATTTATTGTAAACAACATCATGATATGGATTGTATTAACAATGAAATAAAGTAGAATGTAATGCAACAGCACCACATATCAAAAATTTAATAAAATAAATATCATCAAAAATATACTCCAAAAACTATGTGACTGTTAATTCACCACCCATGCCCCTATATTGGTAGCAGTTCGGATTCTTGCTCATTTTGTTCTCTATTTACAAATCTACCCCTAACGATTGTTGTATATCACGATCATATCCCTGCCAGCCTCACCGTGCTTGGGAGCCAATCTAAGGCCGGCGCCATCCTCTGCGGCCGGCCGCCGCCTTCCACGGCCGAGAGCCTGATTGCAGCTCCGTCGTCGATACTTGACGAATTAGTCCTCAACTGTTCGATGCTTGGCACCAACACGCTCTCTGCCCACTCCTCAACTCCCACTCCACTCAGCCACACACCACCAACGATTCTGTCGAGCACATTGTCATCGATCCGAATTGATCTCTCGGAGCCCAGAATTGCGGTGAATTTCGCCGATATAGAGTCTGATATCCTCCTGCGCATTGGTCCGAAGTCAACAGGCTTGAAGATAACTGCACTGTCTACTGAATCCACGAACTCAGATGCCGATGATACTGATTGCTTGATTGCAAGTCGGTTGTGCTCGTGTTCATGCTCCACTGTAAGGTCGCTAGAATTCCACGATCCCTCGCCGGTCCCATCGTCCGCATTGCCACCGGTAGCTAGATTCAAGTCGAGCGAGAGGCCTAATCCGTTTGATTCCTTCTTCCGCTTTGGCTGATTGTTATCCTTGGATAGCCAATCTGGTATGCGCTTCCCTCCGACTGATAGCTCCAATTGCCAACCAGAACTCGCAGAATTCAGTATCTCCTCCTCGGCCAGCATGGAATCTGTCGAACACTCGAGCTCTTTTGGCAACCAGTTGGCCAAGAGCACAAAAATTGCGCTCCCCAAGCTAACCTCCCTCCCGTAGGAATCAGGCAATCGACCCCTCTCAATTGCTCGCCTGATCGTCCCACGAACGACTGCATCTGCTTGATCAATGTCCTCGAGCACGATCACAGAGAACGGGTTCTGCTTCACAGCCTGAGCCACGCGGTCCAGCGCAGTCCTCCCTCGAAAATTCACATTTGATTCGCCATCATCGCCACCGTTTCTTGAACTACCAAGACGAACGGTGAACGGTTCCACACCAAACACCAGCTCAGACAACGCTCTCGCCATCTTCCTCTTTCCGACTCGGTCAGACCCGATAAAGAGTAGCCATGTGTCTGCCTTGGGCATTAGGCCACGGCGTTTCCCATTGCCTGATTTGGACTGCAACATCGCAGCGGTGACAGCCGAGGCGGCCTCGGTCTGCCACGAGACCTTCTCCATTAAGCCTTTGAACAGTCTCTTGACAGAGTCTGAATCTTCGAAGCTCGCAACAGTATTAGTAGTAGTCCTCTGGCTAGAGAAGTTGTCCTGCTTGCATTCCGGGAAGTCCTTGATCCTCTCCCTATGAGCATTCTCCAAAGACGGAGGAGCATTCGGAGGCTTTGGGCGACCGAGCACAAGATCAGTCTTCACCGGACTAGTTGGAGGGCTCACTGGTCGCTCTGATGAGTTCGAGTTCGCCAATTGAAGTGAAGGGAAGCCCATAGGCAGAGATGATTTGGGTTGCAAAGATCGAAGACCAAAGGTGTTTGAGTGAAGGCGAGAGCAGCTCTGGCGCCATTTATTGAGGAGCTCCTCCATGCTTTGCTTCCAACTAAGCTCCTGCTCCTTGCTCTGTCCATACACAGCCATTAGAAATCTCGACATAATTAAGGGAAAAACTACTCTCGGTCGATTGAAGCAAAATGCATGCAAACCTTGAATTGATCTGGTGATGGTTTCGTGCTGCTGGGCGTCGCGATCTGCAGCCATTGAGGCAAGGCCGGACGAGCTGCTTCGGGTCCCGAATCAGACGAAGACTTCTCAAACTCTTTGGCCACGAGCTTGGCGAGCTCGCGCTCGTAGTTCTCCGTGCACTGGGAGCAAAGTGTTTTTTTCTGAGAAGTATCAGTGATGGTTTCAGGCGGCCGTCTCAATGGAAGCGTGGCGGTGGGTTTGATCGCCGGAAAACCCTTAGGCGGAGCAAGAGCCTCGACCGAGCTGCTCAGGATTCCATTGTTACCCCCGAGCCTACAAAAAAATCAAAGTCAGAATCCCTCTAAAAAATTGAAGACAAGAACAAAGTTTACATAAAGAGAAGGAATACATCTACAGTTGCTATGAATAAAAAAATTCCTACTAATTCTATCAGAATCTGATATAGAAAAATCTAATGGAGGGGGTTGCACACAAGAATCTCATACAACCCAACTTTTTTTTTTTTTTTTATGTGTGAAAAAAGGTATTATTCAGTCTAAAAAGATTTCCAAACTCTATTACTATTCATTTCACAGCTTAAAATAAAAACACAGACAATCCATCAACGGCAACATGAAGAGGAAGGAGAAGGGAACTAAACCTTGGGAACAATCCCGGCAGCGGGGACCGCGGCGTGATCGGAACAGCCTGAAGATCCCACTCGTTCTCCATTGTTGGATGGTAAACTTGGCACCTCAAGTACGTGGCACACGTCGCCGTGCCCATCGCCCACACCAGACCGCCACCTCCGGCGATGATCCTCCCCATCTCTGCCACCGCCTCCTTCCCAATCTCTGAAATCATCTGCTGCTGCGGCTGCTGAGTCATCCTCGCTCCCATTCCGCCATTGCCCTCCACCAACCACTTCAAGTCTCCCAAATCAAGAACAACCCCGTCAGACCCCGGAGCCCGAACCCTGCTCTCGATCAAACCCCTCAATTCTCTCATCTTTTCGGGGATCTGGGCTCTCTCAACCGACCCAAACTCTTTCTCTACAGAGATGACTCTCACCGGAGATCCGAGCTCCCGCCTCTCGACCCTCTCCAACACCGCTCGCATCACCGAATTCAGATCGGAGTCGCCAACAAGAACCGGGTTCCTCTTCTTGCTCCTCGAGAGAATCTCAATCACCTTCTTCACCTCCTCGCCGACATCGTCGCTCTCCGGCTTCTTGTTCTGCTGCTGGAGCCTCGGATTCATGTACAAATTCCGCATGCCCGGCACGGGCCGCGACAATCCCAATCCGACTCCGACTCCGATTCCAGCAGACGCCGGCAGCGGAGAAGGACCGGCGGCAGCAGCGGCGGATGAGGAGGCGGAAGAGGAAGACAGGGACTGCTCGATGGTGGCCTTGACGGCGGGGCTGGAGAAGCTGGCCTCCTTCATGACCCTGCTGACGCTGGGGTCATCAAGAATCGAGACCACCAGCTGCTCCAGCTCGACCTTGACGGCCAGCAGCGGGCTCTGCTGCTGCTCAGGGCAGCCCCGCCGCTGGTGGGCCTGGGCCCGCTTGAGCGCGGCCATCAGGGCGTTGGATATCGGGGGCTCCGCCACTGAATTAGTATTAGTATTATTACTATTGTTATCTTCCGGCGACGGAGAGGTGTTGGGATTGGAGGGGAGCCGGTCGAGGGCGACGGAGAAGCAGAGCTCGAGGGCGCGGCATTGCAGCGGGTGGGATGAGTTCGGGTGGGACTTGACGCAGGCCTGCCGGAGGAGGCCGCTGGGGGAGGCGAGGAGGGTCGCCGCCACATGCAGCGGCGTGGTCTGGCCGTGGTTCCGTCGGGCCGCCTCCGCGATGGAGTGGGTCAGAACCGTCGCCGCCTCCAGCGTCAGCGTCTGCTGGATTGTGCTCAGCCCTGCCCTCATTTTTGCGACATATACTTATCTTCTTCTTTTTGGTTTTGTTTTTGTGAAGGAAGAAGAAGAGAGAGGAGATGAGGTGCGAGATGAGAGGGAGAGGTGTAATGTAACGCCAATAATAAGAACAAGAGGGGTGCGGGTGTTTGCTCCGGATCGGTTGTGTGTGAGTCATGTATATTTATATGTATATGTATATATATATATATTATAAGAGGAAGTTAATTTCATATTGATGTCAAATAATATTATAAGAGATTCAGACACTTTATAAATTTGGATCCTTCAAATTTTACATCTTATCTAAATATCAACGCTGAGTTATCTCTCTTATAATACATGAGTGTCTCACACATAGACTAAATCTGTTGATGTGTGGGTGACGTAGTGGGTGAACGGTTGGGTGGGGTTTATTTTGGAATGGATTTATATGAAAGAAGGGGGGCGGGGAGGGAGAGAGAGAGAGAGAGAGAGAGAGAGAGAGAGAGGATAAATGCTGCCTTTGCGCGATGAATACAGAATAACCAACTTGCATAAGGAACCAAGTGGCTAAAAAGTCTAGAAAGTCTTTGTCTTTGAGTCTAACTGAAGAGAGAGAGACAGAGAGGGATAAAATGGCAGAGAGGGAGAATCTTCTTCTATTTATCTGGTGGTAGTGGTGATGGTAGGGGAAACAATAGGGATGGCTAACGGGACGAATCAGGTTGATTCGTCCCGTTAGCTAATGAATCCGTTACGAGACGGGTTGAACCCGTCTCGTAACAAATCCAACGAGACGAATCAAATAATCGGGGTAACGAATCGGGTCTCCCGGATTCGCTAAGACGGGTTGGACCCGTCTCGGATTTTATTATTATTTTATTTTTAAAATTTTCAAATTTAACACAATAGGGAATATTTTGAGCTGTTGAGAGCTAAAAAAATAAAAAAATAAAATAGGGGTCTAAAGCTAATTTTCCCGTCTCACAAATATAATAATATAGGACTTTAAAAAAAAGAAAAATAAATAGGAGGGGTTGGGAAAAATTTTCTCCGACCTGATTCGTCCCGTGATTCGTCACGGGACGAATCGGATTCGTCCCGTTTACACGGGACGGGTCAACCCGTTTTGATCCGCCCCTAAACGGGGCGGGTGCGGGTTGACCCGTAACCCGTCCTGTGCGACTCAAAAGAGTCGCACAGGACGGGGCCCATTAACCATCCCTAGGAAACAAAAAGAAGGAAATATATTGTGTGAAAAAGGAGGAGGAGTTGCTTTGCTTGCTTACCACTCGCTTTTATGAGACACATAGAGTTCGCCTACCTTTATGTTTGCTGTTCAAGTTGATGAGGTGGATCAATTCCTAGAAAGTAAATCCTCCCTTATTAAAAACAGAGGTAAAAATGTTTTATCTGGGTCAAAAAAATTGGCCTTGAACCTTTCTCTTTTTAATTAATTTAAAGAAGACCTCAATTACAAATTTATTTCCGCCTTAGTCTCAATTCATGTCAGCATAAATTGATTTCTCTCAATCACTGCTTCTTTATGTATTTTTAATTTCTTTTTTACCTTTCTCATTGTTCTTGAAATTGCTCTCCCTTCAACTCTAGCCCTGACGTAGAGTAATTCGCGGATTACCTGTGCGGTCAGGTCGTCGTGGGAGTTGACAGGGGTATGGAATCCCTCTCCAGGGGGCTGAGCCTCCAGACTAAAATTTTTTGGATGGACATCAGATATTATTTGTTCGTGCTCGCGATGAGTTTTTTTGTGATCGATGTGGTATTTAGATCTGGATTGTAGATAATCATTACTACTACAGTCGAAGATCTCACAAGCCTCATATAAAAGATGACGACATTGAGTTTTTGATTTATTTTCTACTGGATAATGATGCTGCTGAAATATGAGGAATCTTTTTATGTGAGAAATGCGACTCAAAGACTGCAACCCATGACTTGATTTTGATTTTGGGGGAGCCATGGTTTTATGGAAGTTACACAGTGAGAGAAGAGATAGTTGCAGTCCTCATAATAAGAAGTACGATCATGATAGTGTTGGCCCAAAGGCCCATCACTCTAGTTTTGATGATGATCAACTCATGTAGTTATGTTTGCTAATGATCTTGTGTTTAATTAGTGACAGATTTGTTATCAAGATCTTAGTAGGTGTGGAGTTTCAACAAAGGATTTAAAGTCAAGTTTTGGAGCTTACACCGGTTTGATCCAACGAGCTAGTGATCATGTTTGGATCGTGTTTGGACCAAGTCAAGAAGATGAGAAGCCTTCAAGTGAAGACTTCAAGAAGATGAAGACTTGTGTCTAGGTATAAGATTTAGTTTTTAGAAGATTTTGTTTTAGTTAAAATGTAAAGGATAGAGTAGTTGGTGGATTGCTCAAGTATATATCACACACACACTCTTGATAGTTTTGTTTTTACAAAAGATTTTCATTTTGGAAAATACATGTTTGGATTTTGGTTTTCATGTTTACATATCTTTCAACCAAAATAAAGTTTAGAGCTTAATGTCAAAAACTTAGATATTTCATTTATTTGTGTAGTGGATCATATCCATACACACTATACTTTAATGAGTTCAAAATATCTAGTTTTTATTTAAAGGAGTCTTGGAAAACAAAATTTTGGAAATACAAGTTTTCAATTGAGCCAATATTTCCAACTTACAAAAATAGTCCAAATCCTTTATAACATGCCTTGATTTTGTGCAAGCATGTTTGTTTATCAAAGTATATTGGTTAAACAATTTTTGTAGATTTTTAAGTATTTTATGGGATTTTATTTGAGCCAAAAGATAAACTTTTTAATCCCAGATTTCTATTTTCAGGCTTCAGATAGTCGACTTACTACCTTACTAGTCGACAAACTCTGAAGTCGGTCGACCGGATCGGTCGACCGACGTGCACAGCGTGCACGCCTTTACCTGGCAGATGGCCGGTCGACCGACCGAGTCGACCGGAACTGAGAGCAGTGCTCTCTGTTCTTTTGGGTCGACCGGGCGGTCGACCGGAGGCTCCAACGGTCTGATTTTTGACCGTTGGCGGTCGATCGGGCGGTCGACCGACAGGTCTGACAGACCCCAACGACTAGTTTTTGACAGCCTATAAATTTGGGGGTTTGGTCATTGTTTTGAGATAAGATTTTAGGAGAGCTTTGAGCCAGTTTTTCCCATTCTTTTAAAAGGGTTTTCTCCACATAATTGAGAGCAAATATTTCCTATCTAAAGGGGAGTTTTTATTAAGAGTGTTAAAAGAGATTCTTTGAGTTTTTCTCCACCATCTTTTTCCTAGTTTTTCTCACACAAACACTTGAGCCATCCATTGTTATTCATCTTATAGGAGTGTTGTAGTGAGAGGATTTTAGGTGATCAAGAGTTGTGATCACCAAAGTTCTACTTTGTTCATTTGAGGAGGCGGACGGTTGTGTTCCATTGTTTCGGGTCCTAGTGTGGACTCGGTGTTTCGGGTTCGGGTGCGAACTCCTTGTTTGAGGTGCGGCCTCGACGAGCCGGTGGGCTTGCGTGTGTACGGGCTAGGGAGTCCGAGAGTTGTAGGTGTTGCGGCACCAGGTGATCCATTGGGATCGATCATAGTGGAAATCCTTCGTGTGTCGAAGGCGGGGATGTAGAGCAAGGGTGCTCGAACCTCGAAACAAATCCCTTTGTGTTTGTGATTGCCATTTCTCTCTCTCTATCTCCTTATTTATATCTTGCATTACTTATCTTGTCTTTACCTTTATATGCATGATATATTCCTTGTGCTCATATTGATATATTGCTTGGGATTGTTTGCTAACACTTGTATTTAACCAAGAGAGCCAACGCGGCACCTCAACCCATTCAAGGGGAATGTAGAGGAGTTTGTCCAGAACCCTTCACGGGGAATTCGGCAACACTCTTGTGTTATACGTGGTGTTTAGTGTAAAAGTTTTATTTGGTCATAATTGCTTTTAGCTTCCGCATCATTTGGCATTAGTGACCATTAGATTAGCCTTCACCTATTCACCCCCCTCTAGGTGAACCTTCAATTGGTATCAGAGCTTGGTACTCTGATTTGGGTCTAACAACTTAGAGTTAAAGATCCTCATTTTTAGGCTAATCACAATATTTTTGTACACACACCATGGACTTCATGTCACCACCCATGTTTGACATTGTTAACATCCATATATGGAAGGTGAAGATGTCCTTGTACTTCAAAGCCCTAGGTTATCATGTTTATGTTGCCATCACTAATAATGATTATTGTTTATATGGTAAGAATATTGAGGCTAATGCAAAAGCCCTTAATGCTTTAAAGTCTACCCTAGATGATGTTTATTTATCTAGAGTTTCTAACTTTGATTCGGCTTTTGTAGTTTGGAACATCATCACCTCCCTTGGCGAAAAGGATCTATACTATGCCGGGAGCGATTCGGACGTTGGAAGCAACACCTCCAACGCATGCTTTATGGTCCAAGGGGATAACCCCCTTGAGGTAAACTCCGAATCCGATGATGAAGACATGCCATATGATGAGCTTACTACCTTTTGTCAACTTGTGCTTGAAAAATATGACATGCTTAAAAAGAAAAATAAAAATTTGAAAAAGAACATTGCTTGCATGCATATAAAACATGATTCTTTTAGAGATAACATTGCATGTTTAGAAAAAGAAAAGGAAGATTTGAAAAATGAGAATGTTTCCCTCATGTCTAAATTGAATGATCTTTATGAAGGAAACACAAGTTTGAAAAATAAAATTGATTTGGTGGAAAAACAAAAGGAAGTTGTTTTTCAAGAAAATAATTCTTTAAAAAGAAAGATAATTTGTTTCGAAAAAGAAAAAGAAAAATGATTCTTTATCTCATCATGCTTTACATGCCACCACTAATGAGATTAAAGATTTAAAAAATAAATGGATGGTTTGAGTTCAATTTTGAACTCGTGTGCATTCAACCATACTAGATTGGAGTCAATGTTTTTAAAGAAACAAACTTCACATGTTCATGCACATCATACCCATCATGCATATGCTTATGTTGCACACCATGATCATTCACACACACATAAGCATATTAAGGTGTACATATGTACACATTGTGGCCGCCAAGGCCATTTAGTAAAATTTTGTTATGACAAGTTTCATCATTTTAATTTTTCTAATAATAAAAATTTTTGGGTTCCTTACAAAGCTAACCCCCAAGGACCCAAAAGAATATGGGTACCAAAACCCCCACCCCATGTTTTTGATATAGGTGAGGGATCTCTCAAGACGTGAGAGATTTGGTGCCTTGGTAGTGGATGCAAATGGACTTGATGGAATATTTTTGATGCACCGCTATCAAGGAAGTTTTGGTGGGAAAGACTACCATGCTTGAAGCTTTGGAGTTGGTAACAATCTCTAAACTCCTACTTTTTGTGTTCATACTTGTTCATTCATGATATTTTTAGCATGATCATGTTTTTAATTATTTATGTGCTTCATGTGGTAAAAACATGCTTAGATGTAGTTTTTATCAAAACTTGTATTATATATGTACAAATAGTGAGTTACACGTGATTTATATATGTTTGCACTTCATGCTCATTTGTACCCACTATATGCACATGTATAAACTAGTTTTGATGATTTCCTCATTTATACTTGTTTTGCCAATTTTCATGTTTTACTTCATGTATATGTGTTTTTGTATTCAAATCTAATAAATATACATGTATACCCGTGAGTCTCTTGCCTTCATGCAAATACATTTGATACACTCTTTTATGTTTGGGATATGTATGTGTATTGTTAGGATTGGATAAATCATACATATACCTAGAAGTGTGTTTTGTTTTAATGAAAAATGATTTTTCATGTTTGTTTGATAAAAATAAAAAATTATACTCACACATTTTGAGCCTTAATGACTATTTTCATGAAAATGCCATTTACATAACCTTTGAACACTCATCTTTTACTTTTCAAGATAATTTTGAGCTTTATGGACTATGAGTGCTTGAACTTTTATGTATTTAGTATAATTCATGAAAAACATATGACTTCATGTTTTTGAAGGATCTTTAACTAGTTTTTTAAAAATTATTCTAACTAGTTATTGTTCTTCATTTGGTAGTGATTTTTAATGCTAAAATATTTTCAAATCTATTTTTGAAAACCCTACCATCAATGGGAGGATGGATGGGAGATCATGTTCATGTATGCTTTATGAGAAAAACACTTTTTTCTTGAACCATGATTGGGTGGTAGTTATATGAGATATACACTTGATCTTATTGTTATGTCAATTGGTATCATTGGATTCTTTCAATTGGTATCTAAATTGATAATTTTTGTATATACTCATATTTTTTTTCCTTATATATGTATGTATCAATGTCAATTGGTATACTCATTTCATACATATATATGATTTTCATGTGCTTAACTTACAATTGGTTCACATTTTTAAAAGCACAAAGTTTATGATGAAAAATAAAATTTTTTGATCATTATGGTTACTATTGGTATCAATATGTTTCAACTTCATATTTGTTAAATTTCAATTGGTATCAATATGATTTACAATAATGATTATTTTCATTTTGGTATCATAAAATTTGTTTGTTTTACAAAAGCTCTGATACCTTTAAAAATTTTGTTTAAGAAAATTAAAAAAAAACATTTTTTTGAGTTGTATTGCCTGTATGCAAGGAGAGCTTAACATCTCTTCTACATATAGATTCATGTTGAGTGTGTTGTATATTGAGGAGCTTGACAACTCTTCTTTATGTGGTACACGTGTGTAGGGGGAGCTTCACATCTGCTCTTATGCATTACATAATATGTGTTATGTGATTTGGGGCTTGTCATCCCTTCTTCATGTAATGCATATGTGTAGGGAATTTAACTTAGCGTCTTCCTCTTCATGAATGTATATCGCATATAACATTTTATTGATATGATTGTTTGGCCCCTTATTGGTCTCTTTGTTTATGACAAAAAGGGGGAGAAAGATTTGATGATTTTGTTTTTATCTTAAACCCTTTGTTGATGATTGACAAAAAGGGGGAGAGGTATTTGCTATATATGCATGTTTTTTATAAAAGGATTTATGTTTATGCATATATGTTTGTTTTGCAAATAGGAGAAAAAGATTTTGTTTTATGCTTGATTAGCATGTTTACTCCTACATTTGCATACATGTTTATGTGCCTCATTGCATATCTATTTGTTTATGTGTTATGCATGAGTTAAGGGGGAGCTTCTTTGAAGCTTTACTTTAATCCATGCATATATAACTTCATGAGTTTTGTCATAATCAAAAAGGGGAGATTGTTGGCCCAAAGGCCCATCACTCTAGTTTTGATGATGATCAACTCATGTAGTTATGTTTGCTAATGATCTTGTGTTTAATTAGTGACAGATTTGTTATCAAGATCTTAGTAGGTGTGGAGCTTCAACAAAGGATTTAAAGTCAAGTTTTGGAGCTTACACCGGTTTGATCCAACGAGCTAGTGATCATGTTTGGATCGTGTTTGGACCAAGTCAAGAAGATGAGAAGCCTTCAAGTGAAGACTTCAAGAAGATGAAGACTTGTGTCTAGGTATAAGATTTAGTTTTTAGAAGATTTTGTTTTAGTTAAAATGTAAAGGATAGAGTAGTTGGTGGATTGCTCAAGTATATATCACACACACACTCTTGATAGCTTTGTTTTTACAAAAGATTTTCATTTTGGAAAATACATGTTTGGATTTTGGTTTTCATGTTTACATATCTTTCAACCAAAATAAAGTTTAGAGCTTAATGTCAAAAACTTAGATATTTCATCTTATTTGTGTAGTGGATCATATCCATACACACTATACTTTAATGAGTTCAAAATATCTAGTTTTTATTTAAAAGAGTCTTGGAAAACAAGATTTTGGAAAATACAAGTTTTCAATTGAGCCAATATTTCCAACTTACAAAAATAGTCCAAATCCTTTATAACATGCCTTGATTTTGTGCAAGCATGTTTGTTTATCAAAGTATATTGGTTAAACTATTTTTGTAGATTTTTAAGTATTTTATGGGATTTTATTTGAGCCAAAAAGATAAACTTTTTAATCCCAGATTTCTGTTTTCAGGCTTCAGATAGTCGACTTACTACCTTACTAGTCGACTAACACTGAAGTCGGTCGACCGGATCGGTCGACCGACGTGCACAGCGTGCACGCCTTGACCTGGCAGATGGCCGGTCGACCGACCGAGTCGACCGGAACTGAGAGCAGTGCTCTCTGTTCTTTTGGGTCGACCGGGCGGTCGACCGGAGGCTCCAACGGTCTGATTTTTGACCGTTGGCGGTCGACCGGGCGGTCGACCGACAGGTCTGACAGACCCCAACGGCTAGTTTTTGACAGCCTATAAATTTGGGGGTTTGGTCATTGTTTTGAGATAAGATTTTAGGAGAGCTTTGAGCCAGTTTTTCCCATTCTTTTAAAAGGGTTTTCTCCACATAATTGAGAGCAAATATTTCCTATCTAAAGGGGAGTTTTTATTAAGGGTGTTAAAAGAGATTCTTTGAGTTTTCCTCCACCATCTCTTTCCTAGTTTTTCTCACACAAACACTTGAGCCATCCATTGTTATTCATCTTATAGGAGTGTTGTAGTGAGAGAATTTTAGGTGATCAAGAGTTGTGATCACCAAAGTTCTACTTTGTTCATTTGAGGAGGCGGACGGTTGTGTTCGCATTGTTTCGGGTCCTAGTGTGGACTCGGTGTTTCGGGTTCGGGTGCGAACTCCTTGTTTGAGGTGCGGCCTCGGCGAGCCGGTGGGCTTGCGTGTGTACGGGCTAGGGAGTCCGAGAGTTGTAGGTGTTGCGGCACCAGGTGATCCATTGGGATCGATCATAGTGGAAATCCTTCGTGTGTCGAAGGCGGGGATGTAGAGCAAGGGTGCTCGAACCTCGAAACAAATCCCTTTGTGTTTGCGATTGCCATTTCTCTCTCTATCTCCTTGTTTATATCTTGCATTACTTATCTTGTCTTTACCTTTATATGCATGATATATTCCTTGTGCTCATATTGATATATTGCTTGGGATTGTTTGCTAACACTTGTATTTAACCAAGAGAGCCAACGCGGCACCTCAACCCATTCAAGGGGAATCTAGAGGAGTTTGTCCAGAGCCCTTCACGGGGAATTCGGCAACACTCTTGTGTTATACGTGGTGTTTAGTGTAAAAGTTTTATTTGGTCATAATTGCTTTTAGCTTCCGCATCATTTGGCATTAAGTGACCATTAGATTAGCCTTCACCTATTCACCCCCCCTCTAGGTGAACCTTCAGATAGCAGTCCTTATTATGAGTAGCAATCCTCATAATAAGAACTATGAACATGATAGCAGTCCTTATTATTGTTGACAAAAATTGATATGCTTGATACCAATTGTTACTCTCGGGATCGACATTTGCAAAACTTAACAATATAATACAACTTGCAAAAAAAAAAAAGCTATTATAAAGCAAACTAGTAATACCAAGACAAAAGAGTAATAACAAACAATAATATGAGAATTTAACGTGTTCGATCCAAAATTGGCCTATGTACATGGGGAGAGAACTTGAGAGTTTTATTAATAAACTGGGTACAATAGAGATCTAACTTTTCTCTTGATCCCACAAGAGTATTCACCTTCCCCTTGAATCTGCATTTAAATTTCAAGAGTATATCTTCTCTCTATGCATCTTTATCTTACTCCTTTCTTTCTTGCCTTCCTCTGATCTCTTTCTTTCGAGATTGTTTTCACCAAGGTTATTCAACACGTTTGGTTTCAATCTTTATTTATAGGACTTCAACACAAATCCTATTCGGGCTATGAGATGATCATGGCTGTCGGATGCTTGAAGATCTTTTCTTGATTTAGAAAAATTTTAAACCCTTCAATCTTTAAAAACAAATCTTCATTGTATAGAAATTGAGTTCCATTCGTAGTTTACCAGAAAAGAAATTTGAACATGCCAGAAAAAGGAAACAGAAGCTGATTCTGACTTTTCTCTGTCGACAGCCTTCTCAGGCCTGTCGACATGTCGATAGGTATGCCAGTCTGTCAACAACGAATATGGTCTGTCGACAGACTTAGTTGCTTGTTCTTCTTTGTATCTTGCTGTCAACATGTCTTGTCCCACTGGGCGCAGTGACAGGCCTATCGATTGCCACCATATTTTCTGAATTTGCTTATTTTCTGAGTTATTCTTTGTTCTCTACTTCAATTGGATCTTCTTGACCATCATCTCCTTCTTGAAAATAAGACAAAATTCTAGCAATTATGAGCAACAATTCTCATAATAAGAACTGCGACCATGATAGAAGTTCTTATTATGAGTAGTAGTCCTCATAATAACGACTGCAATCATGGTAGTAGTCATCAGAATGAGGACTGCGACCATGAGGACTACGACCAAACAGTTCTCACAAAGTCACATTCGCAGTTGCGAAGCTTTTCGAAGTCGTAATTCTTAAAGTCGCAGTCGCAGTCGCGGAGCATTTTCAGTTGTGGTCATAGCGCAGTTAAAATCTAAAACGGGGTTATTTTAGTTTTTTTTACATTTCGCGATTAAATATCTGCTAAGCACGTGTCTGCATCTAGCATCCGCCAAAAAAAGTGAGGCCCAAGTGGAAAAAATTATAATTGAGATTTTCACTAATTATGTTTTAATAAGAGGTTCAACCGAAATCCCCCAATTTGGGTTTTGAAGTACTTCAGTCATGAGGAGTTAAGGGGCATTTTGTTTCAACGAAAATGGGCTGAAAAGTGTCCATTTTGTCTGAAATAGTGGCCCCCGCTCCCTTTTCTTTGGTCTATATGTTTGGTTTGAGAAATTTGAGAGGAAAAATTAGCCTTTATAGTCAAGCAGTTTTTCAAGGAAAACAGTAGAAATTTGATAAGGGTGCAGGCTGAGCTTTTCTGATTCCTGATTCCACTTGGATTTCTGATTTTGCTAGAAATTCAAGTTGGACTTTTCCAATCAAATAGACCCTAAAGGGAAATATAATGTGAGCATTGATTAATAATTTTAATAAAGCCAAAAAAATAAAGCTTTGGGTGTTGAACCATATGCCGGAGTATAGTCATATTTAAAAAAGGAAAAAAAAAACTCAGTTAAATAAAAAGTCGATTATGACCTAACAATTACATCTAATAAAAATTTTATTTTCAATGTAGAATATCTATAATTATCTTGAATTTAGTTGTAATCTAGTAAGAATAATTTATTTAACATTTTCTTTGAATATTAGATTGGAGACAAGAGAGCACCTATTTTCTCAAAAGATTGCTATTTTTTTATTTATTTTCTATCTTTTTCTATTTATTTTTTTATTTATTTTCTATCTTTTATAGACTGAAGATACTTACACACTCTCAAAATCGACTTTTATCTAAACAAACATTAAAAATGACTGTCACACTCCCGTACTATGAAATACCTCCTAAAGGCAAATTCGTTAGAATTGGAATCACGATTAATATGTCGAAATTCCTCCGACATAGTGCCAAAAACTACTGAGATCAATTCTTTTTTTTTTTTTTTTCCTGGGCAAACTTTAACGTACAAGTATATCCACCAAGTTTGCTAGAAGTGTGGCGTAGTGGCCAAAATGTACAATTTGGAATGTGAATATCATGATGAACAATATACATCGTAAGTTTGGATAGCTCACCATTTAATTTTAACACTTGTTTGGGACGGACCTGTTAATCAGATATGAGAAAGCGTTACCATGAGTGAGATGTGTATTTTTAACACTTGTTCATGGTAGTTACTGTTGGGACTTGAACATGCCAAGAACACGAACCTTAGATCACAAACACACACACAAAGAGAGGGAGACCAAGATTTACAAGGTTCGGTGAGATACCTACGTCCTCAAGGCAGAAGAGAGAGATCTATTGATGATTTACACAGGATACAAGAAGACTACAATTAGTTTTCTCAAGAACTCTGACCAGATATCCTTATTGAACCCATAAAAAGGGTTACATCTTCTATTCATGGGGAGGAAAAGAAACTCCCAAACAACTCTAGGTCGGGTCAGAATCAGTTCTGACCTGACTGTTAGTCGACTGGCCGGTCGACCGACCCAAGTGTGCGGTCGACTGTACAATCGACCACTCAATGCCCTCTGTTGTTGAAGGACTTACTAGAAATGTCGATAGACTGAGCAGTCGACCGACCTAAATCAGTTCTTCTTCCTCGTGCAGCATCGGTCGACCGATCCAAACCTTGTGCATGTCGGTCGACCAGACCGAAGTCTTGTAGAGTTAAAAAACTCTATCTCTTGTTTTTGCCCTCTCTCTACAATCTCCAACTCGGTGAAAATTTTTCAAATCTAAGCCGAACTCCAATGAACACCTGGCGAGATTGACACACGATCTCGGCTTGAGCGTTCTGGACGAAATCAGCACATAATCTCGACGAAATCGACACACTATCTCGACATGACCGAACGGACCAACCACTTCATAAAACAAATCGCCAGCACACTTACAATTGATTTCAAATGATCACATCGGATTCAAATGATTGATTCAATCCATAACTGACTTTGTCGTCGCCACTAGCAACTTTCTCCAAACTCACAAACGATCTCAATGGATACAAATGATTGAATCAATCCAAATTGAGTTTGTCATCCCTTCAGGCGACTCTCTCCAAACTCTAATATGAAACAAGTGTGTATGCAAATCCTAGAGCCAAATTTCATATACTCAAACTTTAACATTCTATTTCTTACAATGTTTCTAAGGACTTCAAAATCTTCAATATGCTTCTTCATATAATCTTCAACACTTGTTCCTTGAGCCCAATTGGAGTTGACTTGAGTCCAAATTCTTGTATTTGTGAGAGAAGACTTCTAGAATGAATAGAAATCTGAAACACACTTAAACAACAAATGTTATTAGTACAAATAACTAATATGTTTTGTAATCATCAAAATACACTAATCATGGGTGATTGTAACCTTGGGCCAACAATCTTCCCCTTTTTGATGATGACAAAACATATAGGTTATTTAAATGAACATGGAAGAAGAGTTTGAAAAACTCCCCCTCAAATAATGCTATGTATAAAAAAAATTGGACTATTGAAAGCACAATACATAAAGCATTCAATGTACAAAAGTTTTGTCAAAAACTTAAATAAACAAACTTTCTTTTTCTATATGTATAAAAACTCAAATAATATCAAAAACTAAATATCAAACTAAACTTACTAAACTTATTCTCCCCCTTTTTGTCATACATCAAAAAGGGTTAAATACCAATTGAAAAATTTTATTTTTAAGAGTCCATAATGCAAACATTCAACTCACCACAAATAAAAGAAAATCTAGCATAATCTAGAGGTTTAGTAAAAATATCGGCAAGTTGAAAATCGGTAGAAACATAATCAATCTCAATATCACCTTTCTCATAATGATCTCTAAGAAAGTGATACCTAATGTCAATGTGTTTGGTTTTACTATGTTGATTTGCATTCTTTGTCATGTGAATAGTACTAGTATTATCACAAAATATTTTAACATGATCAAAGTGTAAATCATAGTCAAGGAGAGTATGTTTCATCCAAAGAACTTGTGCACAACAAGCTCCGGCTGCAACATACTCCGCCTCGGCGGTTGAAAGGGCTACCGAATTTTGCTTTTTGGAAGACCAAGATACAAGACAATTACCCAAGAATTGACATGTTCCACTTGTGCTCTTCCTATCTACCCTACAACCCGCATAGTCGGCATCCGAAAAACTCTTCATTTCAAATAATACGGTTTTAGGATACCACAAACCCATTTCAATAGTGCCCTTAAGGTATCTAATTATGCGTTTAACCGCAATTATGTGAGATTCTTTAGGACAAGATTGAAAACGTGCACAAAGACAAACGGAAAACATAATATCCGGCCTACTAGCCGTCAAATAAAGCAAACTACCAATCATGCTACGATATAATTTAATGTCTACACTTTTACCTTGTTCATCCTTGTCAAGCTTAGTAGTTGTAGCCATGGGAGTTTTGCTTACTTTCGATCCTTCAAGCCCAAACCTTTTGATTAGTTCCTTTGTGTACTTGGCTTGATTGATGAAGATCCCATCCTTCTTTTGCTTGATTTGGAGTCCAAGGAAATAGTTGAGCTCCCCCATCATAGACATTTCAAATTCATCCTTCATGCATGACTCAAAAGCTTTGCAAAGAGATTCATTAGTAGAACCAAAAATAATATCATCCACATAAATTTGCACAATAAGAATATCCTTTTCTACATGTTTTGTAAACAAAGTTGTGTCAATTTTACCTTTCTTAAAACCATTTGAAATCAAAAATGAAGAAAGTCTTTCATACCAAGCCCTAGGGGCTTGTTTTAAACCATAAAGAGCTTTATCTAATTTAAAAACAAAATCCGGATGTGTAGGATCAACAAACCCGGGGGGTTGTTCAACATACACCTCCTCTTCAATAAATCCATTTAGAAAAGCACTTTTAACATCCATTTGAAATAATTTGAAATCTTTATATGAGGCAAATGCTAGTGTCATCCGTATGGCTTCAAGCCGTGCTACGGGTGCAAAGGTTTCTTCAAAATCGATCCATTCGATTTGAGTGTAACCTTGGGCAACTAACCTAGCCTTGTTTCTAACTACATTACCTGATTCATCCAACTTGTTCTTAAAGACCCACTTAGTACCAATTGTTGGTCTATCGTGGGGCCTAGGAATAAGGTGCCAAACTTGGTTGCGCTCAAATTGATTGAGCTCCTCTTGCATGGCTAGCAACCAATATGAATCGGCCTCGGCTTCGAGGACATTTTTGGGTTCAATATGAGAAATGAATGCATAGTTACCACAATAGTCATGAAGTCTAGAGCGAGTAGTTACCCCTTTTGATACTTCACCTATGACGAGGTCCTTGGGATGATGTGGATTGTATCTCCAATCCTTTGGTAGTGGTTGAGTAGGCTCCACCTCATGTGTTTGATTTTCATTTCCTTGTGCCTCTTCCACCTTAGCTTCGCTTCCTTCATCATCCTTTGGTTTGTCTCCCATAGTAGAAGCATCCTCCAAGGTCACTTTCTCCAAACCTTCATCCAATGCATCTATTTCTACAACATTCTTAACAAACTTGTTAGATTCCTCAAACTTAACATGAATAGACTCTTCAATAGTCAATGATGATCTAATGAAATCTCTATAAGCCTTACTAGTGTTTGAGTAACCTACAAAAATAGCCTCATAAGATCTAGCATCAAACTTTCCTAAATTATCTTTTGTATTTAAAACAAAACATTTGCATCCAAAAACTTTGAAATAAGAAACATTAGGTTTTCTAGAAAAATACATTTTAAAAGAAGTTTTAGTAGTATTTTTACACAAGAAAACACGATTTGATATATAGCATGATGTATTAACGGCCTCGGCCCACAAATAATGTGGTAGACCATATTCACTTAGCATTGTCCTAGCTATCTCTTGTAATGTTCTATTTTTCCGTTCAACTACTCCATTTTGTTGTGGAGTTCTAGGACAAGAAAGTTCATGCTTTATTCCATGTTCATCACAAAAAGTGGTAAAGGGTTGGTTAATGAATTCACCTCCTCTATCACTTCTTATTCTCAAAATCGAAACATCTTTTTCTTTTTCAACTCTTTTCTTAAAAGTTTGGAAATACGAAAATGCTTGGTTTTTGTGTTCAAGAAAGAAAACCCAAGTAAACCTTGAAAAATCATCAACCAAAACATAAGCAAATCTATTCCCACTTAGACTTTTGGTTTGTGTAGGGCCAAAAAGATCCATATGGATTAACTCCAAAGGACGTGATGTCATGATATCCTTAATTGACTTGAAAGAAGACGTAGTTTGTTTCCCAAATTGACATGCGTCACAAACTCGGTCTTTTTCAAAATTCAAGTAAGGAATACCTTTCACCATTTCCTTTGTGTTTAACCTAGAAATGTGATCAAAAGAAATATGCCCTAATCTCCTATGCCACAACCAAGAGTCATCATCGAGGGCTTTCAAACAAGTAATATTACAAGAAATATTTAACATATCAATCATATAAACATTACTTTCACGAAAACCGAAAAATACACAAACATTAGAAGTTCTATCAATTACTTTACAAGCAACATTATCAAAAACAATATCAAAACCTTTATCACAAAGTTGACTAACACTCAAGAGATTATGCTTGAGGCCATCAACTAAAACTATATTTTCAATTAAAGGAGAGGTGCCAAGTTTTACATTACCAATACCGATGATTTTACCCTTGGCGTCATCTCCGAAGGTGACGGTGCCACCTTCATGATATCTTGATAGGGTTGCAAAGTTGTTGATGTCCCAAGTCATGTGCCTTGAGCAACCGCTATCAAGATACCACAATCCTCTACGTCGTTGGGATTTGGAAAGTACCTACATCATTTAACATAATTGTTGATTTTGGTACCCAAACTTTCTTGGGTCCTTTAAAGTTAGTGCCTCGAACCCAAACATTATGACGTGAAACGTTTAATCTATCATAGCAAAAATTGGCTAAGTGCCCTTTCCGTCCACAATGTGAACATGAGAACACTCTACCATACATGTATGCATGATGTGTATGTGTAGTGTGAGCATGTTTTGGGGTTTTGCCATGTTGTTTAGGTTGTGTAGCATGAACATGAACATGAGCATGAGCATTTTTCTTTGGGGCTTGTTTCTTAGGAAACATAGCCTCAATTTCTTCTTGTTAAACTCACAATTTTCAAAACAACACTTAATGAGTCTAATCTTTCCTTAAGCATAGTAACTTCATTTGAATCAATTAGTGGGGCCTTACCTTTGCAAGAAATCTTATATTTTTCAAAATCATTTTTGGTAGTGACCAAAGTGGAAACCAAATCATCTTTTTCCTTTGTAAGAGTAAAAACTTGAAGACTTAAAGATTCATTATCCTTTTTCATTTTAAGATACTTTTTCTTTAAGAAATCATAGTTTTGTGACAACTCAACAAAAGCCTCTTCTAACACATCCATAGAAAGTTCATTATCATGAGAAGGGGAAGAGGTTACCTTGCTTGTGCCTTCATTAGCCATGAAGCACATGTTGGCGGTGTCTATTTCTTCCTCGGATTCGGTCTCCGAATCCCAAGTTGCCTTCATAGCCTTCTTCTTGTAAGGCTTCTTTGAAGTGGAGGGCTTAGCTTTGTCCGGACACTCCGCAACAATGTGTCCGGGCTTTTGGCAATTGAAACAAGTGATTTTCCTTTCTTCTTTGCCTCCTTGCCATCTTCTTCTACCTTGGTACTTTGCCTTGTTGTACATCCTCCGGACGTTCTTTACAAGGAGTGAGAGCTCCTCATCATCTTCTTCCTCATCGTCTTCATCGGAGTGTGTGGCATGACTCTTGAAAGCGATCGTCTTCTTCTTGGAAGGAGCCATTTCCTCCCTTGCCTTCCTTTCCATCTCATGGGTTTTAAGGTTCCCAATGAGACCTATAAGCTCCATCTCTTCATTGTCGTTGAGTTCCTTCAAGGTTGTTGCTTTAACTTCCCATGAAGGAGGAAGAGCCCGGATGATCTTCCTTACTCTTTGATCATTGTTGATATCTTCACCTAAAGAAGAGAGTCCATTAGTAATCTTGGTAAATCTTGTAACCATATCATCTATGGTTTCATTTTCTTACATGCTAAATGTTTCATATTTGGACCGAAGAAGGTCAATCTTAGCCTTCTTTACTTGTGAGGTCCCCTCATGTGTGACTATCAAGTGTGACCAAATCTCATATGCGGATTTGCAATGGATAACCCTAGAAATGTCATCATCATTAAGGGCTTGTAGAAGTGCATAGTGAGCTTTGGCATTGGTATCGAATTCCTTAGTCTCTATTTCGGACCAAGTAGATTCGTCACCGGGGGGTACACTAAAGGACTTAGTCACGGCTTTTGCAACTCGGCTACCTAGAGATTGCAAAAACACGGTCATCTTAACTTTCCATATGGGAAAGTTAAGTCCATCAAACTTAGGAGGGGTTTTAATACCATCGGCCATTTTTACTATATGAATATGAATGAAATGATTAGCAAATTAGGATCTTCTCTAAGGTTGTTAAACCAAATCCTAGAGTCCAAGCTCTGATACCAATTGAAAAACACCTAGAGGGGGGGTGAATAGGTGTGATTGCTAATCTTAAAAAATTTTAACTCTCTAAATGCGGAACCTAAAACAAGTGAGGCTCAACTTAATACAATTCAACAAGTGTAGCCGAATTCCTCTTGCGAGGCTCTGGACTAAACTCCTCTTGATTCCCCTTGATATGGGTTGAGGCGCTATGTGAAGCTCTTGTTGGATGAGTACGGGATTGGCACACACAAGTATGAAATGGATGATATGAAGAATGATGCAAACACAATGATATATGGCAAGAATTACAAGCAAGCAAATAGTAGCACAAGAGATTTAAACAATATCACAAGTATGCAATAGAAAGCAATAAGGAACTATTGAAAAGTAAAGCAAGAATTGGACGCAAAGGCAATAGCAAACAAAGTGATTTGTTTCGAGGTTCGAGCCACCGCTCTACTCCCCGCCTTCACCTCCGTGAAGGGTTTCCACTATCCACCGAGGACGCCTTTACAATTTGGTCTACCGAAGACCGAGTACCGAGCTCCACCGAGTACAAAGGACCTCTACCGAAGAGGTTGCTCCACAAGGAAAGGATTACAAGAACAAAGTGATCACAACAAGATCACTACACTATTTCTCAAACTCTTTTACAAACACTCTCACTTCAATTACAACTTCACTATAGAATGAGTATAGGATTTTTGGCTCTATGAAGTGTGGTGAGAAAAACTTCAGTTGTAGAGTGATATTAGTAATCAAACACAACTGAAAAAACAAGCTAAAAAAGAATTGGAATGAAAGCTTTAAACTCTTTTCTTTTCTCTTTTGAAAACAACACAAACTTGAGGATTTTTCTTGGTGATATGCAAGAGAGACTTCTCCTCTATTTATAGGGTTAGAAAATAGGTTAAAAACAATTTCTTTACACCTAATTTGACCTGCAAAAGCTCCCCAACAACTCTCCAAAAATCTGTTAAAGCTGAAAATAAAAACAATTTTTCAGAATAGCCCAAAGAGGAAAGAGCCGTTAGGCTACAACAGGCTTGGCGGTCGACCGGTCCGGTCGACCGCAAGGCCAGCTGCAAAGAGCCGTTGGCTCTCGGTCGACCGGTCCGGTCGACCGTCCTAAAAGAGGAAACACAGTTTCCTTCTTCCGGTCGACCGATCCGGTCGACCGAAAAAAACCTGTGAGCAATTTGCTCTCCGTCGGTCGACCGGTCCGGTCGACCGACAGACATGCACAAACAGTGCATGTCCAGACACATCGCCGGTCGACCGGGCCGGTCGGCCGGAGTTGCCTGAAACAGAAAACTGGGCTGGTTTTGAGTTAGAAAAATTTTGAGAAATATTTTAAAAATACATATAGCTAAGTATTATGCAGAAAATAGTTTATACACATGTTTTATACAAGATTTTCAAGATATAAAGCTTTTGGTACATGTATATATAAACTAAGGCATAAAACTTAGAAATAACCATTTTCAAAACATAGGAAATATATGAAACAAGTGTGTGTGCAAATCCTAGAGCCAAATTTCATATACTCAAACTTTAACATTCTATTTCTTACAATGTTTCTAAGGACTTCAAGATCTTCAATAGGCTTCTTCATATAATCTTCAACACTTGTTCCTTGAGCCCAATTGGAGTTGACTTGAGTCCAAATTCTTGTATTTGTGAGAGAAGACTTCTAGAATGAATAGAAATCTGAAACACACTTAAACAACAAATGTTATTAGTACAAATAACTAATATGTTTTGTAATCATCAAAATACACTAATCATGGGTGATTGTAACCTTGGGCCAACATCACTGACTGGCACTCCAGTCCAAATGTCTTCAAGACGGTCTAACCAAATCTGAGTAGAGCACACCACATAACCAACTTCGGCTCAACAAACTGGATGCACGCCCCCTTATGCAAGCTCAATTATTTTCTCACTGGAAGATCAAATGTTCATCGAGATCACAACACTTCACCTCTACGTGAAGTCCAACTCTTCACCTCTACGGGAAGTCCAAATCAGCTTTTCTGCCAATTCTCGAGAACCCAATAACCCAAATAGCTTTATACGGTCTACACCACCAAACGGCTACGCCATCATGGCTTCCTACATACCCCCTGCTCAAGGGATCAAGCCTCTCGTAGTTCATCCATATGAGCTCCACCGAGCTCAACAAACTTTCTTCTTTGCAGCAACGAACCCAACTGGCTAAGTTATATGAACCTCATCAATATGAGATACATGCTTCTTTACAACTCACCTTCGCGGATTCCCTTTGATTACTCTAGCTGCATCTGAGCCATATTTTTCAACATGCTCAGTATCCATATCGGCTACTCGATCTCCACCCGGTTTCATGACCGATGGAATTTCGGATGATACTGAACAAACTGGACAGTGTGGAATAGCATCAACCTCCACCCGCTGTGATATTTCTGACTTGGTCTTCATTGTCTCCACCTGCTGGGAGACGATAAGCTTCACCAATGAAGCCTCATCCAATGTGACATGTCTACTCGAGACAAACTCTTTATTTTTCGGATCCCATAACTTATAACCTTTCAAGTCTTTCTTGTATCCCAAAAACACTAATTTATTCACCTTAGGGTTCAACATGTCTTTCTTCACATCAACATAGGCCGGACAACCAAATACTCTAAGTGAACCATGGTCACGAGCAGCTCCACCTGACCAAATCTCCAAAAGGAGTTTTACCTCCTATCGCAGTCGTCGGTAGCCTATTCAAGAGATGACTAGCATACACAATCGTCTTAGCTCAAAATAATTTGTCCAAATATGCATTAGACAAAAAAATATCGAATCTTCTCCAGCAAGGCACGATTCATCTCTTTGGCTACACCATCTTTCCCATTTGTGAAGTGGATAACAATATCATTGTTTTGGCCAAATTGTAGGAAAGAATCCTTGTACTCCTCAACATGATCATACCAGAGCACCTTGATCTTTCTACCTGTCTGATTTTTTACTAACTCCTTCCACTTCACTAACAACTCTAGGGTTTCAACTCTTTATCTCATTAGGTATACCTAACAACGCCCAGAGTAATCATCTACAATAGAGACAAATTACCTTTGGTCTCCAAGTGATGCAGTCCTGGTAGGACCCCAAACATCCACGTGAACCAACTCAAGAAGACCATGCAAATGGTGAGTGTCGGTTCTGAATTTCACCTTCTTCTTGTTCAGAACACTACTGTCACGTGCTTCCAAATGGCAGGATGATGCATATCCCAATGCTTGATCTAACTTTAAGCCAACTTGTCTGAGCCCACTGTGCCATGATTTGTGGAATCGCCATCCAACTGTCCTGAAGACGCCAATCTAGTAACTGTACTACCCATCAAGTAGTATAAATTATTGTGTCTAATACTCTTCAGAACAACTAACGAGCCACTAGATATCTTGAGAACGCCTTCTCCAAAAGTCCCTCTGAGGCCCTCCGCTTTCAAAGCTCCAACCAAGATTATATTCTTCGTCATATTAGGAATATATCTCACCTCCTTCAACTCTCTTAATGTCCCATTATACATTCTGTGTACCCTTACCAACCACCGGCATGTATGATCATCTTTTATGGACATCAATCCGCCATCCAGCTCCTCAAATCTAGCAAACAACTTTCTTTTGGGACAAATATGATAAGTAGAGTCTGTATCCAATATCCACTCAGAAACATCTGAGTGACAACCATATGGTGTAATAGAAAGTGAATAGCATGAAGAGTCAAAATCATTACCATTCGACTTCACGACATTGGCCTCTAATCATGACTCCTTCAACTTATTGAGTTTTGAACAATCACTTTTTCAGTGTTCTTTCTCTTTACAGAAGGCACACTGATTCTTTTTCAATTTGCGATTACCAACCATGGGCTTCCAATTGGATTTCTGCTGATTTCCTCTTCTTCGGTTTGGACTACTTCCTCTCGCGGCCAATACCTCTGCTGATGTATCACTTGCAGAACACTTCTTATCCTTCTTCCTTAATTCAAGGTTCACAAGAGTAGTGATCACCTCACTGTAGCTAAAGGATGTCCTCCCATTTATCAGGTAAGCACAAAGGTCTTATATCCCTCATCGGGGAGAAAACTCAACAATATCAATGCTTTGTCTTCATCCTCAATCACTACATCCAAATTTGTCAAATTCGCGAGAAGCTTCATGTAAATATTGATGTGATCACTAATGGAGATTCCTCTCTTCTACTGAAAAACGGTAAAGTCTCCTTTTCAAATGCAAGTGGTTCTCGACGCTCTTCGTCAAGTACTTGCTAACTAGAATCTCCTAAATCGACTTCGCAGAAGTCTCATTTGTCACATCATACTTTAAATTTGTGTTAAACAAGACCAAATGACGCTACATGCCATCCTATTCATCTACTTCTACCGGTCTCTCTTGAAGCTCTAGAGTATCCTCTAAATTATGCGCATTCAGCGCATCCATTACCTTGCATCTTCACAATTCAAAATTGTTTGTGCCATCAAACTTTATCACATCTATTTTCATGTGATGAATTCTGAATGTTCTTTACTACAAAAGAATCACTCTCATTGGATGTTTCTTCGGTTATTTCTCCAAATCTAACAACCTCACAAACAAAATAACTATGGAATGGAATTACTAATGATAATGTTCAATTTTTTCCTCCAATTGAAACTCAAAGATGCATTTCTAATTGATCTCTCCAACAAGATTGAAGACGAGATCAATATGGTAAAAATCCGATATTTATCCAACCAAAGCTTCCAATCTCTAAGATCCAAGCTTCAAACCAAAGATCCACTCCACCAAACAATTGTAGACTAGAATCTGATTTTTATCCAATAAAAATCCGATTTTATCTAACAAAAGTTTCAGATGCTGAAAATCCAAACTTCCAGTCAATGATCCAATCCACTAAACTTAGCTCAAGTTGTCTAGAGCTCTGATACCACTTGTTGAGACTTGAACATGCCAAGAACGCAAACCCTAAATCACAGACATACACCAAAGAAAGGGAGACAAAGATTTACGAGATTCGACAAGATGCCTACATCCCCGGGGCAGAAGAGAGAAATCTATTGATGATTTACATAAGAGGATTACAATTGATTCTCTCAAGAACTCTCACCAGAAATCCTTATAGAACCTAAAAATGGGTTACGTCCTCTATTTATGGGCAGGAGAAGAAACACTAAAAATAGCTCCAGGTCGGGTCCATAATCAGTTCTGACTCGACTGTCGGTCGGTCGGCTGACGCAAGTGTGCAGTCGATCACCCGGTCGACCGCTCAATGCCATCCGTCGTTGTAGGACTTACTGGAAATGACGGTCAACCGGGTGATCGACCAACCCAAATGAGTTCTTCTTTTTCGTGCAACATTGGTTGACCGAGCGGTCGACCGATCTAAGCCTTGTGCATGTTGGTCGACCGCCCGGTCGACCGAAGTCCTGTCATAGAGTTAAAAAACTTTAACTCCTGTTTTCCCCCTCTCTCTACAGTTACACATTGCACATTCATATAAAATTGCACATCCCTGGTAATTACATCATATATATATATACATATTTGTTCTTACTTGTTAATTAATACATATGTATATGAGATAGACTTGTATCCTTCCGGAAGGATTCGAACCCGAATCCTTCCCATTCAAATACAACGCTTCGACATTCGAATACAAGATCCACTCTGTTGAAGTTGATTTCAAGTATCTATAAATAAAAAATTAAGTATTTTGAATACTTTTTGCCCATCTATCAAGTGGCACAAAATAGACGGTCAAAAGTAGTGAGTTGGTTAGATCTATGTCTTTAGACATACAAATTCTTGATCATGCCATTTAATCATGATCTAAACATTTGAAAATCCCTACAAACTAATTTTTGTTAGGTTTCAAATATTTTATAGCGTTAAGCTAACCAACTCACTATTTAGGTCGTTCATTTTTCTCCTACTTGATGCATAGGCAAAAGTATTCAAAACACTTGATTTTTTGTTTATAGATACTTGAAATAATATAGATCAACTTCAATGGAGTGAATTTTTTATTCGAATATCGGATGTTGGTATTTGAATGGGAAGGATTCAACCTCAAATCTTTCTGGAATGACATTAGTCTCTCTCTCTTCTCTCTCTCTCTCTCTCTCTCTCTCTCTCTCTCTCTATATATATATATATATATATATATATATATATATATATATATATATATATATATATATATATATATATATATATATATATATATATATATATGAGAAAAATGTACCTCAGCCGCCAGCTGAGAGAGACTCACTCAGCTGTCACTTCAATATGGTCGCAAACTTACTGCAATATTGTCGCAGTCTTCTGTAACATGGTCGCAGTCCTAAAAAATTATATATTTTTAGTATAATTAGGACTGTGATCATGGTAGTAGTCCTCATGAAAAGATTGCGACCTTGGTCGCAGTCCTCAAAAAAGACTGCGACCATGGCAGTAGTTCTCATAAAAACACTGTGACTTAATCACAGTCCTCATATAAAACTGTGATCATGGTAGCAGCACCCAAAATTGTGACTAAAATTCAGCCACGTTGTGCCAGCTGAGATAGTCTCTCTCAGCTGGCGGCTGAGGTATAGATCCCTCTCTCTAGGGATCTGTACCTCAGCCGCCAACTGAGAGAAACTCTCTCAGCTGTCACTTCATGGCTTAATTTTAACCATAATTTTGGGTGCTGGTACCATGGTCGCCGTTTTATATGATGACTGTGATTAAATCGCAATGTTTTTATGAGAACTGCTACCATGGTCGCAGTCTTTTCTAAGAACTGCGACCAAGGTCGCAGTCTTTCTCTGAAGACTGCGACCATGCTTATAGTCCTAATTATACTAAAAATATATGATTTTTTAGGACTGCGAAAATATATGTTACAGTAGACTGCGATTATGTTGTAGTAAGTTTGCGACCATATTGAGTGACAGCTGAGAGAGTCTCTCTCAGCTGTCGGCTGAGGTACATTTTTCTCATATATATATATATATATATATATATATATATATATATATATGGTTTCTTTACCTCAGCCACGAGCTGAGAGAGTTTCTCAGCCGGCGTGACGTTGCTTCATATCAGCCGCAGAAATATCGAAAATTTAGGCAGTAAAAAGACAAAATATCCCACTCGAAAAGACCATCAATCACTTTTCCGCTGCCGAATGACTAAAATACCCTCACTTTAACTTTTAACCTGGCTAAAAACTATTCCTCCCCCAAAAATTACAGATTTGAAAATTTGAGTTTTTCAAACTATAAAAAATTACAGATCTTGATTCCTAAATTTCTGAATCATCCACATCAAAAATTTTATTTATAAAATAAAGATCTGATTAAGATGTCGAGTAAGAAAGCATTCGCCGAAAAAGGTAAAAAAAAAATCGTGAAAACCCTAGATATTTGGGTGCACTAGCAAAAAATTATGATTTTTCAAATTTTTTTCTAATTTTTGTTATTTAATGAATTTTTTTCACCTTTTTAATCTCAATTCGGTTCAGATCGATCTCGTGTCCCTAAAATATTTTCTATTTCAGTGTTGAATTAAAATTCAACTGAAAATTTTGATTAAATTTTTTAAAATTTTAGTTTCTAATTTCAAAAAAATATTTTAGAAAATTAATTTTTTAAACGAATGCAACCCGGTCGCATTAATGTTCAAATTTTTTTTATTCTGAAAGATGTTTTAATCATAAATTCAATCGATTACTATGACTTGAAACAGTTCACTTTAATTTTTTTGTTTTCTGAAACTGCAATCGAAGTCGCAGTTTCCAGAAAAAATTTTAGGATTTAAAATTTTTTTTAACGTCTTTTTCAATTTTTAGATTTATTTTTGTTTTACACTGCGACCTTAATCACAGTATTGCAGTCTTTTTTCCCCATTTTGTCGACTTGGGTCGCGGTTTTTTTTATAAAGCAAGCTAAATAGGATACTGCGACCGTGGTCGCAGTCTTATGAAACAAGGGTCGCAGTCTATTAAAGCAGTGACCAAGGTCTCATAAGTTAAGTAATTAATTTGATTAAAAGACTGCAACATTGATCGCAGTCTTATATAACAATAATATTTAAGAATGTTTTGTTTGATAACACTGCTGTAACCCCCTGATCCTTGATATACGTATCACAATATCAGTACTCGATACAGAGTACAAATTTGATTGGACCTTTCTGTTAGTCAGATTGAGCCAGTTTTAGTTTTAAATATTATTTTTAATATTTTAGATTTATTTAAAATTTTCTGAAATATTTTGAAAAATCTCCGAAGTCGGTGTCGACCGATACCGATAATCTGCTCTACGATTTTTAATTCACAAGTGAAGTTGAATTTCACGAATCTATTTCCAAAGTATTCTTTAAAATCATATTTTCTATTTTTTGGTATTTTTGAGAATTTTTCTGAATTTATCAAAAATCCGGCCAAACCTGTGTCGCCAATATCGTCGATACATTTCAAGATTTTTAATTTGCAAACTGGACAAGATTTGAAGAATCTGATTTCATATTCCTCCTACATGTTATATTTTTTATTTTACAGAATTTTTTGGAACCGTTCGGAGCTAGGCAATTTTGCCGACTAAAATGATATTAATTAAATAATATTATTGAATCCTTTTTCTTTTTCTTTCCCCCTTTCTTCTTTCCCACGTCTCCCCACCGCTTTAATCCCACTGCCATTCTCCCTTCCTCTTCATAAACACTCTCTCCCCCCTTTTCTCTCTATTTCATTCTAAACACTCTCTCACCCTAACTCTCTTTCCTTCTTCTCTTTTCCCTCCTTTTTCCTCACTATTTCTCTCTCCTCTCACTCTCTTTCTCTCTTTGTTCCCCCTGGAGGCAGACCCGTAGGCGGCCTTGCCGCCGGCAGGCCGGTGCTCCACCAGGCATCACCCCTTTCTCCTTTTCCTCCCAATCTTCTTCTTCTTCATATCCTCCTTCATGTTGTTCTTCTAGTCTTCTTCTTCTCCCTCTCTCTCTTTCTCCATCTCTCATTTCCTCTCTTTCTCTCTTTCCCTGGGCGTCGTCGCCGGCGGGGCCGAGCTGAAGTCAGCGAGGCGGGCTGGCTGCCACCAGCCCCTTTCCCCTCTCTCTACTGTTCTTCATCCCCTCTCTCTCTCTCTTTAGATCTAAATCCAAATCTTTAAACCCAAATCCAAACCCATTATCAATGAAAACCAATAACCTAAACCCATTAGACCCAATCCATTACACTTAAGTTATGAGTTGTGGTATTGGATCCAAACCCAACCCATTTGTGAAAGAACCCGCATCCAATATAAAGTAAGGCAAAATTTTCTAAAGGCCCCTGATAACTTAGATTTATTGCATTCTTATTATTCTTAATTACATATTTAACCTCTTTATATGGTTTCTAGCGTTCGGGCGATATCCGAAGCGTCTGGAGTCGGATTCAGACGATTTTGGAAACGTTACGATCGTAAGAAAGAGAGCTACCTTTCCATGATCATTTTGTGAGTGTTTTATTTTTATAAATTATATTTTAGCATGTTTAATTAAATGAGTTGATTGTCTTAATAAAACATAATAAATATTATTTAATAAATTGAAATTATAAGAATATCTCTATAAATAAGATGTGTGAGGGATTACTAATATTTAAGATAAATAAATAGGTGGATCTTTTATATTTATTTGATTATTATTAAATAATGGATAAAGTACTTTGAGAATAATAACTAAATTAATAAATATTAAAATGGTTGTGAATAGTTTGAAAATAGAAACTTATATATATACTTTACTTGTGATATTGATCATAATAATAATAATAACAACAAATACTGATAGTATATATATATATATATATATATATATATATATATATATATATATATATATATATATATATATATATATATATATATATATATATAGTATATATTACATGTTCTTGTTACATCTATCACATCGGAGATTGTCATGCCATGTATCACTATCACAGTACACAGATACTGTTACATGTACACGATACACAAATACTCCAATATATTATACACTGTCACCGTTATATGGGTACTAGACACTGTTATTTCATGTGCTAGTATCATCATTACACTCTAGTCTTCTGGAAATGTTAGATCATATAGACACTTGTTACACAAAATACTATTATTTCATGTACTTGTATCACCGACTACATGGATACAATACATTTGTATTTCATATACTTGTTACACGGGCACTCTACGCACTGCATGTGTTTGTCACATGAATTCACTTGTATACATGTTATAATTATTTCAGTATTCCTGTTGCATGTATCATTGCCCTTGATATGTATATTCCTGCATTTCTTTACATGACTGTCTAATACCGTATATAATTATTTCCTGTTTTTGATATCAATATAATAATCTTATTATAGGACACACTGGCAATTGATCCAAGATGTATGGAGCTAAGTGTCACATAGAATATTGTACCTTCTGTTATCATGTTTTCTTATTATCTTGTACATGAATCCATGGGGGCCACTTCTAGAGTCCCACATCTTCCGTTTCTCGTTATCCTGTTCAGGGATACAAGGATTGCTTATATTCAGTTGTCTTGTTATATGTTACATGTATTATTGCTCTTGGATCATTGTATAATTAATAAATACAATATGAGATTGGGGGACACTTGATGGTTGACTAGGTCTTATCTGGTGATGTCCTAGATCCATATTTATCCTACTGCAGGGGATGGAGTGTTGAATACTGATTGTATATAGTTCTATGAGCTCTTATTTTCCTCTTCATGCTCCCCTCTTAGCGAGGGCCCTGGTCTCAGCAGCCAGGGGATTGTTTAAGGCTGTAGTTTCAGGTACGCATGGGATACACTCACCCGATAAGAGGTCCTTGACCATCGGGTTTCCAGTGAACATAATAAAACGGTATAGATAATAGTGACATCGAGAGCGCTTGTTATTTGGTCACTCTCTCGTTCGAATCATGTTACCCGTATGCCATGTCCAGATGGGTTCATCTGGAGTGTGGGCTCTAATATGAACTGCCAGTGGTATGGACACTGGAGGAGGTTTATTAAAATACCAAGCAGTACCGATTGTTATTATTATATAAATAACATGACCTGATTAATACATATATATTATTGTTTTTCATTTATACTTGTTACACTTTCTGATATCTTATCCACCATCATGTCACATGTATACTGTGCACCGATACATGAATATTATTGTATGGTTGTACTTTTTATATATTTCCTGACGTCTTATCTATTGCTATGTCACATATATATTTTGCACTTTCTATATTTTTCACAGACACACTATTCATGTACATGGATATTCTGCATTTTAGATACTATCTGTTTCATGTATACTGAGTAGACACACTGTTATTGTATAAGTACAATTCTATAGTATAATTACTCCACGTACTTCATATCTATTCATCACGACAATATCTTATTACTGTTACTTTTAGGTACCTGTATTCAATGCTACCTGTCATTTAAACACATTGATTTGATTAGGAAATCACTCAACACTGTATCATACTACATATATTTAGAATAATATATAAACGATATAGAAACATAATCCTCTAAAATGACTTACATACTATCTCAGTTATTCACTGTAAATAGATACAGTTGGTGACACATCCTGGACTTGTTAATTAATTTAATGATATTTTATTGGGTAATATTGTGGCAGTACTACTCTTGTAACATGCTAAATATGACATTTGTATATTTCTCCCGATTATTATTATTATATTATATCACCGGTGATTAAACATATATTATATATTATTATCATGACTGTATATCTATAGTATATATTACTGCTCCCTTATTTTACCACTCACTAGGTCACTTTATGACTACCCTGGGTTTGCGTGCCCTGGTTAAGATCCGAGATTTCGTAGCACCTGATATTTTCTGAGAAATTATATTAGGTCGTCGCTTTTTTCTATTCATAAGTATCTTTATTATTTGTTTCCATTTCCTCACATATCCCTGTTAACATGTTATTATGGTCACTGACCCCTTTTGCAGGTATTCTTCTACTTATTTATTGCTGAAATTATTGAGTATATTGTGTTTATGCCCTGTACTGAAACTTAGCGTATGTAGGTGAGGATATTTCTGCCCTATGTATGAACGTCACCATAGCATCCCCGTATCTGCGGGATCGGGACGTTACAACTGTGACCTTGGTCACAGTATTTTTAAACTTATTTTTAATTGTTGCGACCAAGGTTGCAATCCTTTTATTAATAAAGTTATTTATAAATACTGTGACCATGAATTTTGTTTAATGTGAACTTATGTTTTTAATGTTTTTGCATCAATAGTTATGCAAGAAGTGAAGGTTCATCCAATGAGATCGAGCCTGAAGCCAATGTGCAAATTAATCGAAAAATTCAAAAAGCACATTCATCCAGATTTTGTCAATACAATAAAAGAGATGCCATTTGGTGTAATTTTCATGGCATTCTACAATGAGAAATTTAGAGGTGACAAAGGCCTAAAATCAAACATCAGTGTTTTGAAGATTGTAGACCAGTATGATAGGGACTCAAAGACATTTCTAATTGGTGGCAAACAATTGAATTAACAGTAGAGGATGTTGCCCTAACCTTTGATCTACCTATCAACGGATCAGATTTCATAATAAATAAGACCTGTACATTAAAGAATATGGGTGTCATTAAACATTATTTCTCAAGTATTAAGAAGATCACAAAATATCCATTGAAGAAATTTTGGATGATCTTTTGATGAAAATGAAGATGAGAAGTGAATGACATGTCATAAAGGATGAGCAGCTGGAGCGACAAGTGACGTTAAATGAAATTATAAAAGAGACAAAGACATGCAGATCAGGACTTCACAACATTGATCATTTTTTATATGTCAGTAACTCTCTTCTTCTCTGACAGTAAATGTACAGTGCCATGGTATCTAGAGGAGCAAATTTCTAATATTCAGCTGATGAAGACCATTTGTTGGGTTAAAGTTGTGTGATAATTCCTCCTTGAATCAATGAACATTTTTAGGCATACTACATTCGAGTTGCAATGATGCTCAGTGCTAATTCTTATAAGTATAAATTATATATTTGTTAAAAATTGTTGTAAATTTCTTATATATGGACGCCGTTTGTATAAACTGATATGCTAAAACCTGTTGCAGCATTGGCTATGTGAAATGGCTGAAATTTTTGAGTAGAGAAAGGGAATGGAGGAAAAAACTCCCAGGGCAGTAAGATGGGATCTCTACAATATTAGCAAAGCCCTGCTTGAAATCAATCTAACAGATATTGAAGAAGAAAAAGTTTGCATAAAAAAACACTATAACATTATTTATTCACAATAACAAGAAGTTTTTTGATGACTGCGACCAAAGTCGATGTTTTTAATAGACAACTAAAATATTGTATTAAATATTAATGGGACTGCGACTTTGGTCGTAGTCTTGGCAAGACATTTTGCTTGAAGATGAAATTTTATACTATGACTATGGTCATAGTACTCAACTTTTTCTGACAGTTTATTATTATGACTGTGACCAAAGTCACAGCTTGATGAAAAGAACAACTTTTTGCATAATTTTTTTTGCTACGACTTTTGTCACAGTACTGACAAATTGGTTATATATTGATGTGTGTTTTACATGACTTAAATGTTTTAAATCGAATGGCCAACATTTCAACAATGAAAAATTATGATAGACCTTGCTGTTGAAGAAGAAGAGAAGAATCACAGTGAAAATATTGAAGCTGACATCCCAGAGGAACAACAACCTGTCAAAATAGTTGAGAAGAGTATGGAAGAACCAACTATTATAGGTTATTTACCAAAACATCGGAACAAAAGTGCTGATAAACTCGATATTCGAAGGAATGAAAATATATCTTTGAAGATCAGAGTTTATAGTTAGAAAGAAAAAATTAAAAAATGGAAAATAAGAAACCAAAAAAAGAACAAATAAATAAGCAAAGAAGAGAGAAAAGAGAAAAAAGAAAATTAAAGAAACAAAAAGAAAAGAAGAAGGTGAAAGAGGAAGAAGAAGAGCTTAGAGCAGCCAATGTTGAGAAAGAGGAGGAGGAAAAGAGGAGAAGGAGAAGGAGGAGCAGGAGTAGAAAAAGAGGAGAAAGGAAGAGAATATAGATAAGAGAAAAGAGGAGATGGAGGAGAAGAAGAAGAGGAAAAAGGAGGAAGAGGAGAAGAGAAGGAAGGAGTAGGAGGTGAAAGAGAAGAAAAGAAAGGAAGAGGAGGATGAGACGAGGAAAAAGGAGGAGAAGGAGGAGAAGGAAATGAGGAGGAAGATCGAGGAGGAGAAGAGGAGAAGGAGAAAAAAAAGAGAAAAGAGAAGAAAATCAAGCATGTACATGTGGGATAAGTATTGTAGGTTTTAATTTTTTAAGTTTTGCTCTAAACTTAACTCAGCAAATACTTGATATCCAGAAAGACAAAGCTGAAAAAAATAAAGAACATACTCCCTTTTTTGGTGTAAAAGAAGCTTTTAAATGAAAAACTGTGGATATCTCCAAATGATCAATAGAAAATGGAGTCAAAGAGCACAAGCGTACTAAAAGAAATCATGATGGCGTCGATTTTGTTTATCCAAAATAAAAGAAGAAATCAATTAAAGAGACTATTGCACAGGCTGAGGCACAAATTTCTGCCCCTGATTTCGACACAGCAAAGAAAAGCAAAAATCAGTCAAAAAATAGGGATATAAATGAATGTATTATCTACAGAAGCCTGCAGCCCCAAAAACAAGTACTCATCATTTTTTTTTTGCAAATTCACCTCTGAATAAGTTAATTTTTTTTCTTTTCTTATTTCAATTTCCCTTCTATCTTTTGAAAAAAATGTTGTATTTGATATAACTGAGGCCAAAGTCGCAGTTTAAATATTATCATCAATTTCTTAATTTATTAAGAATTAATTCATAATATTTACTTTAAAAATGTTTGTTTTTTTTTTTTGCAATGCTATTGTATATTAGGATCCTGATAATGGAATACATGTTGACATAGAGGATCTACTGTTCAATATAGATTTAGATTCTAATGTAATTCATTTTTACATGAAACATCTTGAAAATAAGGTGGATTGAAAAGTTTATTCTTTCGCAGTTAAGCTTGGATAATCCTATTTTTAATTCTTTAATTTTATTTTCTATTTCAAAATAGTATAATATGTAAAACTGTGTCCTTTAATAAAACAGTGTGATCTTGATCGCTGTTATTATTATTCAGCCAGAATAAGTTGACTGCGACCCTGCTCGTAGTTAAATTATTCTTCTTGAATAAAATGATCGCGACCTTGTCGCAATTATTATTATTATTCAGCCAGGATATTTGACTGCAACCTTGGTCACAGTTAAATTATTCTTCTTGAATAAGATGACGCGACCTCGGTCGCAGTTATTATTATTCAGTCAGAATAAGCTGACTGTGACCCTGGTCAGAGTTTTTCTTTTCTTGAATAGGATGACTACGATCTTGGTCGCAGTTTTTAATGTTCATCCTGAATAAGATATCTGCGACCTTGATCGATGTGTTTTACTACTTCAATGACATTGTATTCATATAAATTTAGATATTAATATGCATTATATTATTAACCTTTTAATGTTTGAATTATCTTGTTTTGACAGCATGGTGTTGTATCTTAAAATAGAGATCTGAAAGAATATTCATCAAGAATAAACTAAAAAAACTAGACTAGTGATACACATTATATGTTTTTCCTGATCAATCATAAACACAATGCTGATGAAGCTGGATTCCACTGGACCCTATTGGTTTTGGATTGCCATATGCAAGAGTAATTTTTTTATAATTCTTTGGTTCTTGTGGATAAATAAAGCAACATATTAAAGCTGTACCAGACAGATGCTAGAACAATGATGAGTTAAACTTCATCTTACATTTTCATTTTCATTTACTTTGAATTAAATGGCATTAAAACTGAATGTTATTTATTTCTTTTGTAAATGCTGAAAGAAAGATTGTTACAAATTTTTGAATAAGATTTCAATAAAAGGATGAAGAAAACTTATATAAAGTATGCAGCATGTCCTCAACAGGCTAACAGATATATTTAATTTATAAGGTTTATATAAATTAATTTCTTATTTATAGTTAAAAAATTAATCTCATATATACATTTTCCGTATATTTTCAGTGTTGATTGCGCTGTATATGTATGCAAATGTATTGAAAGTATAAGATTTGAAAGTTCTTCAACAATTGATGCTGTAACAGATACGGCTGTACAGAAGCTGAGAGACGAACTTACATAAATGTTACTCGCAGACAAGGCAAAAAGTTGGGATGAAGAAACATAAAAAATTAGAAGAATAATATTTGAAGATTGACTTTTGAAGATTGACCTGTAATATTTTTTTTGTATTATGAATATACATGAAAAATATTGTTTAATGAGTTTTTTTGTTTAACATATACGGAATATAAAATGTGATTTTTTAAAATATCCTATTTATAAAGCAATTCTGTTGGTAAACTTCAGCGAATTTTTGTACATTTTTTGCAAGTGTTATGGACTATGACCATAGTCGCCGTTTTTCATTTTGAAAATGTAATAAAGACTATGACCAAAGTCACATTTATTAAATCGGCCGATTATCAAAATTGCGGCCAAAGTCGAATTTATTAAATCAACCGACTGTATTGACTATCAAAATTGCGACACATGTCGTAATACAAATACGTTATAATAAATTGCTCTAATTTAAGCACTGCGACCACGGTCGCTATCTATAATTACGATGCAACCAATAGTACATAGAGTAATTTTAAAATATTATTTCAGTAAGCACTGTGACCATAATCTAATTTTATAAAAATAACTTGAGAGTGCGACATAGTTCACAAATTCATTATATTGTATAATGTATGTGTATTGCGACCTTGATCGCTATCCTGAATAAACCAAGTCGCAGTTCCTGAATGCGACCCAAGACGCACTGATTAGAAAGCTATATACCAAGATACTACGATCATGGTCACAGTCCTCAATAAGAAAATCAAATATTTTAATAAGATATCGTAAAATTATTTAAATTTTGTTAGAAATAACAATGTTAAAAATCATGTCATAATAGACCATAATAAACCCAAAAAGTATTAGCTTTGAAGTCCTCCAGCCATAAATGATTCAATTAAATAATATCTTAGTTTTTTTATCCAGTTTTTGAAAACTCAACAGTCACCTAAATAACAGTTTTTGAAAACCCAAATAATGAATTTCGGTCATGTTCATGTCGTTTGAGAGCATTAACCTTTTGGACTTCCTGAATGTATTATATATTAAAAGTCTCCTTTATAGAAAAATAACAGTCAAAATTAGATTTATAAACTTAGTTTTGAAAATTTTCAAAAATTTAAAAATATCTTCTCCGTCTTCCCCTGAACGCAACAATTCCTCTGATGATAATTGGAATTATTATTCGGAACATTCACTCGATACGGGTCAGAGGAAGAGCTCGATACGGATGACCTTTTCTGCAAATTTATGGATGAACCAAAGAAACCTTGAGAAGAAGAGAAAAGTGATGAGGAAAGCAATGGTTCTGCAGAGGAAGAAGAAGAGGAAAGCGAGACGGTAGAGGAAAAATCAGAATGAAGAAGATGAAGATGATTATGATGGTGATGATGAGGACAACATGAATATTACGTTATTTTCATAATCAAATATCACAACTGTCTTCTTTGTAGGCTTTTAATGCCTTTATTTTGTAAAGTCCATTAAATAAATAAAATTTTCTTCTATCTTAAATTTTAATGCCCTTTCTTGTAAAATTTATATTAGAAGTTAACTATGATCGCACTTTTTGTTGTTGATGGAAAATTATCATTTTTTTGATATAGACTACGATCAAGATCGCTGCAAATTTTTTTTTATAAAACTATATTAAAAACAACGACTATTGGATAGCACGTATGCAAGTCGTACTACTTGATAACATGTATCCGATCTTCACCAAAAACTGTGACTGTGGT